>JAJOZX010000559.1:1222500-1354859 GCA_023014485.1 Bathynomus jamesi
GTTATCCCAACCTCCATACAGCACGGATCTAGCACCATCAGACTTCCACTTGTTTGGGGCAATGAAGAATGCTATTCGTGGAAGAAAGTTTCAGAGTGACGATGAGGTTGTTGAATAGGTTAAGAGGTGGCTCCAGCGGAACCCAGCGGACTTTTACCCGCAAGGAATAAAGGCTCTTGTTTCGAGGTGGAGGAAAGCCGTAGAAAAGGATGGAGACTATGTGGAAAAATAAAAACTTACAAAAAAGGTATGTAACTACTTGTGTACAAAATTTCTGGAACTTACATGTAAACTTGGAAAGGAAAAAAAAAGGTGGGGCAAAATATATTGAGTGGCCCTCGTGTATATATATATATATATATACATATATATATATATATATATATGGGAATGAACTCAGAATGGTTCCCTGAGTTTTTTATGATACACAGAGACCGTGCATGGAACAAGGAACTCTTCTGGGAGTATCATATATATATATATATATATATATATATATATATATATATATATATATAACTAACGCGACTGGCTGTGTCTCCAGAGCATGACTGGATTCTAAGCCAACTGACTGATCAAAAGCCGTCGAGGATGGTGTTAGCATTTTACTTTAAGAACTTGTTTTGAGCGGAGGAGACGCTCCAGTAACACAGTATGTATATATATCCACTAAACTAACATGTCTTGCTGTACCGACTGGCTGGGTATCTAAGCCAACTGACTGCGATCCAAAGCTGTCCAGGATGGCGAGAGAAGCCTCCATTATGCTCTCCAGCAATAAGAATTAAGCAAACATACAATTCATATATCTGTATTCGCTTAATTTTATGGTTTAGCACCCCCTAACCCCTTACCACCCTTCCCTAACCCTATACATCTTTTCCACCAATGTTGCAACATGTTGCGATAGGCTCTATTCCCTATATTTTAAGGTTTGGAGCCTCCCTAAACCCCTACCACTATTTTCAGACCTCTGCACATCTTTTTCTGTTGAAAATTCATGCCACAGCTTGGTTCAATGTTCCAAGCAATGTTGCAGTTAATGATGCACTCTCCATTTCTTTATACATACTACTCTTCCCTTGGTTCGGCTGTCCCACTCGCAGAGGAAACAAGAGAACTTTGTTTATCCTAACTTTAAGTCGAGGAGAAGTGTAATCACTTTCAGATCACCATAGAAATGCCAGAAGTGTTTATCATAGTCAATATGTTACAAAAATAATTGAATACTGTCATATGATTCCTTCATATGAACTTTATATGCAATCGGAACCGAAGGATAGACATTACCATTGTGCAGTAGTACAGCTTTGAAACTCACCTTTGATGAATCGAAAAAAAGCCTCCATTCCATAGGATTGTGCTTTCAACCAAGTGCCTCCATGAGAGCGTTCACACCATTACAATACATTAAATCACTTTCCATAGAGAAAAACGATGTGAAGTGTCTGACGATTACGAAATTATATTTTTAGTCTTTTGTACAGTAAGAGGTTCCAACCTTTTAACCTAGAAGCTAAGAGCTCAGCCTGATTTTTAGATAAATTCAACTCTCTATCAAGAACATTTAATTCTGAGTGAGACACGGTGACGCCAGTAGTGTGGGCGGAAAAGGAGAGTGTAATGCAATTGCAAATGTCGATAAATGTTGCAAAATGTTATGCAACAAAGGGGAGGGGAATGTTGCAATATGTTATGCAACAAGGGGAGGGAGAATGTTGCAAGAGCAACAAGGGGTTATGCAACTTGGAGGCGGAGTTATCCCCAAAGAGAAAGAGAGGAGGAGAGAGAAGAAGAGAGGTGTTCGCCTGACAGGAGCCAAGCGCATATTAAGACTTCAGCCGAGCGGCCGTTGTCTTAATATGTTCTTAATCAGCCAGTTCGCTTATCTGGCTGAGCTGCCAGATTGCGCTATTTATTTAATTAAAGCATATATTCTCGCCAGTTGGCTTAACCAGCCAGTTGACTTAGAAGGCGTAAATGGCTTGTTCAGATGTACATTATTAGGGTTACCAGATTGCGCTATACAGATATTTTTGACAGTTGACTTAGAAATCCGTCAGCCGTTTTAAAGAGGTTATCGTTAGCAACAACATCATTATTAAATACAAGTTTATCAACACCCCTTTCCAATCGAGGGTTTTTTTACCGTCTCGAGCTTTTCAATCGTGAACTCTTCTTCACTCTGCATAGCGGCAATTGAAATAATCTTCCAAGTCGTAACGACAGCTATTCATTATATAGAGGTACAGCTCGTCAGGGTGAACAGTGTAGGCAAGCTTTGCCCTGTACCGCTCAAGTCCTTTGTGCCAAAGTTCAGGATATTTCGAAAACTCTAAACTTTTAAAATATGCATCCAGCTCTAGACCATTCTCGCCTTGTTCATTCCTACATTCGATAAATCCGTCGAGCAGAGCGGTGTATGCGTATTCAAGAACCGTGTCAAAATAAATCATATCCGTAACACGAGCGTCTAATATAGGCTTCAGCTTGTGGAACCCGACGATTTCGAACATTCTGTCGAGGATGAAACGGTTTCCCGTAGGGACAAGAACGTTATTATCAGATGCATTCTTCCACATCAGTCGTATATCAATGCACAGCTGATCGTTATTTATACACAACGTGCAAACAACGGCATATGAGGGGGCATCACTAAACTGTTCTCTTGTTGTACCTAGACCTGCAGGTATTTTATAACGGTCCTCACCCAACTTCTCAACTCTCACGAAGACTCTATTCATCTCCTCAACACTTAAATAAATAACATTACGTTTGCTTGCTTGCCTGCAAATCATTTCAAGTACATAGTTAATGGTGCCGGTTTCACGCCTGAACAAGCACAATGACTTCGTCACGGACACATCGTACGCGGCATTGAGAATGCTTCTGAAAGGAAGTTCCATCGTATTCGCACGTCCAGTCGGTTCAAGCTCTGACATGACTATGAGCCACAGTTGGGCGGATCGGCTCGACGGGCGGAGTGAGTACGCTGATGAAACGTGTATGGGTTTGTTCGAACTCGTGTGTTTCGGAGGGGTGAGGTACACGGGTGGGCGGCTCGATGGGGGGAGCGAGTCAAACCATAAACTGCTGAAGCGTGTACAGGCTTGTTCGAATACTTGCACCCATTATACTGGGCAAACAGAATTTACCGCTACATGAAGCAATACCGGTCTTAATGTTTTATCACTCACTATTTGAGAGAAACATATGTCCATATTTACCCTTTTTGTTTAACAAGCGATACTCGTCCTAAAGTCTGTTAAAAACTCAAACAGCCCATTAGCCACAACCTCACTACAAACCTCGTCATGATATATATTAATATAGTGGTAAAAATACTTAAGATTCTTCATGATGATAAGATTTACATTCTCAACCGTAGGGTATGAGTAGTCGGTGTGATGTAGCATGATAATAATATCGCTTGTCACACCACTCATCTACAAGACTCACAATCCATAACCGTTGCTTATCTTCTGAACGTGTTGTTTCTTCTACTTCGCGGTATATGTGAGCTTTTATAAAGGTTAGGTCTACAACATAATTCAATACATCGTTTCTACTAAGAAATCCTACAATACCCTAGACAGAATACCCGTAGAGTATTTGAACATCTTGGTCCTTCGCACGGCTCAATGTAGCCTTAAAAGTATCAAAGGAGGGTGGAATAGGGAGTTTTTCAGTATCCACCACATCTTGGCACTTTGCTGAATACCACTTCATAAACGTTGAAAACGCAATATTAAAGGTAGCCATTACTATTTTTCGTCTACGCGGGAGAATAACCGTCTGAGGTCATGGGTATGCAGAGTTCAACTGAGCACGCAGTGATAAAGATATGCTGAGGTAGTTGCAGGAGTCACGTGATCGATTTTACAGTGGGCGGAGCTTAGCTTTTTACTGTACACACACACACACGCACACACGCAAAGGAGAAAATGAAACCTTAATTGAAGCAAATATACGTGATAAATAAACATATCGTTAACAGTACACATATATATAAATACAATCAAGGATTAACGTAGCCAAAGGGTACGGTATCATAGGTACCAGGCACCTGGTAATGCTTCCTATAGGTGTTACGGCATACCTTCGTGCCCCTAAGTTCCTTCACACACCCCAGTTTCTGCACCCGAAAATTGTGCGTCCCCACAGTCAGTTGGGGTGGCTGGTCACCCTCATCTTCCAAGCACACTAGATCCTTCAACGAGTAAAAGTTAACGATTCGACGGTTCGCATGGTTAAGCGTGATACCCTTAGCTTTCACGATATACTTCATATCATCTCCCACCCTCACCCGTAACCTATAGGTTTTTGGCCCTGTTGATACAAACGAGTCTGCATAAGCACCATCACCATACTCGTCATTGACCTCATCAGTTAGCTCTCCGAGGAATTCCCCAATAGCAGGCATGTATTCACCCTCCCTCGCTGTGAATATCGCTCTATCTGTGTCAGAGTACAGCACCCTCCGTCCAAGTGAGTGCAGTAAACCCCAAAGTTTGATGCGGGCGTCAGTGGCGGCTCGTCGGTAGGCGCTGCGGAACTGCAGCACCCCTAAATTTTTTATTTACAATTGAAATAATCAAGAACAATATAAGGATAAGCTCACTGAATAACTTTTTCAATAACTTTTGAAACTTTTATTCATTGCCCAATGCTCATCCTTTTATTTCAGTAATTATTTTGAACCCATTCTTAGAGACAGCAACCCTAGAATTTTTAGTCACGAGCCGCCACTGGCGGGCGTAGAACGTTGTGAAGCTGGCTACAGGTTTGTTTGTAACCCGTGAGGTATCTGTGGCCAGTTCGGTGATGTTGTACTTTATTATGTAAGTATTAACTACATTCACGATCTCCATAACCTCTTTATCGGGAGCGTTGGCATAATCCCAGACTTCACTATAACTTTGTGCCAAATGAACGATCCCTTTACCGGTATTCTGTGCAAATTTCCCCAAAGACTGTTTAGACACAACTTTGCACTAAAGCGCTTGCCAGGATTCTTAACAATTTGGGAACGGTCAAGCTATATACCTTCATGGGCACGGTAACGCTGAATATAAGCCGTTTTTTCATCTTCGGTATCAACCCCTCGCGGATATCCTGATGCCTACTTATCCTTCAAAAAAGCGTTTATATATGGTGTGAAAAGGTTGGGTAGCTTCTGAAACCTCCACACCTCATGTATCTTCAATATTCTATACCCATGGCGAACGGCTAGGGCCAGCTCAGGGCTTGTATATACACCTCTGATCTTACGCTGGTTGGTTGTATGGTTACAATCACCGTTGTTCTCTTCTGCGCACTTCACGCACAGGGGAAACATGAGCTTGTGATCTATAACGACGGGTAAGATCGGCATCCATAAATCGCGAGGGGGAGCACGTCTACGAAAGAGAGTCCAAAGTAGCGCTCATTCAAGTTAGCTGAAAACTCCTCGATGGTTGGTATGGTGGGACCCACCATTTTTTCAGGCGCACCTACGGGGTACGGATTGTTCTTCATCACGTAGGCAGAAGTCGTAGTGGAGTTTCACGCCCTCCGTAGGCGGAAAGTATAGCTTGAATGGGTTTGTGCGCCCTCCAAACAAGCTGTCACCGCATTTGAGGGGGTCCAACACCATTGAACGTTTGATGGCCCTTATTTCTTCACGGTACTGGCATCTGTTTCCATCCGTGCATCATACTCATGCTCCCACACGATTTGTGAGTGAACTGGGAGCCTATAAGTTGATCACGGTTACGGGTCCATGCGAGGCTGTCGGCGGGGATCTTCCATAAAGGTCCCCTGTGACGGCACATTCAGCGCGCGGGCATCCATGCCACCAGCAGCCGTTAAAGGAATACACAGTCTTCTCACCAGTGGCTGGATCCTCACTTAGGCCGTCAACCCAAAAAAACGACCATTGACCTTAACGGGTACTTCACCCGTGTTGCGGGCATGTTTTATGTATACCCCGGTCTGTTGCTGTAGGTGTATGAGCCAGTAAATAGCCTTGTGCCCATAACTGCGGGGGTTGTTTCTGTGAATGACGCTAAGGTGTCTTTAGGCATGAAGTTATTCTTGAACACTGTAAAACATAATGAGGCGATCGTGGTCGCGACTTGCAGCGGATCGCATTTGAAACGGGCTATGTACATCCTTCTAAAGGCTGGAAACATACTCTAAGCACACGCACATCATTCACGCAATAACGTTCACATTCATCGGCTATATTGTATGGATAGCTTCATTAAAACTGTTGTAGTAGCGGTCAAAATCTTCACGCTCACTATCACTCATGTTGGTGTAGTTAAAGTAATGTTTGGGTGGAGTCCTACGTAATTCAAAGTTTCGTTAGTGAGGAATGTGTAAGGGAAATACCCTTTTGAAACTTCAGCGGCTACGCCCATGACCTTGGGCAGCTTTGCTAATTTACAAGGTGTGAACAGCAGGGTGTCTTTAAACTGTACATTACCTCTTATCTGCATCTGTATTAGTTTGTTGCCTCTTTTCAAGGGATCACCTGTAAATATCGCAGACGACTCGTGTTCAAGCAACTCCTTATAAAGGAACTGTGTCAAATTTCGCCCCGTTATGGGCAAGAATATACACAGTCATTTTTTTTAACTTGTCCGCTAATTTGACAATATAGGATACAAAGAGTTTCACAGGGCTGCCGTGTGCATTCGTTTTAAAAACGTTTGTCCGTTTTCCACATTTGTGGCACTCACACTCGATCTCCATGCACTCATCACAGATAGTCTGACTTACGAGTAAATGTGGAATAACCTCTTTGGTTTCAGCGTTCGTGTAAGTTTCTATATCGTAGTACACGGTTATACAAGGGCTATTTTTAGGCTTAGCATCTTTCATATAACATACATGCTTCACTCCATCCGCCTTATATTTTTCATGACATGTAGAACAGTGAATTTCATCGCATTTATGTTTGAAATTCCCCAATTATCCATCATGTGAAACATACCGCACTTACAAATCCTCATTTTCCTGCAAGTGCCATTTGATTTATGGAGTTCAAAGCATTTATTATTGAAAAATGTACGTCTACACACATTACATTCCCTCTTCTCGGTTTCAACTACACGACTTTCACATTTGGGGCTTTTACACTGCTCACATACCATGTAGCAATCCTTACAATGTTTCACCATATCATCAGCAAACTCGAGACATCCCTTACACAAATCATGATGCCTTCCATATTTTCGACTTTTATCATAACTGGCGTAGAGAGCCCTTATGTTACGGATGGGGAGATACGATGTTCCTGACAATCCTAAAATAAGTAGAGGTCTTGTACGATCTCTCACGCTGCTTTTAAAAACATACACAGTCCTACGACTATATGTGCATTCATTTCCTCCTCGGCCCTTCTCAGTTCTTCAGGACCCATATTACACTCAAACTCAAGCTTACAATCTGAAGCCAGTTTACGGGCACGCTGCACAACCGTAGGCAGCCAAATTTTTTGCGTCCAAGTATTTAGCACAGTGAACATATGAGCTAAGACTATTGCTATAAAACCACAACCACGATCGACGTTTAAATGCTTTCTGTAAATAACCGGAGAATTGAAATTAAGAGTATAAGGTGTGGCACTATGACCCGCAACCCGGAATACTCTGTCAATATCTACCATGAAGTTGTCCATATTGAAGGCTGTACTACTTTGAGAGGCTTGCATTATACGGCCCAAGATATATTCTATGTCTACAGGCCAAACGTCTGAACGGTATTACTACCCAAAAATCGTCCCCCTCATCTGACCCGAACCTGAAGGACAACAACCTCGTCCGGACTTCACGTTCGTCGCGGTTCTGAAGGGCAAACTCCACAATACGTTCAACTACGCGCGCAGTCCGTTGGTATACAGGGATCCAGGGTCAACCCTGACCACGTACCGATTTCTAGTCAGGGCAGGGGTGGGGTAGCGGTGCGCACCAACTCGAATGTTATACCATCCTCCACAGTATGAGAAGCTGCTGTGGAGGAAGTACCCGGAACTGAATAATGGGGCATATTTGAGGAAGGTACTATTGTGGGGGTTGTGTCGTAAGACGTAGAGGGTTGGGGCTCTATTACTGGGGTCTAACAACCGCGAATCCTGGCACGCTTTATACCTGACGTGGAGGGCTTTCATCATGCTTCCGCTTTGAACTGTCGCATGCTACAGGTGTCGCTGGTGAGGGTTCGTCAGCGGGGAAGGATTCTGTAGCTGCACTCATCGGGTTCGTCTGTGATATCGATGATGGGGCTGTACATCGTCGTCATTCACGGTTCTGTGGAAGAAGAAAACAAAATATAAGGAACAGCACACTCAAAATTTGTAATATTTTGTAAATGACCCACTTAGGGTGTGACGTGTTAGAGATGGAATCTGTAGAAAAATTCAGGTTCACAAGCCCCTCCACATGTATTATATCTGGCCCTACAGGATGTGGAAAAACTGTATTTATGCTTAAAATCATTAAAGATAAGGGGGAGATGTTCTCAAAATTTGTGCATAAAGTAATATGGTGCTATTCGACGTATCAGTCAGTGTTCAACGAGTACCAAGATGAAATTTTGTTCCACAAGGTGTATATGACGTTAATTCGTTAAAAGGTAATGAGCATACAGTTATTGTAATTGACGATCTCATGTTGGAAATGGATAAAACGTTTGCCGAGACATTTACAGTGTTCTCCCACCATCTTAACATAAGCGTATTCTTCATCAACCAGAATCTATTTTTCAAAAATAGATACATGCGCGATGTGTCGCTAAATACACAATATCTAGTCTTATTCGCACAACGTAGAGATGTGTCACAAATTGGGGTATTAGCCAATCAAATGTTCCCGAATCAACGTAAGGAGTTTTTGGAGGTTTATAAAGAAGCCACAAGTCAGCGTTATGGATATTTGCTTTGTGACCTTCACCCGCGAAACACGTTTAGGGTGCTTCTAAGAACGAATATATTCCCAAACGAACCTGAAACGGTGTATATTCCAGAATGACAAATAGGCTGAAGAAATATCGTGAATTAATAAAAATCTATCAACGATTGCCCCGGGCACTGCAACAGATGTTTGTTAAAAATATCGACTCCGACTTTTTAAAATGCATCTGTGAAATCTGTCTTAATGTTATAAAATGTAATGTGCCAATGAAACCCCCAGAAGGCTCGCTTACGTCGTTACAAGAACATAATACGAGCGCTCGCTCATAAAAGTCAAACTGTGGGAAGAAAAAGCGAATTATTGTACAAAGAGGAGGATCATTCCTACCCATCTTATTTTCAGTTTTGGGTCCTTTACTGACTAGATTAATATAATGAAGAAGGTGGTAGTGATTCCGCACGAGGTGTATGCTTCATTGCAAAGTTCAAAGATTCCAGACACGGCTCTAGAACCCCGTAAAAGTAGGCTTAAAAGAATGGAAAGCGAGTTGCTAGCCCTATTAAACAGTGAAAAGTCACCTGATGAGAAAAGGATCTTGTACCAAGAGGCTTTGCAGAAATTTCTTCATGAGTACGAAGATTATAAGAATCCGACAGAGCTCCCCGTGGTTATTAGGCACAGCGCGAGCAGCGCTGAGCATGGCGACACAGGACCTGGGCCCGACGTTAGAGATGACCAACCAAAGAACAACGGAACACAACACATCGAATGTGTTAAAAACAGTCTCCCACATACATTGAGGAATAAAGGCTTAAGTCTTTATAATCTATTGAGTGAGGACCCCATCATACAGTGGGCCGATACAGGCGAGGTCATTGTTGAAGGAACAAGGGTACAAGGATCCAATATCGTTGACATTGTTCATGATCTGGTGAGAAAGTGGGACAGGCCCTCACCAACAGGATGGAAGCATATTAAAGCAAGACTACAACAAATAAATGTCCCCAAAACATTGATAGGTAATCTGAATAGGTTAAAAGACCTGGATCAAGTCTCGCATGTGTCACAACTGAGTACGCCATCGCCCCAGCAGCAGCGTCTCTGAAGAGAAAAGAAGAGAACAAACGGCCAACCTTATCCACGTGTCTCTAAAATACGCAAATGGCTAACATATTAAGTAAACGCTATTATGACATTTCTAACCCCGCCTCCTATGGCGCGTTAATAGACTGTACAGAGGTGTTTACGGAGTAGGAAAAATGTTGAGAGGTTTTTGCGGGAGCAGGATGCTTATACACTTCATAAACCGGTGAGAAAAAGGTTTAAAACGGCCAAGACAACAGCGGCTTCGATTGACTCTATTTGGCAAGCGGATTTAACAGACATGCAAAGATATTCAGTGTATAATGACGGATACCGCTACATCCTATTCATAATAGATGTATTCTCTAGATATCTGTGGCTAAATCCACTGAAAAATAAATCGCCTGAAACACTTGCTAAAGCGACCAAAACTTTGATGTTAAAAGAAGAAAGGGTTCCTGGCTATTTCTGTACGGATATGGGAAAAGAATTTATAGGTCGCGCTTTTCAGAACATGTTGACAGAGTCTAATATCAGTTACTACACTAGCAGTTCTATACATAAGGCCTCTTTAGCTGAAAGAGTTCAACGTACCATAAAGGAATGCATTCCTCGCTATTTTCCACATAAAAACGCATACAGATATATAAACGTTCTCGGGTCATTGGCATCGTCATACAACCGTTCTCACCAGCGTACGATTGGCACAAAACTAACGAAGTTTTATAAAGAGGTACGCTGTCAGAGGTGAGAAGAGATAGAGCACCGCTACCACACTCTACACATTTCAAAATCAATGATTATGTAAGGCTATCACGTTCTGGAAATAAATTCGCGAAAGGATTTGAGCAAGGATGGACACGTGAGATTTTTAAAGTTATTGCTATGAGACCTAAAGGTGAGATAATGATGTATTACGTTGAAGATTTGAATGGGAAAGAGAACGCTGGACTGCAATGTTCCCTCTAATTTTTTTAATCCGTGTGCGCAAGAAATTTTCGTTGTGCATACATTTAGATTCATGGTGAAAAATTGTGCAAACTTTTCTTAGAGCTATTATCTTCAAAATTAAATATATATAACTATTAAATACTTAATAAATATTATTTCCATAAGGTGATAGATTGATCATTACAGTTCTATTAAATGGATATTAAAAAACTGTTTACAATATTATATATTCTTAAAAAAGAAAAAAATTTATCCATTCTAAAAATATGAATAAAATAAAAAAAAGTAAAATAAAATTCAACAAAATAAAGAAATAAAATAAAAATAACATTAATTGAAAATGACTATTTTAGTTATCATTTCTCAATGTTATAATCAAAATAATATTAAATGAAAGTGCCTTTCATTTAAGTATGATTATGATTTCTCCCTACGATCTATGAAGATTAATACATCCGTCATCATTCAGGTAACTTTTAATTCGCATGAGATTGTCCAAATGATTTTCTTTCAAGCGGTTTCTTAATTTGTTTTACAGAATTCATTAAACTGAAATATTTGAAATTACTTCATTTACTGTCGTGCCTCATGATACGCTTGAGCCTGTGCGCATTTTATTTTGCTGTGTGCGCGGGCTTCACAATGCGTGAGCGCGCGCACACGCGCACACCTTAGAGGGAACATTGCGCTGGAGGCTTTAACCGCGAGGAGTTGCAGAAAGTGACATTTAATTTAGGAAAAAGTGTGTTTAAATTTGAAAAAATTTTAGGCAGCAAAGGTTCAGGAAACAGAAAAATGTACTTGGTGAAATGGCTTGGTTACCAAGAAAGCTTCAAAACCTATATAAAAGCTGCTGCAATAATGAAGCTTAAATAATATGCAACATGGCGCCTAGCCACTTCTATGTCACACTCCCGTTTTCTTCTTCTCTGTCTGTACATCCTAACAATATCCCTGGCCAACTTTGTGACAGAACTCCACGGACCCATTGAATTGGAGCGTGGTTCGTATGAGGTGGGTTTATGTGAACTCCAGTTAGTCTCCAAATTTTTAACTCTTGAAAATGAGCAAATCATATTTTTGATCCTTAGAAGAATCGATGAGTGCGAAAAGTTAGACATAACCTTAAACAATACTATGCGATCAGTCCTGTTCGGTGAGGTGCAGTACTACAGCACAAATGTATCGCTAGGAATCGGCCATTATAATACAGCCATGGACATTGTGACGGGGTTAAACAAGAGTCTTAAAAAGTCGTTCCTGACAAACGATTTACTTTTTGAAGACATAGACACACCTGCATGCACATTGAAGTTAAAATCAACCTTTAGTAGAAATATTAAAGATAAAGAGCTGTTCATAGTTGTGGCTGAGGGCCGATATAGCGCAGTCCTCGAAAGAGATACCTTTCACGCGGCACAGCATGACTTGTCCAGCTTAATGTATCAATTGAAGATGGGGAAAATGGGTGAAAGCTCTCTATCCCCAGACATGTGCAATATTTACAGCAATATCGTAGGGTATCAATTTGTTGGGGACACCCAGGTGCGCGTGCTGCGCATTGCACACATCCCCAACCATAGAGGGGGAAAAGTTTGAGCATTAAATATGACAAGCCCCATTATGTGAATGTTGCGACTAATCTATTAACCAACATCTCGATATATATAAGAACGATTGAGGGAAAAAATTTCCCATTCGGTGATGGGAGCTTAATAGTGAAACTACACTTTCGTCGTTTATAATGACCCGAAGGCCATTGACAGTCTTTTGAGGGGTGACATATCAGCTTGGGAGTGGGCTTGGATCCATTTTTTCATCCATACTACGCACCGCTGTCCCACTGTTGAAGAGGGGTGCTAGATATCTAGGGAGGAAGGCGTTACAAACAGGTTTTAACGCGGCAGAAGACATAATAGGTGGAACTAAGCGTAAAGAAGCTCTAAAAAAACATTTAAAACATACACGGGACGAAATCATCAAAGATGCAAAGAGAAAAATGCGTGATGGCGGAAAGAAGAGAGCTGCCAGGAAGAAGGGGTTACCATCACGTGGCGCTAAACGTAAAAGTAGGTCAAAAAAGAAGACTAATCTCACGAATCAGAGGCTGATTACTAGTTGTCGAGAGAGGTGGCACTATTTCTGACTCGTCATAGCGCGTTTCATCCATCCGTGTAGTTCACAATGCTTTAAATCGGAACTGTCCCTCTTTGATATGCCCCCCCCCCACACTCAGGTCTCTATTGAGCATAGTGACTTTATTACAGTTAACCCATTAAACACAATTAGTTCGCCGAGTGCCCCTATAGAATCCGTGATACCCAGCTCAAGCCCTTACTTTTTTGAACCGAGCTGCATGCACATGTACGCTAAACTGCATAACCCATTCAGATGGAATGGACTGCGATGATAGTTACACAGCATACCCTGAAACCAACTTTTTACACTCCATATTCAGCCAGTGTGAGGTGTATTTAAATCAGGTTAACAACTCGGCAGGAACGGGGTATTATCACCTACGAGCCTATCTGGAAAATGTCCACAACTTTTCAAAAGAAGTGAAGGACACCTTTTTAACCGCCGAGGGATATTACCAGACTAAAGATGAAGGTGGTATAAAGGATAAATTTAAAAATTTCAAAAAAAAGGTATACGAGTGTTTTGGACGTTTTCATACAGACTTCACATTCAAGGAGAAACTGCTTATGAACGGGGTAGATATGAAAATAAAGCTCAACTGCACGATTCCTGAGATCTGCATAAATCTGGGGTCTGATCAAGAAGAGGGCGCGAAACCCGTTGTGATTCATATCATGGCGACGTATTTGCGTGTACGCCCAGTGAAATTAAGTTCACCAAAACAAATAGAAATTGAGAAAAACTTAATACATGCCACAGTCAAATTCCCAATTAACAGGGTACAGATCAAACTATACACGGTGCCCGCCGGGTTGGCATCGAAGCAACTAGAAAACGTGGCCCTTGGAGTCCTACCTAAAAGGATATTAACTGAAATGCAGGACCACGCCTCGACGACTGGAAAATATGAAAAGAGTGCCTTTAAATTCGAGAATTTCGGCCTTAAAAATATAACTCTATAAGTAAATGGCATCGCGTGAGAGGGATTATGATTACGGACTACTCATCAGACGCTGTGTTTCAGCTCTGCGCGAGAGCTTATAGTAGTCTGGCTCATAATGCAGGGGCATGTGACGAGCTTGGGTTTCGCGTAACGCAGAAAGAATTTGCCGAAGAATTTAACATTTATTCATTTGATATTACGCCTGACTTCTCTGCTGGCGTAAATACACATTTAAGTCCACAACAGAGTGGGAATATCTCAGTCAGGTTGGAATTTGCTAAGCCTATAGACGCTCCTATTAGTGTACTCGTGTACCTCGAATCACAGGCACTAATAGAAGTTGACCGTTTCAGGAACGTGGTCACAGACTTTCAAAATGGACGCGAATACACTCCAGAGAGTAATGAAAAGTGATCGAATCACACGCTTAAAATTTACCGGTGTGTTTGCGAAGAATGAAATATTGAAGTTGCCAACTACGAGAAACTGGTACGGGATTAACGTGAACACCTACATTGTGGGGGTTGAGGGGATTCATTGGTTTGCAATGTATTTTAAAAATAGGGAAAGAATATACTGTTTTGACTCACTCGGTACTCAGCCTTGGAATGATCCTGTGGATGTACAATTTATCGAACAGGTACATGTACTTGAAATTGTATGGAACCCGTATCGCTTTCAAGGATATTATAGTAACACTTGCGGCATGTACAGCCTCTCATTTCTCATGCACATGTCACGTGGGAAGGGATTTATAAATTTTTTGAAATTATTCGATTTGTGCGACACTGAAATGAATGGCGAGTTGGTAGCAAACAAATAAAAAAAGTTCCCATATGTTAGTACCCCCTCTATTGTGTAAAGGTGTATTCTATATTGAGTAAAGGCCTATTTGTCGCCATTAAGACTTATTTAATGGACACTGGTTCCGCTGTGTACATGTTTTCTACCATTTAATAAATTAAATGAAAATACAATTTTTTTGTTCTTAACCCCAAAAATACTTACATTAGTTCCTCGATGACCTGGCATTTGTTGGACCGGATGTGTGCCAATACCTCGACCTCTGTGTTCAGGTCGCTCGGTTGGTTGTGCAGTAAAGCATCCATATCATTTATTCCCCTTTCATCAAAACGAAAAGTAGCTATTACACGATCAATTCCGCATCGGTTCTATAAGGAGAAGTTAACATGATTAGTTCATGCTGAATCAAATAAAGTTAAGTAAAAATAAATTATTTTAATTAAAGAGATACAACAAGAGAAAATCCCGATTAGGACGCCTGGCAAATTGTAATCACAAAACAGATATCCTGACAGTTTTCAAAAGTAAGCATCGGGATAATCTTAAAAGTTTTTAATATTTCTAAAATCCTACCTGTACAACTTTCTGTAAATTTTTAAATTATCAAGAAATGTACAAATAAAACCAGACCATATATATATATATATATATATATATATATATATACACAAGGTGTTTCAAGAAGAAACGTCAATACTTCGGGAGGTGATAGTATCGGTCATTGTGAGAAAAAAAGTTCATATGAACATGTGTCAATTCTGAATGGTTACGGAGATAGAGCTGTTTGAATCTACAAATACAAAAACATTGTTAATGGTAATCAAGAAAGAGAAACCAATTACTGTTTCTAACATTTAATGTTTAAACATTGGCAGTTTGAATGGTATCAGATACAGAAATGACAAATTTGTTACAGTTTACAATACGTTTTCGAAAATCCCACTGTCAACCTCAATGCACTTTGCAACTCGTGTGCGAAGATCGCGTGTTGTTCGTCTGAGTTGATCTTGACATTCCTTTATGCGGGCAGCAGCATCCGAAATGCGCGGAGCAATTCGTCTCGTGTATCCACCTTTCTTTTGTAAACTTGACTTTTTATCCACCCCAACAAACAATAATCTAACGGAGAGAGGTCTGGAGACCTTGGTGGCCATTGAATGGGACCAACGCGGCCGATCCATCGACCACGGAATGTTTGATTTGGTATTGCATCACCAGACGGGTAGAATGTGGAGGAGCTCCGTCATGCTGAAAGTACATACCAACGCGTGTAGCCAAAGGAACATCCTCCAATAGTTCTGGCAATTCATTTTTGCAGAAATTCTAAGTAACTTTGTCCTGTAAGACGATTCTCTAAAGTAACAGGGCCAATCAGCTGATCATCGATGATACCGCACCACACATTGGCAGAGAAGCGATGTTGAAAATTTGTTCCACAGTGGCGTTTGGATTTTCGTCTGACCACTGATGAGAGTTACGAGTGATGTTGATACCGTCACGGGTGAAAGTAGCTCCATCGGTGAACAGTATTAATCGAAGCAATCGGCGATTAAAATTTACCCAATGACAAAATTCCAGTCGCACGGCAGCTGATCATCGATGATACCGCACCACACATTGGCAGAGAAGCGATGTTGAAAATTTGTTTCCACAGTAGCATTTGGATTTTCGTCTGACCACTGATGAGAGTTACGAGTGATGTTGATACCGTCACGGGTGAAAGTAGCTTCATCGGTGAACAGTATTAATCGAAGCAATCGGCGATTAACATTTACCCAATGACAAAATTCCAGTCACACGGCAGCGTCTCCTGGTTGAAGGTGTTGTACACGCTGTACATGATGTGGATGCAAGCCTTCCTCACTTAATGTTCGCCATACTCTTGTGTGGTACACCGAGACGTGTAGAAATTCTTCGTGAGCTAGTAATAGGACTACGCTCTACCAACTGAAGAATGTTTTCCACTTCATCCACATCTTGTTGACCTTCACGTTCGGATGAAACATGAGCGCTGGGTAGTGTACCAATCTCACGCAATGTGTTCAAAACCCTGGTAAACACTCTTCGATCCGGAATTCTGCGTTTGGAAACCGCCGACGGTATTCTGCAACAGCAGCTGTTGCACTTCCATCGCAAAAATTTTCAAACCATTTATTATGGCATTTATCAGTTAATTAACATTGAATGAGCAGCATAGCTCCACCATATATATATATATATATATATATATATATATATATATATATATATATGCCGAAATAACCGCAAAGGAGAGAGAGAATGAGACAATAATTAAAATAGATACAATAAGGAAAACCCAGATTACGACGCCTGGCAAATTGTAATCACAAAGCTGATATCTTGACAGGTTTCAAAAGCAAGCATCGGGATAATCTTAAAAGTTTTGGTAATTTAAAATCCTATTTGTAGAACTTTCTATAAACTATCGAGAAATGTGGCCCGGTTAGGTTCAGTTGTGTTAGGTTAGGTTAGGTTAGGTTCAGTTGTGTTAGGTTAGGTTAGGTTATATTAGCATAAACGAGAAAGAGTCGTGGGAATAATTTTATCGTTGTAGAAAAACTCAGAATAAAGTTAGGTTAGGTTAGGTTAGATTATATCTGGTTAGGCCATGCTAGGTTAGCTCGACCTCTGGACAGATTTCCTTTCACTTCGCTTTATCACGAATTTTAAAAGTTATTTAACACTGAATGAAAGCATATATGGTAAGAGATGACTGGCAAAACGCTGGGTGATGGAATCCCCGTTAAACCGTAGGTCTAGGGTGGGGTGAAAAGTTTGACCTTCTGTGCTAGGTTAGTTTAGGTTATATTATACCCGGATAGGTTAGGCTATATTATGTCCGGTTAGGTTAGGTTAGGTCATATTATATCCGGATAGGTAATGCTAGTTAGGCTACGTTAGGTTATATTATTATAAACGAGAAAGAGTCCTGGGCCGATATATATATAGGCTACTTTAGGCTAGGATATATTATGTCCCGGTTAGGTTCAATTGTGTTAGGTTAGGTTAGGTTAGGTTCAGTTGTGTTTGGTTAGGTTATATTATTATAAACGAGAAAGATTTCTGGGAATAATTTTTTCGTTGTAGAAAAACTCAGAATAAAGCTAGGTTAGGTTAGGCTAACAGCAAATTATGATCACAAAGCAGATATCCTTTCACTTCGCTTTATCACGAATTTTAAAAATTACTTAACACTGAATGAAACGATGTACTGTATATAATATAATTACTTACATTTCAAATGAGTTGTCCATTGGATCGTGCAATCTATCGCAACTTTCTGCAACAGTCTGCGTTGAAAGTAGGATGTTAGCGTCCAAAGCGTTGAAAAGATAAACTGCAGAGAGTGATGGGACGTCTTCATCTTCAAACAATTCGGGAGAGTTGTAGGACGATTCTTGGTTCATGGTGGATATTTCAAAAGCAATGAGCGAAAAAAACATACGAATTGAGGCTCTGAGATGAAAGTGCCCCCTTTCATAAACGGGATCGTGATCAACCTACAACACACGAAACGCGATCTTCCTATTGGCTATCAGCGAATTTTAGGTGGGGCTTGACGCGTAGGCCCGCATAGCAGCCAAACATAGGTTCTGAGCTCCGCCCATAGGGCTGTGTTTGGCTGCCCCGTGAAATCTGGAGCGTGACAGATATTCCCATTCGGAGAGAGAGAGAAATGTATTGTTTATTTGATCTTGCATTCTGCCCCGATAGAGAGAGATGGAGCGAGAGAGAGAGAGAGCTCGAGAGAGAGGGAGACGAGGAACTTGACGAGGATGGCTTGTGAATTTATTTATGGTGCCCTATGAAAAATAGGATCGGAAAAATTTATAGCCTCTGAAATATAAAACGACTCAAACTGGAAGGTAATTATCCATGAAGGAAAAACCACCAGCGCACAAAGTTCTTCAGCCCTTCGAGACAATTCTTGCATCTGTAAAAGTTTATTGGGCCCTAGAATTCGCGTACGATAAAATAATTAAATTTAAAAAATAACAGAGATGTGTGATGGATGAGGATCATTAAACGCCAAAGTATATTTCGATATCATAAACTTCTGCGCCAAACACAATTTTCAGATCGGTGTTTAACATAATTGTGTGTGTGTATATATATATAGATATATATATATATATATATATATATATATATATATCGAGAGAGAGAGAGTGCGCGAGAGAGAGAGAGATTTCTACATATATAGGGTCACTTTGATTTTGATAGCTTCGGCCCGAATTGTTCATTCTGGCGAAAGTGAAACTTTTCACCCTGCCCTAGACGTACTTTTTAACGGGGTATATATAAGAGAGAGAGAGAGCGCGCGCGCGCGAGAGAGAGAGAGATTTGTACATATATAGGATCACCTTTTTTTCGATGGCTTCTGCCCGAATTGTTCAGTCTGGCGAAGGTCAAATTTTCACCCAGCCCTAGACCTACTTTTTAACGGGTTATATATAAGAGTGAGAGAGAGAGAGAGAGAGAGAAAGGGAGAGAGAGAGCGAGAGAGAGAGAGCGAGAGCGGGAGAGCGAGAGAGAAAGCGAGAGGGAAGAGAGAGCGAGCGAGAGGAGAGAGAGAGCGAGAGGGGAGAGAGAGAGAGAGAGAGAGAGAGAGAGAGAAGTAGAGATAGAGAGGGAAAGAGAGAGAGAGAAGAGAGAGAGAGAGAGAGAGAACTGTACATATATAGGACAACCTTTGCTTTGGATGGCTTCGGCCCGAATTGTTCATTCTGGCAAAGGCCAAACTTTTCTCCTCGCCCTAGACCTACTTTTTAATGGGGTATATATAAGTGAGAAAGAGAGAGAGGGATCCCTGCTTGGGCTCCCTGGTTACCCATTTAACTACCAACAGTGGAAGGACGCGCCGGCTGCCACCGGGTCTCGAACCCGGCGCATATAATCGTGTGTGCGTAATATTTTATGGGCGTATAGACGGGTGTGTACGTGCCAAAACGAAATATACACTGTGCCAACTGACTGATAGTGCCTGGGGGCACTGGCTGAGTAAGCCAACTGGCTGATTAGGGGCCTATAAAGCAGCGTGCGCTCTGCTGAAGTCTTAATATGCGCTTGACTCCTGTCAAGCGAACACCTCTCTTCCTCTCTCTCTTTCTCCTCTCTCTTTCTCTTGGGGGATAACTCCGTCTCCAAGTTGCATACCCCATCCCCCTTGAGGGGGCCTTGCATCAAAGGGGTGCCTTGCAACAATGGGGCTGGCACTAGCACTGGTGCTGGCACTCTTGCAACATTCTTCAACATTTGCAATTGCATTGCACTCTCTCCTTTTGCGCCCATACTACTGACGCTTCTCAGTACATCAGTTATATTTTATAAAAATCCAAAGTGTAAGAGAAAAATTTATTCGATGAAATGCGTAATGCTACACTTGATAAGTTATATGTGTTTTTGGCTTTGTTTTTCTATCGTAGCATTTGACGTTGTAGTGAAATCGATCATTATTGGCATTGGTTGTCCCGAAAAACTAGTCTTTTGCTTGCTTGAGCATTTTAAGGAATGGTATGCTTCATGTGAATAAAAAATAATAAGCATTATACATATATATATATATATATATATATATATATATATATATATATATATATATATATACAGTATATATATATATATATGTAGTATACTTAAAATAATATGCATATTATATATAAACATGTAAATATAAATAATAACTGTGCATAATATAAAGATTTTATACAAAATAAATTACTAACAATAAATCGCGTATTATGGTGCAAACTGAGGAATGCTACCTTAATTTCAAAGGATATAAATTGCGTATCCATCAAAAACTGTGGGTGATAGAAAACATCTGTTTTAATTTCCTTAATCAGCGTAAAAAGGAACATAAGAATCACCTCCATTTATCAAAAGGAGAAAACTCTGTTGAACAGTGTTATTTTACTAACGTAGCCCCTTAGTTAGGGTCATAGAGATAATTTGTTAAGTAAAAACTCATTTTTGACAAAAATAAATAGTTACTGAAGATAATGGGTTAAGAGAGGTTTTTGGGCAGGAATACATATAGTGTCCGATATGGTTTTGCTCCAGGCGGCGAATGACAGCATTACTACAGCAAGGAAAAGGTAATTGTTGAACAACATCCTTCTTATTGGTAAAACGGTTCATGCGAACTAGATTTGCAGTATGTTAAGGGCTATAATTATATAGGGCAAAGATATATCGTAACTGTATATCTATGAATTATGACAAGTAAAGTAATTAATGATCTATAATTAATGATCTAAGGTAAGGTCTACCGATTCCAAAACTTACCGATGCCGATGCTGATGCCGATGCAGATTATTTGCCTCTATTTTAAAAATTTAATTCCCTTCATAAATTTTACTAATCTAATGTGGAAACTTTCACTTTTCGTATTTTTACCTTTCAAATTTTTTTAAATGCTTTTCCTTAACTCACTCCACAATATACAGCGCCAGAATTTGTTATTCATATAACGTAGCTAAAATGATGTTAACTTGTTCTGTTACTCAGTTAAATGACAAATTTCCTTTTTTAGTTTCATAAATTGAATACCATATATTTAAAGTAATTGATTTTCCTTATGTTGAAGGTATTTTCTTTCTTCAACAATGTCAACAACTACAAAATTTTTCATTAAAATTTCAAGTCCTTGGTGGCCATTTTGAATACAAAAAATTGGATATATATTTTGGGTTTATAAAATTAAAATACTTAAAATAAAGTCAACGTAATAAGATGGTTTAATATAAATTATAAATTACAACGTAACATAGGATTATTATTAATATAGAGTACGAGATTAAAATAGTTTATAATACTGAGAGATTAGCTAGTTAGAGAAAATGTAAATGTATGGACAACTTAACTTATTAAGTTTTGCCTTTTTTCATGAATGTAAAATATTTTTATATAATTACACTTTGAAATGAGTATAAATTATTATAAATAGTGGTTTTTTTGTTTGTTCAATTTTCTATAATTATAGATTTTGTTTTGTAATGAAAATTTCAAAATTTCAAAGAATCGGTGAGAATATCGACTAAATTTGAATGATGCCGATGTCAATGCCGAAGCTCAAAAAATTATCGATTCTTCCGGTGCCGATGCTGATGCCGAAGGCTCAAAAAATGATTGATTCTGCGGTGCCGATGCCGATTAATCGGTACACCACTAAAAATAATACAAAATTGCTTGCACATCATTACAAGTGTCATCAGAGAGAGAGAGAGAGAGAGAGAGAGAGAGAGAGACTTGTCTCTCGGGTAAATAAAATTCATAAATGGATGAAAGTCAATGAGGTAACAGAGGTTTGAGCTGAGTTCCGATATATTTTATAGGTCCCAAATCTGTAAGCGATGACAAGCAGCCTGTATATTCGTCACTGGGGCAGTGTTGACAGGGAGATTTCCCTGTTTTAGGGAAATAAATCGTCAAATGACGCCGATATTCCCTGAATAGCTGAATAGGGAAATTTTGAGGAGGGGCTAAAGCTATTTATATATCCAGAAGCACAAAATTTCACTGTATTAAATGAAAAATATATAGCAATATTGTTAAATAATAGTTTAATGTTAAGATTGAGACAGATAAATCTATATTCATACGTATTGCTTTAAATGCGGGTGCATAGGGAGATTTTAGACCAAAAATGGAAATTTTAAGAGTGAACCTAGTGCAATTATATGATTCATGTGCCTGAGCTAGGTTTTTCCGTTTAGCATTTATTTAAAGTAAATGGGTACCGGAGGCATGTTTTAGTGAGATTTCAATATGTTCGCTAAACCTACAGGGAAATCATTGAGTACTACATATAAACAAATAGCTCATCAAATCCCTGCCTCTGGCTGTCTTCAGTCCACTCTTTATTTTTCCACCTGCTTCACAATGTGTCCCTCTATATGGGATGACTATGGTAGATCTGACCCAATACTCTTCCTATCATCTCTGTGGTTTTCAGGGCATCAAAAATGCAGCTCCTTCAAATGCAGAGTGCCTAGGGACCTCAAACTTTGAACCTTGTTTTTTGGACCTTCTTCCTGTATGGGCGAGGTTAATTTGCAGTCAGTCGTCCTTGGCCCCCTCCTTCCAGCATAAAAGCCCCTGCAAGATTTTTGTCTTTCAGCTATTCTACCAGTAGTAGAAAACTGAATATAAAAGTATAAGATAACTCTGTAAATAATAAAACTGTTACCCTTACCCGCAAAATCCATTGTACAGTTGTATACACAAAGAGTGGAGTTTTAACACAGACAATTGATGTTGCTCTATTAATTATCAATAGGTTTGACGAGGCTGCCAATATTAACCAAGTGTTGGATGTTGTATATAGAAATCTTCTATTTGTATTATTTTTTGCCTTGTTGCGCACACACACACACACACACACACACACACCACACACACACATATATATACATATATATATGCACACACACACACACACACATATATATATATATACACACAGTATATATATATATATATATTTAAATTATTTAAATTAAGCATCTGATTTCCTTCGCAATACAAAACAGCTGGCAAATCAGCTCCATTCTTGACACATAACTGTTGCAGTAGTTGTTTTCAGACTAATAATTAAGTTTTAAGTATATAATATATATATATATATATATAAGTTTCTGGAAATTCTTTCATTAGGGTCAAAACAGGAATAGTTTGAGATTTTATCACATATATCTTCATCAAACATAGCACAGCCAGTAGACGCAAATACTGTACATGAATACTACATATGGTTCTACTTAACATATACGAGGGCCACTCAATATATTGTATTTTGCCCAACCTTTTTTTTTCTTCCAAGTTTCTGTAAGTTCCAGAAATTTTGTACACAAGTAGTTACGTACCTTTTTTAAAAGTTTTTATTTTTCCACATAGTTTCTATATTTCTCGACGGCTTTCCTTCACCTCGAAACAAGGACCTTTATTCCTTGCTGGTAAAAGTCTGCTGGGTTCCGCTGGAGCCACCTCTTAACCTCCTCAACAACCTCATCGTCACTCTGAAACTTCTTCCACGAATAGCATCCTTCATTGGCCCAAACAAATGGAAGTCTGAAGGTGCCAGATCCGTGTGTATGGAGGGTGGGAAACACAGTCAAGCACATTTTTGTGATGGCCTCTCTTGTTTACAAACTGTTGTTTGGTCTTGCGTTATCGTGCAAAAGAAGGACGTCTTCCAGTTTTCTCTCCGATCGAACTCGCTTTATACGTCTCTGTAGTCTCTGTAGGGTAGCAATATATGACTCTGAGTTGATTGTTTGTCCTTTCTTCATAATGTCCACCAGAATCACCCCTTTCATGTCCCAGAAGATGGTGGCAAAATCCATTGTACAGTTGTATACACAAAGAGTGGAGTTTTAACACAGACAATTGATGTTGCTATTAATTATCAATAGGTTGACGAGGCTGCCAATATTAACCAAGTGTTGGATGTTGTATATAGAAATCTTCTATTTGTATTATTTTTGCCTTGTTGCGCACACACACACACACACACACACACACACACACACACACATATATATACATATATATATGCACACACACACACACACACACACATATATATATATACCACAGTATATATATATATATATATTTAAATTATTTAAATTAAGCATCTGATTTCCTTCGCAATACAAAACAGCTGGCAAATCAGCCTCCATTCTTGACACATAACTGTTGCAGTAGTTGTTTTCAGACTAATAATTAAGTTTTAAGTATATATATATATATATATATATATATAAGTTTCTGGAAATTCTTTCATTAGGGTCAAAACAGGAATAGTTTGAGATTTTTATCACATATATCTTCATCAAACATAGCACAGCCAGTAGACGCAAATACTGTACATGAATACTACATACTGGTTCTACTTAACATATACGAGGGCCACTCAATATATTGTATTTTGCCCAACCTTTTTTTTTCTTTCCAAGTTTTCTTGTAAGTTCCAGAAATTTTGTACACAAGTAGTTACGTACCTTTTTTTAAAAGTTTTTATTTTTCCACATAGTTTCTATATTTCTCGACGGCTTTCCTTCACCTCGAAACAAGGACCTTTATTCCTTGCTGGTAAAAGTCTGCTGGGTTCCGCTGGAGCCACCTCTTAACCTCCTCAACAACCTCATCGTCACTCTGAAACTTTCTTCCACGAATAGCATCCTTCATTGGCCCAAACAAATGGAAGTCTGAAGGTGCCAGATCCGTGGTGTATGGAGGGTGGGATAACACAGTCAAGCACATTTTTGTGATGGCCTCTCTTGTTTACAAACTGTTGTTTGGTCTTGCGTTATCGTGCAAAAGAAGGACGTCTTCCAGTTTTCTCTCCGATCGAACTCGCTTTATACGTCTCTGTAGTCTCTGTAGGGTAGCAATATATGACTCTGAGTTGATTGTTTGTCCTTTCTTCATAATGTCCACCAGAATCACCCCTTTCATGTCCCAGAAGATGGTGGCCATAACCTTTCCTGCAGAGGGAGCCATTTTGAGCTTTTTCTTTTTTGGGGAGTCTGCGTGATGCTACTCCATGGATTGGCGTTTTGTTTCAGGTTCAAAGTGGTGAGTAGGATGGGCGCAAAAGGAGAGAGTGCAATGCAATTGCAAATGTTGATCAATGTTGCAAGAGTGCCACCCCTTGGCACCAGTGCCAGTGCCAAACCCACCCCCTTTGTTGCAAGGCACCCACCAAAGGGGGAGGGAGTTATTGCAAGAGCAACAAGGGTTATGCAACTTGGAGGCGGAGTTATTCCACAAGAGAAAGAGAGAGAAGAAGGAGAGAGAGGAAGAGAGGTGTTCGCCTGGCAGGAGACAAGCGCATATTAAGACTTCAGTCGAGCGGCCGTTGTCATATAGACCCCGAATCAGCCAGTTAGCTTAATCAGCCAGTGCCTCCAGGTACTATCAGCCAGTTGGCACACTGTATACTTCGTTTTGGCACGTACACACCCGTCTATACGCCAATAAAATATTACGCACACAAGATTATATGCGTCGCGCTCGAGACCAGGCGGCGGAGTGTCCTTCCACGGTTGGTAGCCAGGGTAACCTAATGATCAGTGTTAAACTGTTGGTCTAAGGTGGAGTGTAAACATCCTTTCACGAATGGTAAATAAATGGGTAACCAGTCTTCCTCTCGCTCTCTCGCTCCCCCTCTCTCCCTCTCGCTCTCTCTCCCTTTCGCCCTCCCGCTCTCTCCCTCCCCCTCTCTCTCTCGCTCTCTCCCCGCAGGGGGTATAAAGGTTATGCATATTTCTCCTGGATGTAGTAAACTTTATACTTGGGGTGTGACAGCCCTCCGGTCCCGAGTCGTGGGATTCTAGAGGAACTGGCTGCCAGCTCCTTTAGGTTCTCTCTCTCTTTCGGGAGGGCGGGTAAAGTATTTTGCACAATCCCGTCCCGTGGGTTACTAGGACCCCATCCCATCCCTACTCTGTCCTTTTAGATTACGTTAAGGTTGTTCTCCTCTCACTGCAAAAAAAAAAAAAAAAAAAAAAAAAAAACTTTTCTTTTAGTATTAAGTCTTTTTCTCTTCTTTTACTATTAGGACCCTACTGCTACCTCATGCGTGGGAAGAGAGGCTTTGGAACCTCTATAAATAACACCATTTAAACGCTCGTAGGTTGTGAGAGACTGGGATGGAGGGGTCCCAGGCGTAGGGGCGCGATGAATGGAGTGTGGCTAGTGCCCCGTTAAGCCCATTCCTAACGCGTAATGGCTTGACCAGCCCCTGCGACCGTTCTTTGGTGACCAATTGATGGTGCTTGGCTGTACTGCTCTGAGGTGAGAGGGCTTTACTGCCCAGCTGGCTGCCAGGCCAGCGTAAAGTCTCGGGCGTAGCCTCTGGGTCTGGTGGGATATCCTTGAACACTGGATTCTAAGAGTCTGGCCCACTTGTGAGTGACTAGTAAGACTTAGTAAGGGGCTGCATCTCGCTGTCGCTCCTGGCGGAAAATCCGTGACGCTTGCGTCGCGAGTGTTTGTCAGTTGGTAGCTGCGACACGTTTGGGACGGTCCGGCCCTGGGGAGACCTTTGGTCGGTGCGGCAGCAGGAGAGGTGTAGTCTTCTGGAAGGAATGAAACGTCACTTGCGAAAAAGCGGGTGCGGCTACGCGCGGGATTAATTCACCCCCCCCCCTTTTTTATATACTGGTCATAACGTTTTGGATAGTTTTCATTGCTAGAACGCTTTATCTTATTCAGAGTATTCAGAAAAAACAAAAAAAAGAGAAAATATGGCAGGGCCAGCTAAATTGAAAGCAGAATGCTTTAAATGTAAAGTTAATCATTGGTGCGTAGACTTCCCAGAGGGTAATATCAGCGATATCACATCCCTTAGTGTATGTTTGTTTTGTAAACTTAGAGACAACCACGAAAAGGAAGTTAAAGAGCTAAAGGAATTAGTAAAAAAGCTTGAAGCTAGGGTCGTAGCACTGGAAATCCAACCCAGTGGACAAGATCAAATTAAAAACACACCAGCAGATTCAAACTGTAAGATTAAGTATCAAGAACAAAGGGAGGGCTCAAAGAAGGGGCTGATAGAGAAGGGTGGGAAGGGATCGATAGAGAAGGGTGGGAAGGGGCCTGCTGATGGCCCAAGAAACCGAAGGATGTAGCTACCTGTCGGGGTGGGTCGGGTGGTGTAACTGCGTGTATGGGTGGCGACGGGTTTCGAAAGGTCTCGGCAAGAAGGCTGCGAAGCCGAAGCCTGAGACCCCAGTTGCCCCTGTCAAGACCTCTAACCGCTTTAGTCTCCTGTGCTCGAAGAGGAAAGACACCGTTTTGATTGGGGACTCGCAGATCAGGGGCCAGGAGAAGTACTTTGCTTCTGCAAACCGGATGGGAGGAAGGTAAGGTGCTTACCTGGGCGGGGAACGGCGCACTTAAGGAAGGAGGTAGAGAAGGTGCGCGTGGATAGTCGGAGGACTGCGATCGTTGTCCACGCTGGTGGCAATGACCTGTTCCTCAAAGGCGGTGGGGTAGGTCTTACAGAAGGGATCATCACCGAGATCATGTCTCTTGCGGATGATCTAAAACTGAAGACAGACAGGGGAATGTTAATGGGTATTTTACCGCGAATGAATGTCAGTGACCACTCGCTCAGTAAGGTCATTGGCATCAACGAGAGGGTACAAGACTTGTGCGTTCCGCTGGGCGTGAAGTTTATTGACCCCTTCGATGCATTTTCGGGTAGGTGGGACCTTTACCAGAGGGATGGTGTCCACCTCAATGACAAGGGTAAAGGTGTGCTAGGCGCGCTGCTCGACCGGCACCTATACAGAATGGTGAGGTCGAGTCCTGGGAGAGATGATGGGCCCCCACCGGGGAGAGATGAGGATGAGCCGGTGGCGGACGTACCTTCGACTGAAGGGTGCGGCGAAGTACAGATGGGTGACCCTCCTCCTACGTTGGAGGGGGCTCAGTCTCCTGTGGAAGTTGCCCCCTCGTTAGTGAGGGGCTCTTCAACTCCCGACAGCCTGGCTGTTCGGGAAACGGGTCGTGCTAGGGGGCGGTCAGAATAGGGAAGGCTCCCTCCGTGCAATGCTTTTTAATGCTAGGTCAATTAGGAACAAGTTTCGCGAGCTACGGGCGGTCTTAGCATCAGAATACCAGGATATCGTTGCTATCACCGAGTCCTGGATTCATACTGATCGTAGGGACTACGTTGGGGAGTTCGAAATTCCCGGGTATAGAATGTTTCGCAAAGACCGCACCCGTGGGGAGGGGGGTGGGTACTAATATACGTCAGAGACACGTTGAGTCCGGTTGACTGCCAGTTCCGGTCGGACGGGAGCTGCTTGGCGTCGATCTGAACGTGGGAGGGACGAACTATAGGTTAATCTTGGTGTACAGACCTCCGCATCTCCTCCTCGAGGAGGATACAGCCCTGTACACCGAACTCAGTAGCCTGCTAGGGGATAGGGTGTGTGTAGTTTTAGGAGACTTCAACTGTCGCGGCATAAAGTGGGAAAACAGGACTGCCGATGCTGAAGGGAGGAGGCTAGTTGACTTTGCTGATGAGAACTTCCTCACTCAGTGGGTCAACGAGCCTACACGAGGCGAAGCGTTCTAGACTTAGTATTCACGACCGAAGACAACCTCGTCACTGGCCTCACCGTTGACGAATCGTTGGGCGGGAGTGATCACGGTATTATTAGGTTCCGTGTGTGCATCCTCGGGTGAAGCGTAGTAACTCGAGAGGCAGTAAGCTCGATCTCCGGCGGGCGAACTTGTTAGCCTCTGGGATAGCGTAGCAGAGATGGGGTTAGAGGTTGGCGGCGATGTTGAGGAGTGTGGAGTGCATTCCGGGATGAGTTTATGGTGCTGCAGTCTGCTGCCATACCCTCAAAACTGGTCACCCCTGCTTCAACGCAGCCTAAGTGGTTCAATCGTGGCATCGCTTCGGCTATCCGAAATAGGAAAGTAGTGTATAGGAGGGCGAAGGCCAATCGTTCCCACGAGAACACTGAAGCGTATGTCCGCCTGTGTAGGGAAGTGAAGGCGAAGGTTAGGCTAGCGAAACGTAACGAAGAACTACGGGTGGCAAGCCTCTGCAAGAGGAACCCTAAGGAGTCTTCAGTTATGTTAATAGTAGAAAGCCTATTAGAAGCATGATAGGTCCTTTAAAGGACGGAAGCGGCGTTCTGCGGACCTCCGACGCGGACATCGCTAAGGTGCTTAATGAGTACTTTGCGGGAGTGTTCACCAGGGAGGATACCCGCGTCATCCCCGAGCCAGCTGTGAGGCACGAAGGTGCTGACCTGGATAGTGTTAGATGTACCGCGACAGTCGTTGCTCATAGAATAGACAAACTGAGCGCGTTTAAGGCTCCTGGGCCAGACCAGTTTCTCCCCAGTGTTTTGCGAGAAGTGCGCGACCAGGTGGCTCCCCACCTGGCTACAGTCTTCAACAAATCGTTGGAGATGGGCCAGGTGCCTGGGTGACTGGAGAGAGCCAACGTGACCCCTATCTTAAGAAAGGGGATCACGAAAGTCCAGGAACTATCGTCCTATTAGTCTCACTTCAGTTGTAGGTAAATTATTAGAAAGGATAATAGCTGATAGAATCGTTGACCATTTGGATTCCTACAAGCTTGCTTGGGACTCCCACATGGGTTTAGACGGCATAGGTCGTGTCTCACCAACTTGCTCGAGTTTTTCCACGTCATGTTGAGTGAGTACGATAAGAGTAGGGCGATTGATATACTTTATCTCGACTTTCAGAAAGCCTTTGATAAGGTACCTACCGCCGGCTAATGGCGAAAGTGCGCGCGCTGGGTATCGGTGGGGAAATAGTATGTGGATTGAAAACTGGCAAGGAATAGGCGGCAGAGGTGGTAATTAAAGGGGCTAGTTCGGGTTGGGCCTCGGTCACTAGTGGGGTTCCTCAGGGTTCCGTTTTGGGGCCACTGTTGTTTACCATTTACATAAATGATATCGACGGTGGCATCGTCAGTCGGATCGCCAATTCGCTGATGACACCAAGCTTGGGGCCAATGTTGGGACGCCCGAAGCGATCGAGGAACTGCGTGCGGACCTAGGTAGGATAGGAGAGTGGTCCGAAAAATGGCAAATGCCGTTTAACTTGGGTAAATGCAAAGTGATGCACATTGGCTACGCCAATCCCAAGTCGGACTACTCGATGTTGGGCAGTAATATCGAGGTGACTGATTTAGAAAAGGACTTGGGTGTGCTAATTAGCAGCGACCTTAAGTTTACGAAACAGTGTGTAGAGATGGAAAGAAAGCCAGAAACTATTGGGTTTATATCAGGAGGCAATTTCAGTTTCGGAACAAGGAGATTGTGCTCTCACTGTACAATTCCCTTGTTCGGCCGTACCTGGAGTATGCTGTGCAGTTCTGGTCGCCCACCCTCAGGAAAGATATTGAGAGGCTGGAGCGAGTGCAGGCGAGGGCCACAAAGTTGATCCTTCCGTTAGGCATATGGGCTACAATCGACGGTTACGCGCCTGAACTTGTTTTCGCTTGAAACTCGGAGGCTGCGCGGTCACAATGATCGAGGTTTTCAGCTCTTACGAGGGTTCAACGATGTCGATTTTAGAAGTATGTTTAGTTTAAATGATAACCCAACTCGCAACAATGGTTGGAAGTTGGATTTGAAACGGTTTAGGACTAGTGTGTGTGGGAATTACGTTACGTATAAGATCTGTGACACATGGAACAGGTTACCTTCGGAAGTTGTGAACAGTTCCTCTGTGGATCAGTTCAAGAAAAGGTTAGACGAAATCTTGCACACTATTTGAGTGTGTAAAGACATTTAGGACCTCAGTCTGCGGAAATTTCTTTTCCTGTAAAATAGTGATATCTGGAACCAACTTCCCTCAGAGGATGTTTCCAGTCAAAGTGTAAATCTGTTTAAAAAATAGGCTAGACAAAGTACAGAACACACTCATAGTTAAGATTAAAACCTCAGAAAACTCTGCAGGAGTTCGCTTGCTCGGTGTCTCTGTGAGCAAGCTAAATATAGAGCTATTTATATTCTCCACTTTCCTGTAAAATTTCCTTGGCTACTTTTCCAGGGTCAAGGTATTTCTTCAACCTTTTTCCGTACCTGCCTCTGGCAGGGGGAGCGGAGGGTGGGGAGAGAGCCTTCTACTTTTCTATCCAGTTTTCTACTACTGCTAGCATAGTTTGAAAGACAAAATTTTCCCTGGCACCCGTTGCTATATTAAAGACGCATTGGTACCTCCTCGGTATGGGCCGCAAGGCCTTTTGAGGTACTTCTTTTCCTTGTAACTCCTTGTAACTCTCGTTCTCTCTCTCCCTCTCTCTCTCGCCCTCTCTCTCCTTCCCTCTCGCTCTCTACCTCTCCCGCGCTCTCTTTTATATATATATATATATATATATTCACACACATCCCCGTTGAAAAGTAGGTGTAGGGTGGGGTGAAAAGATTGACAGTCGTCAGAGTGAACAATTCAGGAGGAAGCAATCGAAGGGTTAACCAAAGAAAGCCTATATATGTACAGTTCCGGAAAAATGTTTATCTAAAAAAATTTTCAAAACTAGAAAAAAATTAGTACAAGAGGTGTGCGCAAAATTTATAATTAACAATCACATCAAATTGTATTAATTAACTCAGCCGCTCCCAATTCTGATAATTATTCTTTTAAAGTATTTTATATCAATGTAAACCCGCTAATTCCTTCATATATATAATATATATAATATATATATATAGATATATATATATATATATATATATATTTATTTATTATATATGTATATATAAATACATTATATATATATAAATATATATATATTATATATATATATTAAGTTATATTTAGCTTCGTTCACATTTAAAAATAAAATTTAAACACCTGATATTCAGAGTTTTTCTTCAACAAAAAAATTTGATACGAGAAATGTATGGACTTCATGCTCCACTAATTCCATTGCTGTGGGTGAGGATATAAATACCCTCTCACTTTTTATTCTGAACTTTCTCATATATAATGTGTGTGTGTAATATATATATATGTGATATATATATATATATATATATATATATATATATATATATACACATTATATATATATATATATATTATATAATATAATATATATATATGTATATATATATATAGATATATATATACATATATATATATATACACATATATATACACATATATGTGTTATATATGTTCTTTATCTAATTCTTTTATTGCCGTTTCTCTGGTTTACAAAATTCGAGATAAGGCATGCACCATTAAATTATATGACTCAGCATCGAGTCATTAATTATACGTGCCATGAGCAGGTCGAGTTTTAAATAGCGATAATTAATCGAGTCTTTGTGAAAAGTTGAGGTGATATTTTTTTAAAACCATTTCCAGTTCCAGACGATTTAATTTACAGGGCATAATAAATTTTACGAAGCTAATTTAGAGGGATGCTATAATTCGCTCTCTTTTCACCCACACGTGTCTTCAATTTCCTCTGAAAAGTCACATGATGAGGCGTAGATTATTTTTTAAAATTTATTTATTGTATCGTACAATAACGCAGGAACCCCAATAAACTTTCACAGCCGTTTTCTTCATGGTTAATTGATTCTGAAATTACCTTCCACTTTTATATTTCAGAGCCATAAATCAATTCACAAACCATCCTCATCTAACTCTCTCTCTCTCTCTCGGTCGAATACAAGATCAAAAAACGAAGCGTTTCTCGTCTCCACGAATGGGCATATCTGACACGTCCCACATTTCACGGGGCAACCAATCACAGCACTGTGGGTGGAGCCCAGTACTTTTGTTTGGCCGCTATGCAGGCCTACGCGTTAAGCTTAGCCCAAAATTCACTGATAGTCAATAGGAAACTCGCGAATCGTGTGTTGTGGGATGGTCACAAACACCCTTTATAAAAGGGATCAGTTCATCTCAGAGCCGCAGTTCATATGTTATTTTCGCTTAGTGCTTTTCAAATATACATTATGAGTCAGTTATATCTCTGCAATTCTCCCTATTTGTTTGAAGATCAAGATTTTTACCCATCAGCTGCGCTCTACCTTTTCAACGCTGCAGATCGGAATGAACTTCTATCCACGCAGACTGTTGCAGAAAGTTGCGATAGAATGCAAGATCCAACGGACAACTCATTTGAAATGTAGGTGATTATATTCTGCTCCTCATTTAGTGTTAAATTATAAAAGGTCACGATAAATGCGTTTTGAAAACTAATTTGTGTTTATTCTCGGGCTCTATATAACGTTTCAATCGGCGTTAATTTATAAAAAGCCGTAATAAAACGAAGTTAAAAATATTTTTAATTATTCTGTTTCCTTCGTGGTTATTTCGGCATATATATATATATATATATATATATATATATATATATATGATGTGCTTTTATTTGTACATTTCTCGATAACTTAAAGACAGCTTCCCACCTAACCTACCTTTATTCTGAATTTTTCTACAACGAACAAATTAATCCCAGGGCTCATTCTCGTTTATAATAATATAACCTAACCTAACCTATCATATCCTAGCCGGGACATAATATAGCCTAACCTAACCTACGTAGTGACCGATGTCGTAACACCGCTTCTCGGAGATCAGCGAAGTTAAGCGACATTGGATGGGAGACATTGGATGGGAGACCGTCCTCTGCGCCCAGATTATGTAGCGACCCGTGGTTCGGATCCCACGTAAAGTTGTAGGTCCCCTCCGTCATATGACCTCAGATGTTGCGAAGGAAGTTAAACAACTCAATTAAAAAAAATATATATATATATATCAGCCCAGGACTCTATGTTTATAATAATATAACCTCACCTATCCTTCTCGTTTATAATATAACCTAACCTAACCTAACACAACTAAACTTAACCGGCCATAATATAACCCAACTTATCATATCCTAGCCGGAATATAATATAGCCTAACCTAACCTAGCCTAACCTAACCTAGCCTATATATATATATCGGCCCAGGACTCTATCGTTTATAACAATATAGCCTAACCAAGCCTAACCTAACCATGGTGGATTCTTTCCCGTTTATAATTTATTTAGTATTCTAATTTCCTTTTATGCTGAATTTTTCTACAACGAAAAAATTAATCCCAGGACTCATTCTCGCTTATAATAATATAACCTAACCTAACACAACTGAACCTAAACGGCCATATTCTAACCTAACCTATCATATCCTAGCCGGGACATAATATAGCCTAACCTAACCTAGCCTATATATATCGGCCCAGGACTCTTTATCGTTTATAATAATATAGCTTAACCTAGCCTAACCTAACCATGGTGTATTCTTTCTCGTTTATAATTAGTAATGTAATTTCCTTTTATTCTGAATTTTTCTACAACGAAAAAAATTAATCCCATTATGTTTTTAATTATTGTCTGTTTCCTTCATGGTTATTTCGGCATATATATTATATATATATATTATATATATATAATATATATATATATATATGGTGGAGCTTTAACAATACTTTTCTCGATAATTTAAAAATTTATAGAAAGTTCTACAGATAAGATTTTAAAATTACCAAAACTTTTAAGACTTGCGAGCGGGATCGAGACCCAGTGTCGGCAGACGTTGTCTTAGCACTCATACTTTTGAAAACTGTCAGGATATCTGCTTTTTGTTATAATTTTTAAAATTCGTGGCATTTCTCTTATTGTAGCTCTTTAATTAAACTAATTTAATTTTACTTAACTTTATAGGACCGATGCGGAACTTGATCGTGTTATAGCTACTTTTCGTTTTGATGAAAGGGGAATAAATGATATGGCTGCTTTACCCCACAGCCAAACCAGCGATATGATCAGAGAGGTCGTGGTATTGGCTCACATCCGGTCCAACGACTGCCAGGTCATAGGGAAACTAATATAAATATATTTTTTGGGGGGTTAAGAACAAAACACATTGTATTTTCATTTAATTTATTAAATGGTAGAAAACATGTAGAAAGCGGAACCAGTGCCCATTAAATAAGTCTTAACGGGTACATTTTACAGTTACAAACGTATATACACCTTTACACAATATAGATATACACCTTTACACAATACAGCGGGTGCTAACATATGGGAACTTTTTTATCTGTCTGCATACATTTTTATCGTTCATTTCAGTGTCGCACAAATCGAATAATTTAAAAAAATTATAAATCCCTTCCCACGTGACATGTGCATAAGAAATGAGAGGGCATACATGCCGCACGTGTTACTATAATATCCTTGAAGGCGATACGGATTCCATACAATCTGAGGTACATGTATCTGTTCGATAAACTGCACAACCACAGAATCATTTCAGGGCTGAGTACCGAGTGAGTCAAAATAATACATTCTTCCCCTATTTTTAAAATAGATTGCAAACCGATGAATCTCCTCACCTCCCACAATGTCGGTGTTAACGATAATCCCGTACCAGTTTCTCGTAGTTGGCAACTTCAATATTTCATTCTTCGCAAACACGCCGATAAATTTTGAGCGTGTGAAAGTCACTTTTCATTACTCTCTGCAGTGTATTCGCGTCCATTTTAAAAGTCTGTGACCACGTTCCTGAAACGGTCAACTTCTATTAGTGCCTGTGATTCGAGGTACACGAGTACACTAATAGGGACGATTGTACGCTTGGCAAATTCCAACCTGACTGAGGTATTCCCGCTCTGTTGTGGCGTTAAGTGCGTATTTACACCAACAGAGAAGTCAGGCGTAATATAAAATGAATAAATGTTAAATTCTTCGACAAATTCTTTTTGCTTTACGCCAAACCCAAGCTCGTCACAGGCACATGTATTATGAGCCAGACTACTATAAGCTCTCGCGCAGAGCGGGAACACAGCGTCTGATGAGTAGTCCGTAATCATGGTCCCCCCCCAAAGCGATGCCATTTACGTATAGATTTATATTTTTAAGGCCAAAATTCTCGAATTTAAAGGCACTCTTTTTATATTTTCCATTCGTCGAGGCGTGGTCCTGCAGTTCAATTAATATCCCTTTAGGTAGAACTCCAAGGGCCACGTTTTCTAGTTGCTTCGAGGACAACCCGGCGGGCACCGTGTATAGTTTGATCTGTACCCTGTTAATTGGGTATTTTACTCTGAGTGTATTACAGTACTGGCCAAATTATTAGGAATTTTTTAAAAATTTCATTTTTTGGTGTAAAATGTTAAATTAAACCAATTTTAAACGTTGAAAAGTTATTTATTTCTACACAAGAATACATGGTCATTATTTAGCAATAGTTTAGTACTTAGTTTGACCCCCCCTTAGCTGCCTTAAGGGCTGCGACACGCTTCGGCATGCCATGAATCAATTTTTTGCATAATTCCTTAATACGTGTAGAGTGAAACCAGACTTGAATAAGTCGCTCTATGAGTTGGTGTTTTGTTGTTATCGGCGTTTCATGGATTACGTCCTTTAAAATACACCATAAACTTTCGATTGGGTTCATGTCTGGAGAATTTCCAGCCATGGGAGCAACCGAACACTATTTTCATGACACCATTTTTTAACCGACTTTGCCGTGTGGCATGGAGCTGAGTCTTGTTGAAAAATCCAACGTCTATTACCATACCATTCCCTTATTTGAGGCAGTAGACGTCTTCTTAGTACTTCTATATACTTGACTTGGTTCATATTCCCCTCAACAATGCTCAAACGACTAGTTCCATGCACAGAAATTGCTCCCCAAACCATGATCTTTTGTGGAAATTTCACCGTTTTCATCAGACACTCAGGCAAAATTCTTCTCCAGGCCTCCTTCTTACACTTTGAACACGATCGTCAAGCACGGCAATCGTTGACTCATTGGAGAACACCACCTGCAATCAAAGAAAGCCCTGTGAAAGAGTCAGTGCATAGCGTATGAAGTACAGCTAAAACGAAGTACAGTATGACTTGCTGCTTTACAGATATTTTTACTGCAGTTTTATCACGTACTGTAAATACACTTCTATGCATACTGTATTTACTGTATTAACATTCTATTTAATGTTAAATATTATTCTTACCTGTTCCCAATCCTCACTAGTCCAGTTAATGTGTTCCTTTGCCCATGCAAAACGTGCCTTCTTCATAGCCTCAGTGAGCCTGGGCTTCTTCCTTGGGCGGTAGGCTTTGAAGCCGGCAGTTAGAAGCCTCCTGTTGACTGTTCTACGACTAATATTGATGCCATCAGCCGCTAGACTACTGGAAATGTTTTTGCAAGTAGCTCTTCTATTTCTAAGAGACAAAATTGCAATCTGTCTATCAGTTCTTGGAGTCGTTACCCTTTTTCTGCCGCATCTTCCAACCCTTTTGGGGCCTACATTTTCTCCAAATACCATTTTTTTCTTAATACGAAGTACTGACTGTGGTGAAACATGGAGTTTGGCAGCGATTTCCTTTTGTTTAAATGTAGAAGAAGTTAATAAAACCTGTATTTGCCCAATTTTCCGTGGACTCAAGTCATTCTTTCGCCCCATTTTCAAATTCACTTAAAAACTGTAAGAAATAATTGCCGAAATTGGGTAAATACACTATTTAAATTAAACGGTAGTTACAATGACGCGTAAAAGAAAGAGAAACACACCCGCATCGCACGACAACCAAACGACAACTGACGAACAAACACGCTTCGTTCGACTAAAGAATTATGCAAAAAATTGATTCATGGCATGCCGAAGCGTGTCGCAGCCATTATGGCAGCTAAGGTGGGTCAAACTAAGTACTAAACTATTGCTAAATAATGACAATGTATTCTTGTGTAGAAATAAATAACTTTTCAACGTTTAAAATTGGTTTAATTTAACATTTTATACCAAAAAATGAAATTTTAAAAAAATTCCTAATAATTTGGCCAGTACTGTAAGTCTTTCTCAATCTCTATTTGTTTTGGCGAACTTAATTTCACTCGGCGTATACGCAAGTACGCCTTCATTATGTGAATTAAAACGGGTTTCGCGCCCTCTTCTTGATCAGACCCTAGATTTATGCAGATCTCAGGAATCGTGCGGGTAAGCTTCAACTTCATATCCACCCCGTCCATAAGCAGTTTCTCCTTGAATGTGAAATCTGTATGAAGACGTCCAAAACATTCGTATATCTTTTTTTTAGAATTTTTAAATTTATCCTTTATACCATTTTCATCTTTAGTATGTTAATATCCCTCGGCGGCTAAAAAGGTCCTTCGCTTCTTTTGAAAAGTTGAGGACATTTTCCAGATAGGTTTATAGGTGATAATACCCGGTTCCTGCCGAGATGTTAACCTGATTTAAATACAACACACACTGGCTGAATATGGAGTGTAAAACGTTGGTTTCAGGGTACGCGGAGTAACTATCATCGCAATCCGTTCCATCAGAATGGGCTACACGCAGTTTAGCGTACATGTGCATGCAGCTCGGGTCAAAAAAGTAAGGGCTTGAGCTGGTATCACGAATTCTATAGGGGCACTCGGCGAACTAATTGTGTTTAATGGGTTAATTGTAATGAAGTCGCTATGCTCAATAGAGACCTGAGTGGGGGGCATATCAAAGAGGGACAATTCCGATTTATAGCATTGTGAACTACACGGATGGATGAAACGCGCCATGACGAGTCACAAATAGTGCCACCTCTCTCGACAACTAGTAATCAGCCTATGATACATGAGAGTAGTGTCCTCAGCTTATATCAGTTAAAAAAATTATCAGCCATAGGTTTCATACGCTTAGAGCACTTCTTTTGTGATTTCCTTTTACGTTTAGCGCTACGTGATGGTAAGCCCTTCTTCCTGGCAGACCGCTTCTTTCCGCCACCACGCAGTTTTCTCTTTGCATCTTTGATGATTTCGTCCCGCGTACGTTTTAAATGTGTTTTTAGAGCTTCTTTACGCTTAGTTCCACCCATTATGTCTTCTGCCGCGTTAAAACCTGTTTGTAACGCCTTCCTCCCTAGGTACCTGGCACCCCTCTTCAACAGTGGGACAGCGGTACGTAGTATAGAAGAAAAAATGGATCCAAGCCCACTACCACGCTGATATCTCACTCCTCGATAGACTGTGAATGTCCTTCGGGTCATTATAAACGACGAAAGTGTAGTTTCACTGTTAAGCTCCCATCACCGAATGGGAAATTTTTTCCCTCAATCGTTCTTATATATATCGAGATTAGGGTGTCCCAATTTTTTTTCTTAAGAAGACCTGACCACTCGTGTCATGCCCGGATGTGGTTTGGGCTAAAGCATTGGCTGTGTGATTTTCAACTCGATCAGATGATATTTAGAGGTCCCGACGTTTGATGACGTTTTTTTGTTTTTCAGAATTGATCATTATGGCGTTGACAAGATCAAACATCAAGTTGTGGCTTCTTGAGAGGTCTCCGATAGCAGAGCTGGCTAAATCTCGATTACCAAGTAATATGGACGTGTTGCTCCTTTTCTTCTACCATCACCGCGACCAAAAGAAGACAGATTCCAACAGTGTCAAGGCTGTAATATCGGCTGTATTAGAAATCTGGGCTAGAGCCAACTCGAATCTGGCAACAACCTCCGTTCATGCCTCGACTAAACTGAAAGCTTTGGTTCAGAGATATCGAAATTTGCATAAAAACAAGAACAAGACTGGAATGACTTACAATATGCAGCGGGATGTATTCTTGGCTGATATGGAGGATATTTTTGATGTCGCCCGCTCAGACGTTCTGGATCGGGAGATATCCCTCCTGAAGACAAGGAATTCCTCATTTCCCAAAGGGCAGATCGACATACGAGTTACATGGGAGGTGAAGATAGAAAATATAATGCAGCCACAATGAAAAGACAGGAAAGGGAAAGAGCTCTTGAGCGGGCACACCGGCGTCAAACGGAGGAGGCTCTAGCTGTAGGAGTCACAGAAGAGGCTACCGACAGCAGTTCTAGCACATCGTCAGCTGACAGTGGAAACGAAGCCGTCACTTGTGGACTTAAACCTTCGAAAGCTCCCAAACATGACAGACTAAAAGAAAGTCTGAGTGATCTTGACCTGGCAGCAACTTGGGATCGCGAGGGCCTTTCTGTTCGACAGGCAACATCAGCGTTTGCTGCGACTGCAAAATCCCTAGCTCTCGGTCCTGACAGTGTTCCATCAAAGAGCACAGTTCACTGCTTCCGACAAAAGGCCCGTACAATGATAGGGACCAATGTTATTGGCCACCTCGAGCAGCTTCCACCTCGACTGCAGATCCACTGGGACACAAAGATACTCACTGACATCGAACAGGAGGGTAAGTCAGTCGATCGGATTGCTGTTGTGGTGACTGGGGATGGTGTGGAAGAGCTATTAGGAGCACCGAAAATAATAGACGGCACAGGACAGCAAATGGCAAGCGCAGTCCATCAAGCGCTCACTCTAGTCGGAATTGAGGACAAGATCATAGGCATGGTGTTTGACACGACGGCATCAAACACAGGGATAGTGCAAGGTGCGTGTGCGCGTTTGGAAGCGACATTGGGAAGATCTCTTTTATGGTTTGCTTGCCGTCATCACGTTCACGAAGTGATTCTCAAGGATGTCTTCGTCGTGTGCCTAGGAACACCACCAAGTCCTCAAATCCCACTTTTCAGGAGATTCAAGGAGGCCTGGCCATCAATGAACCACTGTCAGTTGGATGCATTTGACAAGGACGAGGTGGCTAAAGCCTTCATAAATGACAATGCTTGCCTTTCACAAATGCGACTTGAGGTAATAGACTATCTCCGCGATGCCCTAAGAAGTGGTAATCATCCTCGAGAGGAGTATGAAGAACTTCTTCGACTGAGCCTCTTGTACCTCGGAGACGACGTAGGACGTTACAAGCTTCGGCCTCCAGGGGCTTACCATCAGGCCAGATGGATGGCCAAAGGTATTTACTGCCTGAAAATAGCATTACTGCAGTCCCAGTTCTCCGAACTTCGTCTCCAAGAACTGCAAGGGTTCGCCGTATGGCTCTCTTCGTGAGCCTTGTATACGTGCGTCACTGGCACGAGGCTCCCATCGCCATCAAATCTCCCAAAAATGACGTTAGGCTGTGCAATCTTCTTGTAGGTTACCCTGACAAGGACATTGGAAACACAGCTTACCGGGCTGTGCTCCGTCATCTGTGGTATATCTCGGAGGACTTAATCTGTCTTGCACTGTTTGATGACAGAGTTGACGGCTAACCTGAAAAAGCGCCCTGGGAAAGGACTCAAACGGGTCCAAGGCGAGGGACTGCAAGTGGATGGCCGTTTAAGTCCGTGGGTGACCAGTCGATCCACCACACTCTTCCAGTTTCTCCAAGTTGAGCCCACGTTCCTCACCAAAGACCCTGAAACATGGCCTACTGACGAAAACTACCGTCTGGCAAAGAGCCGAGCTGCAGAACTGATGGTGGTCAATGATGCAGCAGAGCGAGGCATCGCCCTCATTGAGAAATACACAAGCAAACCTCTGTGCCGTGATGAAGAAGACCTCCAGTTCCTCCTTCGAACTGTCCACTCACACCGACGGAATGTGAGCCGGAAGGGAACAAAAACGGATCTCATGAAACACGTGTTTAGTTAAAATGCATAAATGTGATGCTTTGAAATTGTTGTTTGCAGTGTTAAGATTAAAATACATGTTTATTTTGTATAATCATCTTTGTGATGGAACTTTTGAGAGAAATATTTCAGTTAATTTGCCTTTCAGTTAAGAGGAGAAATAAAGTGTTCAAAGTTCGGGACCTTTAAATTTCCTTCGATCTCTCTGAAATTTTACAGGAAGACTTCTAATGGGAAACATCAAAAGAGCGCAACACGAGCGGATTTGTATCCCGAAAAAACATTTGGCCCCCTATGAGTTTGGGACACCCTAATCGAGATGTTGGTTAATAGATTAGTCGCAACATTCACATAATGTGGCTTGTCATATGTAATGCTTAAACTTTTCCCTCTATGGTTATGGATGTGTCCAATGCGCAGCAGGCGCGCCTGGGTGTCCTCAACAAATTGGTGCTCTACGATATTGCTGTAAATATAGCACATGTCTAGAGGGGGAGAGCTTTCACCCAATTTCTCCATCTTCAATTGATACATTAAGCTGTAGAAGTCATGCTGTGCCTCATGAAAGGTATCTCTTTGGAGGGCTGCGCTATATCGGCCGTCGGTCACAATTGTGAACAGCTCTTCATCTTTAATATTTCTACTAAGGGTTGATTTTAACTTCAATGTGCATGCATGCGTGTCAATGTTTATGACTTCAAAAAGTCTACCACTGCTCTTTCCCTTTACCACTTTTCCAGTTTCCAAGAATTTTTCAGCCACGACTTAATTAACTTCACATCAGGTGGATTCTTTCCATACTTTGTTCTGAACCTTCGCTCAGCACTGACAGGAGATTTTTTTCCTGCAAGCCACAATACACATTGTGCCTTCTCTGTCACAGAGGCCATCTTAACTGAACAGCTACTACAGCGCTCCTAGCGGCGAATGCAGTAGACGAAACACACCAGCACAGAAACTCTATGCGTGTACGAGATCACCTGTAAAAAGAAAACGGATGTAAGATTCGTCTTTAAAACATGAGAGCATACTGTTTTCAGGTTTTCAGGGTAAACATTTACGGACACCCTGTACATCATTATCTCGCCTTTAGGTCTCATAGCACTAAAATAATTGTATCAATGTATTCATCTAGATTTCTGCCGTTATTGACTGTTAAATAGCAGTTTACAATTAATATGCAACCATATATTACACTGGTATGCATCAATTTTGCTGTCAAGGGTTTTGTAAGTGATTCTTATAGAGTTTTTCCTGCTGATTTCGAATCTGCAATCCGCTTTTCTCAATCAGCTCAGGTTATCCGGCTATGGCCTCATAAGTAAAATAGAATTTTTCGTGATTTTGCCAAAGCGGAATTGGAACAGTAACATCTATCATCACTTGTTTCACTTGTATAATATCTTTTTTTACTTTTCAGGCATATAGATAAAATATTTCATAATGAATAGAGCGTGTAAAAATGATCCCAATAGATTCTGCTACATATGTGGGACGGTTACCATGCCAAATAACCAGTCCCAAATCACTAAATTTGTGAAGACAATGTATAGAGCATACTTTGGAATTAAGCTAGGAGACCAGGACAAAAATTTCGCCCCTCATATGTGCTGCAAGACGTGCATTGAAAATTTGAGAAGATGGTGCAAAGGCAGAGCGAAATCTTTGCCTTTTGGAATTGCCATGATTTGGAGAGAAGGAAAGGATCACGTGACAGATTGCTATTTCTGCATGACAAACCTCCAAGGTGGGCTTATAAATTTATTTTTCTTAAATATTTTGAAATCCTCGTATGAAACTTGACATAATATTCACCATAATGTAATATTCACCATATATAGCATAATATTCACCATAATGGTAATCATACATTTACATATACATATTGTTATAGAAAATACATTTACACATACATATTGTTATACAAGTTACATTTACATATACAATGATTGTATATTTTTTTCTTTTCATTCATATTGTCCCTTCGGGGACAATATGAATGAAAAAGAAAGAAAATATACAGACTCCATCGACCTATTTCATATCTTACAGACCGCAGCCTTCCCTCACGAGCCGCCACTGTCTGAATGCTTCTTCTATTTCATATGCAAGTTTTATATCCATGTTTCTGTGTTTCTATTTTCAGGAGTTAACAAGAAGAATAAACACATTCCTTCTGCTATGAGACCTGTACCCCATGGTCCTGGAATTCCAATACCCGACCCACCTCAAACCCTGGACTTCGATGATTCTGATGATGAATCAATGACCAATGCCAATGACCAGTCCCAGTCGTATATACCTCAAAATACCGCTTCAAATGAGCCGAGGCCTCTCAACCAGGCCAAACTTAATGATCTTCCCAGGGATTTAGGACTTTCCAAATTAGCTGCCGAGATCTTGGGCTCACGACTTCCAGAGGACAACTTGCTGGCTCCGGGAACAACATTCTCCTGGTCTTGGAAACGAGACGAAGAATTCCGCAAGTTTTTTGCAGTGCACGAAAATACCTCTTCCTTAGTGTACTGCTGCAATGTTGAGGGGCTAATCAAATCCTTGGGCCTGCCATATAACGCATCAGAATGGAGGCTATTTATAGACTCGTCTAAACGAAGTTTGAAAGCAGTACTTCTCAACATTGGGAATAGGGTTGCATCAGTCCCTGTAGCACATTCCGTACAACTTACTGAGAGCTACGATAACATGAAAATTTTACTGGATGCTCTCGTATACGACCAACATAACTGGAGGATCTGTGGAGATTTGAAGGTAATACTAATATCACAAGTAAACTATTGCTATTGACTATGTTGTTTTTCCAAAGGTTATTTGAGAGCGTATAAGAACACTTAACTTCCCCACAGAAGTGATACAGTCCAATGCATAGATTTTTTTATCTGATAGAACAAATTCTCTAAATTCTTTAAATATTTTCATATTTTTTCAGATTGTGGCATTTGTATTGGGAATGCAAGGGGATACACGAAATACCCATGTTTCCTCTGCAAATGGGATAGCCCAGCGGATGAGAAGCACTATGCACAGCGTGAATGGGCCATAGAGAATTTTGAACCTGGGTCGCATAATATCGTTTCAGTGCCCCTTGTACCACCAACAAAAATTTTGCTCCCACCACTTCATATTAAGCTGGGCTTGATGAAAAATTTCATCAAATCAATGAATAAGGAGGGTTCAGCATTCCGATATCTCGAGAGTAAATTTCCTCATATATCTGATGCTAAACTAAATGCTGGGGTTTTTGATGGTCCTCAAATTCGAACTTTGATCAAGGATACTCAGTTCGGAAACGCAATGACTCCAACTGAGAAGAATGCCTGGCAGGCATTCAAATCAGTTGTCACTGATTTTCTTGGCAAGCTTAGAAGTCCAGAATACGAGTCCGTTGTCGAAAACTTGATGGAAGCTTTCAAAGCTCATGGGTCGCGCATGTCCATAAAAATGCACTTTTTGTGGTCCCACTTGGACTATTTTCCTGAAAATTGCGGGGATTATAGTGAGGAACAGAGTGAACGATTTTTCACCAAGATATCAAAATAATGGAAGAGAGGTACCAGGGAAACTGGGATATCAATATGCTGGCGGACTATTGCTGGTGTTTGAAGCGAGACGTGCCCGAAGAAAAACACAGACGGAAAGCCAAAAAAACTTCATTCCTTCCTCAATAAACTTTTTTCCATATTCAGTGCATGAATAAAAGTATTTATTCACACAATGTTTTCATTTTTCACGAGTGTTCTTATAATATTACTCGTATCTACAGTGTTTAAGCTAAAAAAATCAATAAATTTGGGGATAAAATTGGACTTATAATAAATGGCCAATAGAGAAAAATCCTGACCTGATTGAGGAAAACCAATGTCATTTTCGAATTCAGCATGGTCGAATTATATAATATGAGTTGAAAAAACCCTCACAGCAGACAAAACAATTTCATATGCATACCAGTGTTATCGCTTGTTAAAAATGTTATATGTTTTGGCAAATTTTTCCTTATTAAGAAAGCAACACGACCAAAAGACCTGCCGTACATTAACTCATTTGATAAGTCTACTGCTGATGACGCATGGTACATAAAGTTATCATTGATGGTAGAGAGGAATTTTAGCTTTTGCTTTGGTAGCCAGAGCTCATATATACAGGATGTTTATAACGTCCATATCTATTTCAGTGAAAACGTAGCAAAAAGGGTAAAATTCAATAACAGTATAATAGAAGGCGTACATTGAATGAATACTTAAGCATACGATTCTACATGAGCGCCATCAGTATCTCAACAGAGTTCGAATCTGTCAGCAGCATTGCGGAACACATTTTGGAGCATGACAGGGGTTATTTTTGTAACTGCTGTTACGATACGAACACGTAAATATCCCAGCTTCATTCAGATGGCATTTTAAACATCGTCGTCTTTCAACAAGATGGGGCATCTTGTCATTACGCAAACATTGTTCGGGAGTACCTAAATTTCCTGACTTAACGCCGTTGGATTTCTTTGCATGGGGCTTTATCAAATCAAACGTCTATCAAACGAGGGTTACAGATCTGCAAGATTTACGTGCCCGTATCGTAATAGCAGTTACAAAAATAACCCCTGTCATGCTCCAAAATGTGTTCCGCAATGCTGCTGACAGATTCCAACTCTGTAGAGATACTGATGGTGCTGATGTAGAATAATATGCTTAAGTATTCATTAAATATATGCCTTCTATTATATTGTTATTGAATTTTTTTTTTTTACGTTTTCACTGAAATAGATGGGGACTTTATAAACACCCTGTGTGTATGTATATATATATATATATATATATATATATATATATATATATATATATATATAAATCCTTGCTCAAATGATTCTCGCTGTAAACTCATAGATAGGTATTATAGTAAGATAGTATCCCTGTTAACAGAAGCAGGAAGCCCCCTGATTAAATCTTACAACTATCGTACTGAGATTATTCCTGGATGGAATGATTTTATTGCCTCCCTGAAGAGGGAATCGAAAGATGCCTACGATTTGTGGTGCTTTCATGGTAGACCCAGATTAGAACCAGTATACATGAATATGTGTAGAAGTAGGGTTCAGTATAAGGCGGCCATACGGCGATGTAAACAGGAAGAAGAGTCTATTCGAGCATCAAAAGCCTGTGAAGCTCGCATAAATAACGACAATAAAATTTTTTGGAAATTTGTTAAGAACCAAACGGGTGTCAGAAGTGTCCTCCCTCCGACAATGGATGGGGTGTCAGGGGAGGATGAAATTTGAAATTGCAAAGCTGTGGAAAAACCACTACTCTAACATTCTTAACAGTGTGAATAGAGATAATCGGAGCTATTGAAGAATAGGGATCCCAGCCTTCTTTAGTTAGCTTTATAAGGCTAACTAACGAAAATATCATGACCTAACCTAACCAATCGTCAAGGGCGTACAGTTAACCTAACGATTGGTTAGGTTAGGTCGTGATATTTTCGTTAGTTAGCCTTATAGGCCTAACTAAAGAAGGCTGGGGTCCCTATTCTTCAATAGATCCGGATATTTTTAAGATAGAGTGCAGCGAAACGTCTTTGGAAGGGACAAGGGAAAATACTTTGATATCAGTTCCTGAAGTAAAGAGGTTAATTAAAGCGTTAAAGACTGGTTCTGCGTCAGGGGTAGATGACCTATCGAATGAGTACTTAAAATATGCCAATGACGTAGTATGTCTGCATATATCATTGCTCTTATCAGCCATGCTTGCTCATAGCTATATCCCTGCAGAGTTCATGAGAGTATATATCTTGCCCCTGGTCAAAAATAAGTATGGAGACATTCTCTCCAGCAATAATTAGAGGCCTATTGCTGTCGTTTCCTGCTTCTCGAAACTACTAGAAAAACTCTTGTTACTCCGATGAAATGATTACGTATGAACATCTAATCAGTTTGATTTTAAAAGGTCCCATTCAAATGACCTCTGTATCTATGTACTTAAGAACAATATCTAAATATCAGGTTGTAACATAAATTGTGCTCGATTAGAAAATGGACGATAGATAATAGAATAACCTCAAGGTAATGTGAAATAGTTTTAGAAATGTTGCAAAATACACGCGGCGACAGGTTCGCACATGTTTTATCACGATACAGAATGACTTAGGCTAGTGTAGGCTTAGGCTGGTGTAGGATTAGGCTAATGAATATTTTCTCTGGTGTTTTTCATACAGTTACAACGCCACCCCTACGATATTCCAGTAATTGAAAAAATATGGAGCCCACGACAAAGCATATTCGACAGGAGTAGAATGGTTGCAAAATGGGAGAGTGCAATGCAATTGCATAACGTTGCAACACCCCACCACCCCCCTTTGTTGCCCAAAGGGGCAGAGAGAGAGAGAGAGAGAGGAAGAGGAGAGGACCCAGAGGAAGGGTCTTTGCTTGGTGACCGCCAAGCCCATATGAGGTCTTCAGCCACACTGCCGCTCTCTTATAGGCCCTTAATCAGCCAGTTGGCTTAGAAGGCTGAGTTGCCAGATTGCGCTATGTATTTCATCATCCTTATATTCATCCGTCATCTGGCTTAGAAGGCTGAGTTGCCAGATAACAATAATTATTTATTTAAACCATATATTAATGTTGGCTTAGAAGGCTGAGTTTCCAGATAGCATTAATTATTTATTTAAAGCATACATTAATTCATTAGCGGGTTTAGAAGGCTGAGTTGCCAGTTTGCGCTGTGTATTTAATTATTCCATATATTAACCAGCCAGAGCCAGCAGGCGCAACAGCCGGTTGGCTTAGAAGGCTGAGTTGCCAGATTCGTTATTTATAAAATTATTCCATATATTATTCAGCCAGTTGACTTAGAAGGCTGAGTTGCCAGATTGCGCCATGTATTTAATTAATCCTTATATTCTTTCGTCATCTGGCTTAGAAGACCGATTTGACAAAGAGCAATTTATTAACTATTCTGAAATCCGAGACCAACCAAATTATATAATTGTGTACAAGGAATAAATAAAACACCAATACATCGTTCTGATTATTTAGCTGAATTAATGGATATACAATGGGCCATATATATGATCAAATAATAGAATGGAAAATATATAATCGTACAAAACGGTGCATTATCAAAATATTAGTACAGGAAAAATACAGTTATGTTAAATATATTGAAAATATACAAAACATAGTATTATCAAAATATTAGTACAAGAAAAAATACATAGTTATATTAAATATATTGGAAATATGCAAAACATAGTATAATCATATTAGTAGAGGAAAAATATATAATGTCTTTACGTTCTACGGTGCAAAACGCTAAATTCGCATTTGATAGAGTCTATATCCACATCACCATTACTTTGTACGATGTGGTAAAGCCGCCCAAGCATCACTTCACCGTTTAACTGATACGGTGGCCTATATTCAATATAAATGGCTTTCATATCGTTCAGTACTATTTTTGTCCCCACTTTACACTCGGCGGGAAAGTTATCTTTAAGCACGGCTAGAACACACTCAAAAGCACGCACAAAAATGTGTGAAAAATGCTCTGTATGAATTGGTCCCCAATTAACCCACCCCTAATATCTCCAGTCTAACTATAGAGTAGATTAAGTCTAGCGTTGTAGGGGTCACCCTAGAGATTCCGGAAATGGTCCAGAGCGGGTAGATAAATTGAGGTCCACAGTAGGATTCCTCACCAAATTAGGTTAGGGCAATCTACCTTCACCTTTGTTAAGCTATGAGTTGATGCTAGGTCTTAGGCCACAATGTAGGCCTAATTTGTCTGACCCAGCTTAATTTATGGCGTTTACTTCTAACTGGATTAAAAACACAATTAGTCACTTACTGCTAGTTATTAGAGAGTCCCTTTTCCCCTTTTCTTTAATTGTTGAGAGCGTACTTGCTGGTGGGGATCTTTTTTCCGTTGTTTGTTCTTCTCCCTTCTCTCGTTCCGTCTTGTCGCCCCGTTCCTCGTTTTCGTTCTCTCTTGTCTTCCTTTTCGCGGGGCTTTTTCCACCAGCGTCGTCTTGGTTTTTTCTTCGGTTGGTTGATCGGTAATGTATATCTATTACCGAGCACGCTCTTGTCACACAGTATATAAATACTAGTGTGGAGAATAACTCTGGTGAGCAACCAATTGGTTTCATCCACCCAGTTATTGACATAAAAGGAATTTAATAATTGTTAGATTAACTACCTACCTACTCAGTGAACCATTTTCGTTACCTCCCAACTAACCACACATCAGTTTTCCATATACTGGTTTCCCCGGGAGATAAAAATTTTGGTGTCATTGTCACCAATTTTTATGTCTGCGTGTAGACTAGCTAACTATTTGACTGTAAATGCCTGTTAATCTGATTAACAGTGACTATCCTCACCTTCTCATGGAGAAGATGTAGCATTTAATTAGAAGAGAAAATATTGTATACATCCATAGGATGAAACTGTCGTGAGAGTAAAACTGGCGGGTCGTGAGTTACCCGGGTATAGGTCCTATGTCCCTATCGGGGAACGACCGGTTTCTCCCCCTCAGCATAGGTTTCCAAGGAATTTACGAAGGGGTCCGGGGCTCAGGAGATCCCCCATCCCCTACGATGTTGGGAGGTGTTCTTTTCGGTCACGTGATTGACCCAGTGCACTGCGTCGATTAGCTGATCATTCCATTTCTAGGGCTAGGAGTCGAGTCGACGGGGAATCTTCTCCTCCCATGCCATAAGCCTAATGATAGGCTGTACTGGGTTCCCGGAGTCAAGGGGACCCGATAGGTCGTCTTTCGGGGTACGACAACACGTGAAAACCGTACCTTGCACCACGTCGGTTAGCCTATGATTCCGTGTATTTGTAAGGCACGGACGAGGGGGAAATCTCAATTAAATCTTCTCCCCCAGAGCCATAGGCCTAATGGATAGGCCTCGTATTGGGTTCCCGGAGTCAAGGGATCGCCGATGAGTCTAAGCGTGTACCGGGGACAACCTGGAGAATTTTGCGAATGGAGCTAGAAGCCGCGCAAAGTAGCCTCTGTAGCCGTTCAATTAATTCTCGGTCCACGTCTCACGGGTACCTATCGAAGTTTGACCGTGGCTGAAAGGACCTATGAAATGGTATAGATAGATTTCTTTTTGGTCAGGTGATTGACGACTGCACTGCGGCGATTAGCCGATGATTCCATTTATAGGGTTAGGAGTCGGGGGGAATCTTCTTCTCCCCAAGCCATAAGCCTATGGATAGGCTGTATTGGGTTCCCTGAGTCAAGGGGACCCGATAAGTCTTTCGGGGGGTACGACAACACGCGAAAACCGTACCTTGCACCACGTCGGTTAGCCTATGATTCCATGAATTTGTAAGGCTAGGAGGAAGCGGGGGGACATCTTATCTAATCTTCTCCCCAGAGCCATAGGCCTAATGGATAGGCCTCGTATTGGGTTCCCGGAGTCAAGGGATCGCCGATGAGTATAAGCGTGTACCGGGGACAACCTGGAGAATTTTGCGAATGTTGCTAGAAGCCGCGCAAAGTAGCCTCTGTAGCCGTTCAATTAATTCTCGGTCCACGTCCCCCGGGTACCTATCGAAGTTTGACCGTGGCCGAAAGCACCTATGAAAAGGTAGGGCCGGGGTGATCCTAGCCCGGCAGCAGACCCCTCTATAAACCACTCGTTGACTTATAAGTAGCGCGTCATAGGGCCTATGTCTTCGGCCAAAATTTTCCATCAATCGCGCGCCCAATGCCTCGGCTCGTCGGAGCAACTGTCTCCCCGGTGCCTATGGCGGCCCATAGGGCTAGCGATCAGCAATAAGTAGAAGATGGAAGGTCGCAGATTGGGCTCTAAAGGCGCCCGAAATCTTGTGAGTTTCAACAGGCAGGTAACATCATGCTAAGGGGTGAAATCGTGAGTTTTAGTCCCTACCCTCTCACGGAATCTACCGGTTGAATTAATTCCCGTAGCAATGTGATGTAGGATGCTGCCTAATCGAAATTCTCACAACTTGCCCAATGGGTGTTGGAGACCAGTCTATGGTCTTCTGAAGAGTCTATATTGTAGTCCGGCAGGAGACAAACTTGTTCTCCCCGAATCAAATGATTTGGAGTTAATGGTTCCGGGTCATTAATGTTGTCACTCACATAAGTGAGTGGTCTATTGTTGATGATGTTCTCAATCTCAGCCAGGAGAGTGAGCAACTCAAACAAGTGTATCTGTTTTTTACCAATTGCTTTCTTCAAGCAATTCTTTACTGTTTGTATATTCCTCTCCCAGATAGAACCATACCAAGGAGAGGCAACCGGAATATACTTCCACTTTATGTTTGAATTTTTTATATATAATTGTGTGAGTTCATTGCTTAACAAGTCGTGGATGACTTGTTCACCAGCCTTGAAATATGTAGCATTGTCATTCCAAACTGTCTTGGGTACTGAATGTCGTGCACAGAATCTCTTAAAGACAGCAACAAAAGATTCGGCTGTAAGGTCCTCCACAACATCCAGATAAACAGCTCGTGAGGCAGCACATGTAAACAGTACAATGTACATTTTTTGTTCAGTGTCAACCACCCCTACAGTCAATGCTCCTGTATAGTCAATGCCTACAGTCTCAGAGGGTCTGTTGAGAGTAACTCTTTCCTCTGGCAAAGCAAGAGGATTTGGTTTCCTATATGGCCTACCATGAATACGCCTACATGTGACACACTCACTCAGGACTGTTTTAACAGTGATCCTTCCCTTGGGTATCCAATAAGTTTTTCTTAATGTAGTTAGTGTCTGTGGTACCCCCATATGATGTACATCATTGTGTGTTTGTCTGATGATTAATGTTGTCAAATAACTAAATCTAGGTAAAAGGATTGGATGTTTGCTTTTGTATGACAGTTTTGATTTGTCTAATCTCCCTTTACACCTTAGAAGGCCTTCCTCATCTCTGAACAAATTTAGATCCACAACTATTGATGGTACAGGCTCTTTTGTTTGTTTCCCATTAGTCAAGAATTCTAACTCTTTATTGTACTCCTTTTGTTGTGCATGCCCTATCCAGTACTTGGTTGCAACTTCTGTATAATTATGATTGATTTTATTTAGCTGTTTGTTTATTGTAGTTAAACAGTTGTGAGCAAACCTCAAACAGTAAGCTGTGACCCTGACAAGTTTGCTGAAATCAGAATAATGTTCATAATTAGTGATTGGTTCAACCTTTTCATTTGAAAAGATTAAATTTAATGTCAAGTTAACTTGTTCCACAGGCCATTGGTCTGTATTACAGAGCCACTTAGGTCCCATGAACCAAGTTTTGTTTGACTTCAACAACTTGTAGGATAAACCTCTGGTCAGAAAGTCTGCTGGATTTTGTTCAGTTGGAACATAGTGAAAGTTTACTTGTAGGCTTTCATTAGCTTCAGCTATTTCTTTTAGCCTATTTCTTACAAAGATATTCTTACTATTAATGCTATCATTCCGTATCCAGGCAAGACAAATCTGACTGTCAAGCCAGATGTGGATATCAGTTATGTTCACATCATGGTAAGCATCCTTAAGCAATGAAATGGTTTTAATGGCTAATGCAGCAGCCAATAGTTCCAGTTGAGGTATGGTTCGGGTAGGTTTGAGAGGTGCAACTTTCCCTTTTGCATAAATTAGATGACTTTCTGTAGGACTTACAAGGTATGCACAGCACCCATAAGCCTGTGTGCTTGCATCAGCAAATACATGAAGTCTCTGGGGCTTATCCCTAAACCCACAGCACCTTTGAATTTTAATGTTCTGCACTTTTGTTAAATCAGCAGCTAACTTCTTCCAAGATTTTTGATCTCCGTTTGTTATTGGATCATCCCACCCAACATTTGTCCTCCAAACTTCTTGGAGGAGAATCTTTGATTTTATTGTTGAAGGCAGGAATAGACCCATGGGGTCAAAAAATTTTGAAGCCTCTGATAATATTTGTCTTTTAGTATTTGCTTCCTCATCAAGTTTAAAACCTTTAGTACAGATTGAATCATGACTGTTAGAAGTTGCATCCAAATACCAGTTCATACCTAAAGTTTTAACTCTGTCTGATGGCTCAGTAAGACCATTATTATCCTTTAAAATCTTTTTGTTTAAATCCTCATCATTTGAAATCCACTCTCTAAGTTCAAAGTTACCTTGTTGCATAATGTTTTGAGTGTTCATAGACCTCAGATAATTCAGATTTTGTTGTTGTTGAGCCTATTACATTGTCTACGTAAAAATGTTCCTTGAGGAAATTCAATGTTAAAGAGTTATTAAACTGGTTCAAATGATGTCTAATTGTCAATGCTAATAGGCTAGGTGAGCAATTGGCTCCAAACAACACAACATTAAATCTATAGGTTATGAACCCTTTATTCAAATCAAATGGATCCCTGAACCATAAGAACCTAAGTTGGTTCTTGTCATATTCATTTTTTAGATTTATTCTCAAAAATGCCTTTGAAATGTCACTTTGTACGGCATATTTATCTAACCTGAACCTCAGTAAGATCTTCACAAGGTCAGAAATGAGATTAGGACCCTCAATCAGGCAATCATTCAAACTGTGTTTATCACTGTCTTTGAGGCTACAGTTATATACTACTCTGAGTTTTGTTGTTGGGGCATCTTGTCGATAAACCCCCCTGTGGGTTAAATAATGACAACCATCTTTTTTAAAAGGGTTATTTGTTACTTCTTCAATGAAGCCTTTCTGTAGCTGTTCTTTGAAGACATCATTGTACATTTGAATTATATTATCTTGTTTGAGTTTTTTCATTACTTTATATAAATGTCCTTTAGCTACATTGAGATTGTCTCTTAAAGTTGGACAATTTATTTTCCAAGGTAACTCAACAAAATAACTATTGTCTTTGCACTGAATGGTGTCTTCAAATCTTTCTACCATTAACTGATCTTCTGAAGTTTGATTTGTGTCATGTATACCCACAGATTCTAGCAACCATAAAGTTTGAATTGCCTCATCCAGAGTTTCATTTGATAGTGATGAATTAATGTTCTCAGTTGTTATAATATTATTCAAAGTGTTGCTATTCTTACAGGTGTTATGTAGGACTGAGTTGAGGCACATAGTATTTGTTGGTCATGAACTATTTTGGTTTAGGTCTAGGTTGTATTTGGATAGGTCACCCAAAGGGGCTATCCCTGATGGAGTCTGATAAGCTATACCATCACCTATCTTCACTATGCCCTTATGAATAAGATTAATATAATCTGCCCCCATAAACATTTCAATGTTAGCTACTGTGTTGTTTGTGATATGTCTATCAGCTATATTGTACTGTTTTCCCAAATGATTTATGGTTTGTTCTAGTTTGGGTATAACCAGTTTGTTTTGTCCTACTTTTGAAATAATGACTGCTTCAATTTTTTCTAATTTATTTTCTAAATGTAGTTCCAGGTCAATTGTCTTATAGCTATTTTTGTTCGAGTTATCCTTAACAAAGGATGTGATATTGAGTTCTTGTTCATTCAGGTTTGGTGTCAAACCCAATTTATTAACTACATTTTGCGAAATAAATGTTTGTTGAGAACAACAGTCTATAAGACATCTCACTGGAGTGGTGCTACCCTCACCATTCACTAAGTCCAAAGTAATAGTTGGTAAAAGAATCTCAGTGTTTCTTGTTACGTTGTTTGAACAAACAGAATGTCCCATGGAAGTGGCATTTTCTTGATTACCTTTGTTTGGAGGAGGTATCTTTTGAGTTTGAGTATTGTTGTTTGGACACTTCGGTGAATCACACATTGATGAGACATGTCGTAAACTTTTACAAAACTTACAATTGAATCTTAACCTAGATTTACAGTCTTTCTTATAATGTCCCTGGCCAGTACACTTTTTACATAGGTTCAACTGTTCACATCTTCTAGCTCTTGAGTTAAAGTCTGAATATTTGTCACACCCAGTACTACTATGTTCATCACTTGCACAAAATTTGCAATGTGGTGTGTAAGTTGAGGCAGCAGTTACATTAAAGTTCTGTAATGTAGGTGTTCGTGTATTACAATTGGTCACATTTGATTCTACAGTATCAAGTTTTGTCTGTTTGGCTGTAGCTAGTTGGTCTCTGGGGACAGTCTTTGGTTTATCCATAGTCTGGGTCTTATTTTGTGTTGCAATATTTCTCAATTTGTAATTAGTTAGGATAGTTGGAAAGTGTTTTCTGATGTTTTCAAGATTAGGATAATTTTCTCCCGTCTTTAGAACTAAAACATCTTTAACCCTCAAAGGAAGGCACCTAAGAACTACGCCTTGTATAATCCAAGATGAAGCTTTAACATCTATCTCATTGCTAACCAGTTGTCCTATAATAGCTTCTAATTTTGAATAAAAATTTTCCATATCACTATGGTTATCTTTTATGGGTGCAAAATCAATAATTTGTTGAGATAATTCAAATACAATCTCATCTTTATTAATGTAATTACGTTTTAAGAGATCAATAGCTACTTCATATGAATTCCCTACAGCTGGTAAATAGGCTATCATGTTATAGGCTGGACCTTTAAGGAAACTAGTTAAGTAGCTAAACTTATCAACAGTTGAAATATAAGGTTTATTACCTATTAAACTCTCAAATTTTTCAATGAAAGATGGGAATTGTACCGTGTCCCCATCAAATGTTGGTACTAGCAAAGTGGGTAACTTAGCCCTAAATTCTTGTGACTCAGGATTTGGCATGCCACTTAAATTTTGTTGAAGGTTAGCTCTACTTTGATTAAAATCAGAAGTAGGTTTATTTGGTGTTAAGTCAGTCAAACGAGACTGTAGTCTCCTTATTTGCTGTTCAATTGAGATTACCTGAACATCATTATCAGCGTAAAGGTCTATAAGTTGTTCATCAGCCATTTCGGATTCAACTAACTCTGAAATACTCTCATCAATGGCTATTATTTCCTTCTTTTGTTTTTCCAATTTAAGAATTACACACTCTAAATCTTCCTTACCTGGTTGTGTAATATTGTTAAAAGTGTTCATGGCCTTTGTAACAGCACCCAACTTTCCCCTCTTTTTCTTTTTTAACTTTTTCAATTCCTCACTGTCCATGTTTAAGTCAAAATTGTTTAACTGGGGATCGTAATGAAATATAGGACAAGAAGAAATTACCAGAGACAAGAGATCAAATAAATTGAGTAATCAGACAAAATAGTGAAGTTTTAAATTTAGTTAAATCCCCCCAAGTATTTATGTGTCACTCAGGTCTAAGCTTATAAGAGAATGGGACTCCTTAAATGTAAATGTTTCCTAGTTAGGCCCTAGGTTGTAGACCTAATTAGGCTTGATTAGGTTAGGTTTAGGCTAGACCATTTAGCCTAATTCTGCTATTTTTGTTAAGTAAGGTTAAGGTTTGTAAATTCCCCTCACACGGACCACCAATGTGAAAAATGCTCTGTATGAATTGGTCCCCAATTAACCCACCCCTAATATCTCCAGTCTAACTATAGAGTAGATTAAGTCTAGCGTTGTAGGGGTCAGCCTAGAGATTCCGGAAATGGTCCTGAGCGGGTAGATAAATTGAGGTCCACAGTAGGATTCCTCACCAAATTAGGTTAGGGCAATCTACCGTCACCTTTGTTAAGCTATGAGTTGATGCTAGGTCTTAGGCCACAATGTAGGCCTAATTTGTCTGACCCAGCTTAATTTATGGCGTTTACTTCTAACTGGGTTAAAAACACAATTAGTCACTTACTGCTAGTTATTAGAGAGTCCCTTTTCCCCTTTTCTTTAATTGTTGAGAGCGTACTTGCTGGTGGGGATCTTTTTTCCGTTGTTTGTTCTTCTCCCTTCTCTCGTTCCGTCTTGTCGCCCCGTTCCTCGTTTTCGTTCTCTCTTGTCTTCCTTTTCGCGGGGCTTTTTCCACCAGCGTCGTCTTGGTTTTTTCTTCGGTTGGTTGATCGGTAATGTATATCTATTACCGAGCACGCTCTTGTCACACAGTATATAAATACTAGTGTGGAGAATAACTCTGGTGAGCAACCAATTGGTTTCATCCACCCAGTTATTGACATAAAAGGAATTTAATAATTGTTAGATTAACTACCTACCTACTCAGTGAACCATTTTCGTTACCTCCCAACTAACCACACATCAGTTTTTCCATAAATGTCATCGTTAACCACAACATTAAATACAAGTTTATAATCATGCCTTTCTAATCGGGGATTTTTTCTTACCGCCCCGAACTTTTCAATCGTGAACTCCTTCACTCGGCATAGCGGGATTGGAAATAATCTTCCAAATCGTAACGACACCTATCCACTATAAAGAGGTACAACTTTTCAGGGTGAACAGTGTAGGCGAGCTCAGCTCTGTACCTCTCAAGCGCTTTGTACCAAAGCTCAAGGTATTTCGAAGAATCTAAACCTTTTAAATATGCATCCAGACCTAGACCATTCTCCCCCTGTTCATTCCTACATTCAATAAATCCGTCGAGTAGAGCGGTGTATGCGTATTCAAGAACCGTATCAAAATAAATCATGTCTGTAACACGCACATCTAATATAGGCTTCAGCTTACGGAAACCGACGATCTCAAACATTATGTCGAGGATGAAACGGTTTCGTGTAGGAACAAGAACGTCATTATCAGCTGTGTTCTTCCACATCAGTCGTATATCAATGCATGGTTATTCGTTATTTACACTCAATGTACAAACAATGGTATATGAGGAGGCGTCACTAATCATCTCTCTTATTGTACCTACGTCAGCTGGTATTTTATAACGGGTCTCACCCCACCTCTCAAGTACCACGAAGATTTTATGCATCTCCTCAGGACTTAAATAAATAACGTTGCGTTTGCTTGCATGCCTGCAGATCGTTTCAAGCACACAGTTAATGGTGCCGGTTTCTCGCCTGAACACGCGCAATGACTTCGTCACGGAGACGTCGTACGAGGCGTTGAGAATGCTTCTCAAAGGGAGTTCCATCGTATTCGCACGTCCACTCGGCGCAAGCTCTACGATGACTATGAACCACAGGAGGCAGGCAGGCAGGATCGGGTCAACGGGCGGGATGAGTCACCCTGATGAAACGTGAATGGGTTTGTTCGAACTCGTATGCTCCGGAAGGAGTGAGTCACACCATAATCTAATGAAACGTGTACGGCGCTGACCCAACAAGTCCCAACATGAATCGTTGTATCCCATTATATTGGGCAGGTGTCTTGAGAAATTTTCCGATACAAGAATTAATTTCGGTTTTAATGCTTTATCACTCCCATTCCCCCGAATACGCACCAGACATTTTTGCAAAAGGTGATTTTCACGAAGTAAACACATTTTATAACGTTTTTAAATGTTTTATCACTCCTAAACATCTTCACAAACCGGTGCGCTATTAGAGAGAAACATATGTTCCTATTTATCCTTTTTGTTTAACAGTCGATCCTCATCTCTAGGGTGTCCATAAATTATTCACCCCATTATAAGCCTTAATAAATTCGTTATTATAGGAGCTATCTTAAAACGGTTTGTGGCAGTTAATAACACAACTCAAGAATTTTTTCTTTATTTCGCAGAACATCCACTAGGGGCACAATGGCGACAGTGAAGGAGAAAGCAATGTGTGTGCTGTGGATGTGAGAAACCAAATCTCCAATTACTGTACAGAGACGTTTTCGGAAGAAATATCAGAAAACTCCACCAACAAAGCAATCACTCAAGCGATGGCTGACACAATTTCAAGAAACTGGCAGTGTGCTACATCAGAAAGGAGCTGGTAGGCCTAGTGTGTCTGAAGATAAGATAGCAGGAATTCAGGAGGCGTTTATCCGAAGTCCTACAAAATCCATCCGTCGAGCAGGCCGAGAACTGCAAATACCGCGTTCAACAGTACATAAAGTGGTTCACAAGAGGTTGAAACTTTATGCCTACAAATTGCAAACCTTGCAGAAACTTCTACCAAATGACAAACCCAAACGGGTACAGTTTGCTGTTGACATTCCTGACCGTATTGATGAAGATGAGCATTTTTTGAACAATGTCGTTTTCAGTGATGAAGCGACATTCCATCTGTCTGGGGCTACACAAAGGACAGAGTGTATGCAAAGAAGGTTAATAACATCACAGAATTAAGACACCGGATTGAAGAGACATTAGCTTCCATCACGCAAGACATGCTTCTTAATGTTTGGAACGAAATCATCTATCGCCTTGATGTTCTGCGTGCTACCAATGGGGCTCGCGTGGAGGTTTACTGAATTAAAACAAAAATTTCTTGAGTTGTGTTATTAATTGCCGCAAAACGTTTTAAGATAGCTCCTATAATAACGAATTTATTAAGGCTTATAATGGGGTGAATAATTTATGGACACCCTGTATATTAATGTAGTGGTAAAAATACTTAAGATTGTCCATGATGACAAGATTTACATTTTCAGCCGTAGGGTACGAGTAATCGGTATGGTGTAACATGATATAATACCGCTTATCACACCACTCATCCACAAGACTCACTACCCATAACTGTTGTTTATCTTCTGAGCGTGTTGCTCCTTCTACCACGCGGTATATGTGAGCCTTTATAAAGCTTAGTTCTATAGCATACTTCAGTACATCGTCTGTACTGCGAAATCCTACAACCCCCTCGCCAGAATATCCGTAGAGTATTTGAATAGCCTGACCCTTCGCACGATTCAATGCAGCCTTAAAAGAGGCAAAGGAGGTGGGAATAGGGAGTTTTTCAGTATCCAATACATCTACGCAATTAGCAGAATACCACGTCATTAATGTTGAACACGCGATATTAAAGGTAGCCATTACTATTTTTCTTCTATGCGAGAGAATACACATCTGAGCTCAAGGTATACAGAGGTCAACTGAGCACGGAAGGGTAGATACCTGCTCAGGCTGCGGCATGATTCACGTCGCTGGTCTTACAGTGGGCGGAGCTTAGCTTTTTACTGTAAACACGCACACACGCAAAGTAAAACGCTAGTTGAAACACGATTTATTTAATAAACGTGTAATAATTAAGTTAGCAATATACATATCAAAGATTATGTTATCCAAAGGGCACGGTGTCATAGGTACCAGGCACCTGGTAGCGTTTCCTATAGGTGTTATGGCACACCTTTGTGCCCCTAAGTTCCTTCATGCCCCCCCCCCCAGCTTCTGCGCCCGAAAATTGTGGGTGCCTACAGTCAGTTGGGGCGGACGGTCACTCTCATCATCTTCCAAGTACACTAACTCCTTCAGCGAATCAAAGTTAACGTCCTGCCGATTCGCTTGGTTATGCGTGATACCCTTAGCCTTCGCGATATACTTCGTTTCATCCCCTATCCTCACCCGTACCCGATAGGTTTTTGGACCTGTTGACACAAACGAGTCGGCGTATGCTCTGTCCCCATACTCATTCTTGATCTCGTCAGTTAGCTCCCCGAGGAACTCCCCAATAGCAGGCATGTATTCACCCCTCTTCGCTGTGAATATCACGCTATCTGTATCGGCATACAAAACCCTCCGCCCAAGAGAATGCAATAGGCCCCAAAGTTTGATGCACGCGTAGGATGTTGTGAAGTTGGCTACAGGAATGCTTGTAACCCGTGAGGTATCTGTGCCAATTCAGTATTGTTGTACTTTATTATGTAAGTATTACCTACATTCACAATCTCCATGACCTCTTTATCGGGAGCGATGGCGTAATCCCAGACTTCGCTATAACTTTGCGCCAAATGAACGTTCCTTTTAACGGTATTCTGCGAAAACTTTCCCCAAAGACTGTTTAGGCACAACTTTGCACTAAAGCGCTTGTCAGGATTCTTTCCAATTTGGGTACGATCAAGTTGTATACCTTCGTGGTCACGGTAACGCTGAATATAAGACGTTTTTTCGTCTTCGGTTTCAACCCCTCGCGGATATCCTGACGCCTCTACCTTATCCTTCAAAAATGCGTTTATATATGGTGTGAAAAGGTTGGTTAGCTTCTGAAACCTCCACACCTCATGTATCTTCATTATTCTATACCCATGACGAACGGCTAGGGCCAGCTCAGGACTAGTGTATACACCTCTGATCTTACGCTGGTGGGGTATATGGTTACAATCACCTTTGTTCTCTGCCGCGCACTTCACGCACAAGGGAAACATGAGTTTGTGATCTATAACGACGGGTAAGATCGGCATCCATAAATCGCGAGGGGGGAGCACGTCTATGAAAGAAAGGCCGAAATAGTACCCGTTCAAATTTCTTGAGAATTCGTTGATGGTAGGTAGGGCAGGCCCCACCAGTTTCTCAGGTGCACCTACGGGGTACGGATTGTTCTTCATGACGTAGAGGTATAAAGAACAGAAATCTTAGTAATGGAGTTTCACGCCCTCCGTAGGCGGAAAGTATAGCTTGAAGGGATTTGTACGCCCTCCGAACAAGCTAACACCGCATTTGAGAGGATCCAGCACCATTAAGCGCTTGATCGTGTTTATTTCTTCACAATATTGTCCGTCTGTCTCCATCCGTGCATCATATTCATGCTCCCACAAAACTTTGTGCGTGAACTGGGACCCTATAAGCTGATCGCGGGCGCGCGTCCACGCAAGACAGTCGGCAGGAGATCTACCGTGGATATCTCCTGCGATTCCGCACTCAGGATGGGATCATCCATGCCACCAGCAACTGTTAAAGGAGTACACAGTCTTCTCACCAGTGAGACGGTTTTCACTTAGGCCATCAACCCAAAAAACACGGCCATTAACCTTAATGGATACTTCACCCGTGTTGCGAGCATGCTTTATGTATACACCTGTCTGCTGCTGTAGGTGTATGAGCCAGTAAGTAGCCTTGTGCCAATAACTATGGGGGTTGTTTCTGTGTATAATGGCTAAGGTGCCTTTAGGCATGAAGTTATTCTTGAACACCGTAAAACATAATGAGGCGATGGTGGTTACGACTTGCAGTGGCTCACATTTGAAACGGCATATGTACATTAGGGTTATGACTTTTTAATTTTTTGTCATAAATATTGTTTCCTGTATCATCAATCGATGAACATTTGCTTGAAAACAATAAAAAAGTGCCTAATTCCTCAGAATTAAAAACAAATGTCACCCCGAAAGCAAATATAGTAAAGGGTGTCAGGAAATGATTGCCCCCCCTGTAGAGCAAAAACTAGAAGAGATAGATAAAAACCGGCGAGACCACTTGAAAGAGCGTTAAAATCTGAATAAAAACCATTATATTATATTCCTGTGATTTTAATTCTTACCATTTTTTTCCCCACAGAAACCATGGCATCATCTATTTTGAACGATTCAGAGAAACTTTGAGACACTTCTGGGATCATACCCCGTCGATTAATGGCCGTCAGAGCTGCAAATGGGGGCAACACCCGATATTAAAACAAGTGTTTTTTATTCAAAATTAAACGCTCTTTCGCGTGGTTTTGTCTGTTTTTTTTCTATTCCTTTCAGTTTCTTCTGTACAGGGGGGGCAATCATTTCCTGACACCCTTTACTATATTGCTTTCGGGGTGACATGTTTTTTAATTCTGAGGAATTAGGCCCTTTTTTATTGTTTTCAAGCAAAAGTTCATCGATTGATGATACAGGAAACAATATTTATGACAAAAAATTAAAAAGTCATAACCCTAATGTACATCCTTCTAAAGGCCTGGAAACATACTCTAAGCACGCAAACATCATTCACGCAATGAGGCTCACATTCATCAGCTATATCATAAGGAATACGTTCATTAAAGCTGTTGAAGTATCGGTCAAACTCTTCACGTTCATATGTGCTCATACAATCATAGTTAAAGTAATGTTTGGGTGGAGGCAGTCCTGCATAATTTAAAGTCTCACTAGTGAGGAACGTGTAAGGGAAGTATCCTTTTGAAACTTCAGCTGCTACGCCCATCACCTTGGGTAGCTTTGCTAATTTACAAGGTGTAAATAATAGTGTCTTTAAATTGTACATTACTTCTTATTTGCATCTGTATTAATTTGTTGCCTCTTTTCAATGGATCACCTGTAAATATCTCAGAGGACTCGTGCTCAAGCAACTCTTTATAAAGGAACTGTGTGTCAAATTTTGCCCCGTTATGGGCGAGAATATACACAATGATTTTTTTGAACTTGTCCGCTAACTTGACAATATAGGACACAAAGAGTTTTACAGGGCTATCGTGGGCATTCGTTTTAAAAACGTTTGTCCGTTTACCACATTTGTGACACTCATTACACTCGAGCTCCATACACTCATCACAGATAGTCTGGCTCACAAGTACATGTGGAATGACCTCTTTGGTTTCAGTGTTCGTGTATGTTTCTATATCGTAGTACCCAGTTATACAAGGGTTGTTTTTAGGCTTGGCGTCTTTCATATAACATACATGCTTTACACCATCCGCCTTATTTTTCTTATGGCATGTAGAGCAATGAATTTCGTCACATTCGTCACAACTCACCGCTACCATTCAAGGTGTAAAACATACCACATTCACAGATTCTCATTTTCCTGCACGTACCATTTGATTTATGGAACTCAAAACAGTTATTATTGAAAAATGTGCGTCTACACACATTACAATCCCTCTTCTCAGCTTCAACTACACGGCTTTCACATTTAGTACTTTTACACTGCTCACATACCATGTGACATTCTTTACAATGTTTCACTATATCATCCGCAAACTCGAGATACCCCTTACACAAATCATGATGTCGCCCATATTTTCGACTTTTGTCATAACTCGCGTAAAGGTCCCTTATATTATGGATGGGGAGATACGTTGACCATGACAGTCCTAAAATAAGTAGGATAGACGTTTATATATCGTCTAAAAATAGCCTGAGAATTAAAGTTAAGAGTATAAGGTGTGGCACTATGACCCGCAACACGGAATACACGGTCAATATTTACCGTGAAGTTGTCCATATTGAAGGCTCTACTACTTTGTGAGGCCTGCATTATACGTCCTAATATACACTCTACATCTTCAGCCACCAAACACCTGAATGGTACTACTACCCAAAATTCATCTACATCACAGTCATCTGACCCGAATCCGAAGGACAGCCTCGTCCTGACTTCATGCTCGTTGCGGTTCTGAAGGGCAAACTCTACAATACGTTCTACTACGCGCCGTAGTCCGTGTTCAATACCGTTGTTATACACGGATCTGGTATCAACCCTGACTATATACCGATTTCTAGTCAAGGCCGGGGTGGGGGTTGCGGTGCGCACCAACTCGAATGTTGTGCCATCTTCAACAGAACGGGGAGCTAATGTGGAGGATGAATAAGGCGTTATATTTGAGGAAGACGCTGTTGTGGGGTTGGTTGCGTAAGACGTTGAGGGTTGGGGCTCTATTACTGCAGACTCAAGAGAACGGGAGCTGCTGTGGAGGCTGAATAAGGGGGTATATTGGCGGAAGGCGCTACTGTGGGGCTTGTTGCGTAAGACGTTGAGGGCTGGGGTTCTATTACTGGTGTTCTAACAACCCTGGAACGCTTTATATCTGACGTGGAGGTTCGTCATCACACCTCCGCTTTGAACGTGCTACAGATGTCGCTAGTGAGGGCTCATCGGCGGGTATGGGTACTGTAGATGCACGGTCAACGGGTTTATCCGTGATATCGATGATCGGGGGCTGTACATCATCGTCATTCACGGTTCTGTGGAAGAAGAAAACAAAATATAAGGAGCAGCACTCGTTATTTGTAATATTTTGTAAATGACCCACTTAGGGGTGTGTCGTGCTAGAAATAGAATCTGTAGAAAAATTCAGGTTCACGAGCCCATCCACATGTATTATATCTGGACCTACAGGCTGTGGTAAAACGGTGTTTATGCTTAAAATCATTAAAGAAAAGGGGGAAATGTTCTCAAAATTTGTGCATAAAGTTATATGGTGCTATTCGACATACCAATCAGTGTTCAACGAGTACGAAGATGATGTTTTGTTCCACAAAGGGGGTCTATGACGTTAATTCGCTAAAGGGAAATGAACATACAGTCATCGTAATTGACGACCTCATGTTGGAGATGGATAAAACGTTTGCCGAGACAGTTACAGTATTCTCCCACCATCTTAACATAAGCGTGTTCTTCATCAATCAGAATCTATTTTTCAAAAATAGATACATGCGCGATGTGTCGCTAAATACGCAATATCTAGTCTTATTCGCACAACGTAGAGATGTGTCACAAATTGGGGTATTAGCCAGTCAAATGTTCCCAAATCAGCGTAAGGAGTTTTTGGAGGTTTATAAAGAGGTCACAAACCAACGTTGTGGATATTTGGTTTGTGACCTTCACCCGCGAAACACGTTTAGGGTGCTTCTAAGAACGAATATATTTCCAAGCGAACCTGACACCGTGTATATTCCAGAATGACGATTAGGCTAAAGAAATACCGCGAATTAATAAAAATCTATCAACGACTGCCTTGGGTATTGCAGCAGATGTTTGTTAACAATATCTACTCTGACTTTTAAAATGCATCTGCGAAATCTGCCTTAATGTTATAAAATGTAATGTTCCAATGAAACCCTCTCAGAAGACTCGCTTACGTCGTTACAAGAGCATAATACGGACGCTCGCTCATAAAAGTCAGACTGTGGGCAAGAAAAAGCGCATTATTGTACAAATCTCCACCGCGCTTATCACTTGACTAGAATTAACTGCTGATTGAAAACTGTTTGCCCATCCTTGCCATTCCTGAATACTCCCAGAAAATGTTTCAGATCTGCTAACCTTAACTTCGCAAACACCATTTGTTGAGGGTTGTGTCTCATTATTAGACCTGGTCTCTAACTGTACTGAGCTGCTAAACTCTTTTGCTCTGTGGCATACTTTAATTATATCATCAATAATCTCTTCAAAGTAAATTATGTTATTTTCTATTTCATCCTCTTCTATGAGAGCCTCAATTTTAACATTTACTTCGCTTAGAGCAACCTTTTTAGTTTCTAATATGGAAAGCTGCGCAGTTACTAAGCTTAAATCCTCTTGCTCTATGGCAGAATCTATAGTGGCAATGACCTTTGTAATTAGACCTTTGTAGGCGCTTCTCCTTTCTTTAAACTTGTTCAATTCAGCTGCACTCATCTTCAATGCAAACAACAATTGGGCTCAATGCCAAATAAGCTGAATTGGCAAAAATACTTAACCAAACTGATCAAACTCGAATTTTTCTTTTTTCAAATAAACTGAATTGCTTGGTTGGGGTACTGACCAACCACCAGCATGGAATACCAAATTTTCCACCCAAGTAACTGGCGTACTGAAGTCTGCAACCTTCGCCTACGAATAATAAACCAAAATTAACCAAACCGGTAAAAATGTAGGCCCAAAACAACGACAGACGAGTGGCCAAGTTTCACAATTGGGCGACCAAACTTTCTACCCTGGGACCTTAACCCAATTATGCTCGACCCGTCTAGGCCTAACTTGGGCTACAATTTGCACAATCAGAACTTTTCCGGAAAATAGTCACTGACTCAGTCTTGGGCTAGAATCTGGTTTCGAAGGACCATGTTATTTTTTGTATTTTTATTGGGTTCAGAATCCCATCTGAGCCGTGAACGGCCAAGCTCTGAAGGGCCAGTTTAACCTACAGCCGAAGTTAAGCTAGACTAAAAACTTACGGACTTGGAGGTCCTATTAGGTCCTACCTCAGGGTTTCTGACTCGATGTGGGCCTACCTTAGGCTTCAGCTGCATAAAATTAAGATAAAAAACAAAAGGGGCACTATTCATGGTCTTCCTTCTAAACCTCGCAACAACACAACCTGTACCATTGCACGATGCAACAATCTTGTATCTAAGCAACCAAACTGAATTGCAAGAGAGCTCTCTATAAGACCACGCCCTGTAAGTGTCGCATTCAACAAATGAGTTGGAAGGACGCGCAACGCCCCAAAAAAATGATGCCACAAGAGTGCCCAAACAATGATGCCCACAAGAGCCCAAAAATGCTAGCTCTAAATTAAGTGAATTTTTCATTAACCTTACAATTATGAGATGGAAATACTGTATATACACCTTAACTTAATATATACATGCAATGCTGCATCAATCAGCTTAGTCATCATATCGCCTTGGGACAACAATGGCTCTTCCTCTTCTAGATTTTCTAACACTTGTTCCTTATATAACATACTGCACGCCTGCACCCTTGTTTGGGGAAACTCCGCTAACAACGCATTAAATGATATCTTTGTCATCCAAAAACGAGCAATAACGTTATTATCTGATCCTGATTTCCTTGATCACTCTAGGTCATTATTTAAAGAGGTGAACCTACTAAAGCTCAACGATATAACCAAACTGGCACATTTTATTTTTATTTACAAGTGTAAGAACAAAATCATTAATTTGCAATGGGTAAATAGATATTATTTTGTAATTCATCAAGAAATCCACTCGTATCAGACCAGAAATAGATCAAAGCTTGTTATACCTCAATTTAGATTGTCTTCATCTCAAAAACTACCCATTTTCATTGGATTGAAACTATGGAATGACTGGCATGCCGACATAAAAAATATTGTGAATGTAAATTTGTTTAAAACCAAGTTGAAATCCCGATTAATAATGGCATACAAGCAAAAATCTAGGATTAATGTCCACTAATATTGTTTAATATTGTCCATTAATATTGTTTAATATTGTAATATATGTTTTAACTATTAATAATACTTATTTACTTATTTATTTATTATTATAAATTTATAACAACTAACTGCTTATTTTTAATAAGAGCCCAGTAAAGACTAAAGCTTAAGGGCCAAATAAAATAAAATAAATAGATAGTGAGCTTCACAATTATTCATGTCATTGTAAATTGAAAAAATTTATTTATTTTATTATTATTATAAAGGTTATTCTATTCTATTCTATTCTATATAAATTTCATTTTGTCGCGAGAGTAAACTTTAAACGTGCACAATTTCATAGAAAATATGTTGAAGCGAAATTTTTAAGGCAGTGAGAGCATAACATTTACTTTAAACTTACGAGGCACTTGAAATTTAAAATCATCTTTACAGATTTAGATTTACTGGTTGTGTATGTGATGCTAAAAAATTTGATGGCAGTGGTATTTTGTAAATTTATTGACCAAATGGCTTTTTCTGGGTTTGATAAACGTGCACAGATTTTGTACATTTGCCGCTGACTAGAATGTGGTAGGCTTTGATCATATGCTACCTCGTTTTTACCAACATACAAAATATAGATTCTGGAAAAAGAACAAATAAACCGGATAATTCTTGAGAGAATTTTTGCTGAAAGATTTTATTGATTATAATAATATTACACTCATAAATAAAGATGAATGTTACAAGGGTAAGTTAATTGTAAGCATGTTTGTTTGTGAAACCAAGTTTTAGCTGTTAGCATAGACCAGTGGTCTCCAAACTTTTTTGATCACGCACCCTTTAATCAGCGAAAATAAATAACACGCACCCCTAATGAACATGAAGATTATATATATATATATATATATATATATATATATATATAAGGGAATGAACTCAGAATGGTTCCCTGAGGTTTTTTATGAACATTTGCAGGCCTTACGCAAAATATGAAAACTGCAAATTCGGGAAAAAGTACTACTATTAACATCCTCCCGACGGACTCAAAGAACAAAGGAAAAAGTTCAAATAACAAAATTTTTAATGTGATATTAATCACTTTCAATATAAGTTAAGGTATATTTTGCATATAATTATCAGGTATAAGAAATTCGATACTTTTATATGTGAAAAAGTTAGTTGAGAATAAAATTAAGGTTTCAAAAGTATTTCTGGAAGTAAGTAAAGCTTTTTTTACATTTATAAAATGAAGTATACAAATATAAAATATATAAATATATATATATATATATATATGTTTTACACCTTCCTTAGCCCCAGTTTATTTTGTGAAATTGGTTTACACGATTTGTCTAATTTATTTATTTTTCCTTTGGAGGTTTGAGTTATGGCGAGATAACCTTTCTGTGATTATTGTGACCTTAAGCTTTAGGTTTACTGGGATCTTAATTAAAATAAAGCAGATACTTGTTGTTATTATTATTGATAATATATAAATCATGAATCTCGTTTTTATGACCTTTTTGTAGAGTAAAGACAATATATTTCAAAATATTTTAAGGTTTGCTTATTAAATTTAAATTTATATTTTTATCTCTTTATCATTTTTGGTTCACTGGGGACAGTCACTAACTTATTTATATATATATATATATACACAGGGCTATTTAAAATGATTCATCCGATTTCAACTGAGAATACTTCCGTACCTATCAACCGTGCATCAACTGGGCATACACCACATGAAAGAGGAAATCTTCAAGTTTTACAAGATCACCGCGAGAGGGCTCCAAAGTCACGCCGTGGACTAGCCTAGCAACAAACAGTCAGTGTGAAAATGGCGTCCGCACAGCAGAAGGCGTTTTGTGTGTTGCAGTTTTCGAGCTGTAAATCGGTAGTCACAGTGCAGCGTGAGTTTCGTCGACGTTACAGAACAGATCCACCCAGATCCAGTCCACATCTTTGGATGAGCTCCGAACTCGCATTGTTACTGCCGTAGAGTCAGTGACAACGGACATGCTGGAGCGAGTATGGGAGGAATTCGACTATCGTGTCGACGTTGCTCGTGTAACTAGGGGAAGTCACATAGAGCATTTATGAGGTGAGAGACAAAATTTGGACAGTTTTTCTTTTGGTTGATGTATAACAAATCACTCTGTATTTGTAACATTAAAAAATATTCTCATTTGAAATCAGGTGAATCATTTTAAATAGCCCTGTATATGATAGAGTTTTTTTGTGGTGTAGACAGATATTTCAAAACTATCTTTAAATGCAAACAATGGAAGATATATATATATATGGGAATGAACTCAGAATGGTCCCCTGAGTTTTTTATGATACACACAGACAGTGCATGGAACAAGGAACTCATCTGGGATAATTAAATCCACTACAGTCCGAATTAGTAATGGTAAATGACAAATACCATAGTTTTTCTTCTACAGGGTGTCCCATAAGTCCGGCATCATAGGAGAAATTCATATTTTTCTATATCTACAAACCATAATTCATATTTTTCTCTTTCTACAGGCCATAATGTCTGTGAGCAAGGAAGAACGAATCCAGATAATTCTACTCATAGGAAATCTGAGTCAAAGAGAGGCCGCTGCTGAATTTAACAGACTGCATCCAGACACACAACTCTGTGCTATTGGCTCGCGGTCTGGATGCAGTCTGTTAAATTCAGCAGCGGCCTCTCTTTGACTCCGATTTCCTGTGAGTAGAATTATCTGGATTCTTCCTTGCTCACAGATATTATGGCCTGTAGAAAGAGAAAAATATGAATTATGGTTTGTAGAAATAGAAAAATATGAATTTCTCCTATGATGCCGGACTTATGGGACACCCTGTAGATCCATGTCCCAAAGCTGGATCCTGTCTGCTTTGCAGATAGCTGGTGAGGGACGCTATATTTATGGGACCTCTTTGCGAGTGACCCGTTGCCCACGTCGGGCTAGCATCATGAAAAAGAAAAACTATGGTATTTGTCATTTACCATTACTAATTCGGACTATAGTGGATTTAATTATCCCAGAGGAGTGTGTGTGTGTGTGTTGTGTGTGTGTGAAGCATAAAAACAAGAAGTTTCTAATAGAAAATGGGATATTCGTTGTAAACCCCTTTAATTAATTAAGGAAGACTTATGTAGTTGAATAACACTGGGTAACAAAATTTGAAAAATTTTCTGTTTATTGTGATTTTTCTGTCGTTTCTTAATGATTTCGGGGCACTGATTCCAAAAATGATATTGGTTTTGCTCTATCATCAACCGTTTTAAAAATATAGGTTATCACACTTTTCATATGGCAAAGTATATAAAGAAGGCTAACATAAATATTTTCTGAAAGTAAAAACACTATTGGAAATTAATGTTTATTCAGCCAAAATTGTTTGACAAACCCAAAATGGTGCAAAGGATATAATATATAACATGAGGAGAACCGATAAGAGAATAACAAGCCTCGTTATGCAGTGTGCGTTCCTTAAAAATGCACTGAAGAACGCGACTTCCGCGTATGAACATTCTTATTCTTTCTGAACAGCGACCATACGTAGTCTCCCATCATGGAAACATCCCAATGGCCCTGGTACCTTTTCTCCATCGTTTGAATATCTTGATGGAATCTTTCGCCATGTTCTTCACTCACATCGCCCAGGTTATCACGAAAAAAGTCTAGATGTGAATGCAGATAGTGTAATTTTAAAGACATACGGCACCCCATTTTGCCATAGCACTTAATCAAGTTTGACACTAACTCCTTATAGTTTGGTGCTTTATGGTTGCCTAAAAACCCACGAACCACATCACGGAAAGCACACCAAGCCTCTTTTTCGATCGGAGCCATCTTGGCTTCAAGGTTCTTTGAATTCAACGGCGCCTTGACTTGTGGTCCTACAAAGATGCCAGCCTTGACTTTGGCGTCAGAGAGTTTAGGGAACATGACCCGAATCTGTTGGAAAACTTCCCCTCCAAAATCTAACGCAGTTACAAACTGCTTAATTAGACCCAACTTAATATGGAGAGGTGGTAGCAGAACTATGTCAGGCTTCACAAGAGGTTCCCTGAGTACATTGTACTTTCCTGGTTGCAGTCCTTCACGTGGAGGCCACTGAACTGTTTTATAGTGCTCAGTTGAAGCCCTGCTATCCCACAGGCAAAGAAAACATGAATATTTAGAAAACCCTCCTTGTAAACCTAACAGGAAACCAATCATTTTGAAATCACCAAACACGCCCTAGTTATATTGTTCATACCTGATTTGAGTGAGCAGTTGCTTGACATTTTCATAGTCCTCTTTCATTTGAACAGAATGTGCAACTGGCAGTGGCGGATCGTGACTAAAAATCCTAGGGGTGCTGTCTCTAAGACTGGGTTGAAATAATTACTGAAATAAAAGGATGAGCATTGAGCAATGAATAAAAGTTTCAAAAGTTATTGAAAAAGTTATTCAGTGAGCTCATCCTTATATTGTTCTTGATTATTTCAATTGTAAATAAAAAATTTAGGGGTACTGCAGTTCCGCAGTGCCTACCGACGAGCCGCCACTGGCAACTGGTATAGATGGATATTTGGTCCCTTGGTTGCGGTACGTCGACGATATTTTGTGTATCTGGCCCATGAATCGTGACCTGGATAACTTCCTCCTTCAGTTAAATGATCAAGTCCCCTCCATTAAGTTTACTTTAGAAGTGGAAGAAGACAACTCAATCCCGTTTTTGGATGTGCGTGTACATAGGGAAAGCCCAGGTTTTAAGTTTAGTATCTATCGGAAAAAAACAAACAATTTGTCCTACGTACACTTTTACTCGGGACATGACACCCCCACTAAGAAGGCCATTTTTTCTTCAATGTTTCTCCGCGCCCTTAGGATCGCCAGTCCGGAATACATCGATGCCGAATTAGAAAAAATCAACGGTATTGGAAGTGATGTGTTATCCATCTGCGTTATGGAATCCTGTCTCAACAAGGCAAAACGAACTTTCTATCGTGTGAATAATAACACTCGTACTTTGTCAAAAAATATTTTAGTACTTCCATTTTTCCCGGCTTTTTAGGCATTGCTAATGTACTTAAACTTTTAGATATTAATGTAGTATTTTCATATAACAATATTGTGAAAAATATCATAGTAAAAAATAGCCCTACCAATAATTCAGGCATTATCTATAAAATTGGTTGTAAACAATGTGATTCCTTTTACATAGGTCAGACGGGAAAGGATTTGCACACACGTATAAAACAGCATCAATATTCCGTTAGAACAGGACAATTGTCCAGTGCCCTTTTTGTCCATTTGTCAGAGTTATCCCACTGTATTGATTGGAATAATGCTTCAGTTTTATTCCACTCTAGCAACATTGTTAATAGAAATATTCTTGAGTCTGCCATTATCCAACTTACAAATAACTTCAACATAAGCAAAGGTCTTTTTCAACTCGATCCTGTTGTTTTGAATTCCTTCAGAACAGATTTAGATAAGAAGGTTAGAACGCTAAATCTTTGGTAAACTTGTATGCTACTCTATTAACTTTTGATTTTCATTTTATTTTTATATACATCGAACCTTAACCAAAAAGGCAGTGTTAAAACCCGGGCAGATTTCCAGTATAGTATAAATTTGTATTTTTTTTTTTTTTAATAACTGGTTGGAAATAATTCATTTGATCTTGTGCTAAAAATCGATATTTTTTCCTTACAAATTTGTATGCCTCTCTGATAATCCCTTAATTTTTAATTTTTATTTTTACTTCTCCGTTTACTGCATATGTATATATATATATATATAATTTTTTTTCTGTAACCTATATATAGGATGTAACTCTTTATGTACTTCAGTGTTCCTGAGGATGTCATTAGACGAAAGCGCTTGAGCACCATTCTGTGTTTCCTTTCCTTCGTGGTTTTATTCATCATAAATATTTTTCACGTGTTACTTTCGTGAAATAATTTTCATATATATATATATATATATACAAGCTCAGATGGGGTTGAGAGGTTTAGGTGGATGGAGGGAGGGGAGATGACCGTGTGTTACTATAAAGGTCATGCAAATTTTACCGACCGCTTTGTTCAGTCATTTTGCGATGAGAGAGATGGTTATTAGACGTTCAAAACTGTCCCTTTGTTTTTATGATATATATATATATATATATGTGTATATATATATATATATATGTGTGTGTGTGTGTGTGTGTGTGTGTGTATATATATATATATATACAATTTAAATATATTGTCTTTTGGCTGGACCTATGTATTTGTTGCGCATATCTAAAACGAATTTATTCCTTTCACACTGTTTTCACTCTCACAAACGTCGATATATACTTTAATTAATTAATAATAATAACAAAATATGCGAAATAGTTTAGCGCTTCACCCCTCGTGACGTCTCAGACTCATTGTCCTCCATCCAGACTGGCTTTGGCTCATTATAATCTCTCGCATCTCTTGTTCAAATGATTTCGTGATGATCGCTTATATGATCAACAAAGAATAAATTTGTGCCATTTCGTTTGGGCCAATACACTTTAACATTATTTGATATGAAAAACATAGAGTTGTCGTGAAGATAAAACTGTTGCCACGTACCATCTCAACTACTTTTCCAGTCTGATTACATTTTTATACACGTTCCTCTTTTCTCCGTGAGCTTAAGTGTATTAAGGACACCTTTGGTACGGTATTGAACATTTGACTATAATTTTAAAATATTAATGTACAATATTAGTGAATTTTAGGGTTTTGCTGTCTATTTATCAGTTTTGCTTATTGGGGTTAAATTTTTTTTTTAGTATTTTAAGAGCCCATTATACAAATTTAGTTATCAAATTTGATTTTTGCGTTTATATATATATATATATATATATTTTTTATTTTTTTTCCCGGGCATTTCAATTCGCACCTGTGCAAACAATGGACGAAGATAGAAAATAAAATTGGATGTTTGTACTTCTAAAATATAAAATTTATGTAATGTGTTCTCTTTTAAAGCATATATATATATATATAATTTTTTTTCTGATCATTATGCCGTGGCTATCGTTACCAACCCATGGCTATCACCATCGTTACCACCCGCTCCGGGTCTGGAAGCCAATTTTTTTCTGATCATTGGGCCGTGGCTATCAGCATGGTTACCAACAGGTCTCGAACCCCAATTGATCATTAGGTCATGGTTATCACCATAGTTACCAATTTTTTCTGGCCATGGTGTTGTTCTTTTTTCCCGTACGATTTGGCAGCAACCGGACGAACTGACGCCTAGGGCTTCCAGCAACCGGACGGACTGATGCCTAGGGTGCCCAGCAATGTTGCAATGTTGAAATGTGTTTCAATGCAATGTTGCAAGATGTTGCAGCTTAATAGAACTGTATTTTTTCCTGTAATAGTTTGATAATACCATGTTTTGTATATTTTCAATATATTTAATATAACTGTATTTTTCCTGTACTAATATTTTGATAATGCACCGTTTTGTATGATTATATATCTGGCAACTCAGCCTTCTAAGCCAGATGACGGAAGAATATAAGGATTAATTAAATAAATATTGCTGTCTGGCAACTCAGCCTTCTAAGCCTACTGGCTGCTTAATATATGGAATAAATAAATAATTAATGCTCTCTGGCAACTCAACCTTCTAAGCCAACATTAATATATGCTTTAAATAAATAACGAATCTGGCAACTCAGCCTTCTAAGCCAACATTAATATATGCTTTAATTTAATAAATAACGAATCTGGCAACTCAGCCAACTGGCTGATGAATATAAGGATTAATTAAATACATAGCGCAATCTGGCAACTCAGCCAACTGGCTGATTAGGGGCCTATAAGAGAGCGGCAGGGTGGCTGAAGGACTCATATGCTTGGCGGTCGCCAAGCGAAGACCCTTCCTCTGGGTCCTCTCCTCTTCCTCTCTCTCTCTCTCTCTCTGCCCCTTTGGGGGGTGAGGCCGTCCCAGCTTCTCCCCCAAAGAGGTTCCCCCTCTTCCTTTCTCTGTCCCTTTCGGGGGTTCAGCTAGGGGGATAACTCCGCCTCCAAGTTGCATACTCCTTGCAACCCCATTTTGGGGTTGGCAACAAAGGGTTGGCACTCCCCTTTGAGTGGTTCAGCTTGGGGGATGCCTCCAAGTTGCATACCCCTTGCAACCCCATTTTGGGGTTGGCAACAAAGGGGGGGGTGGAGGTTGGCACCAAGGGGGGTGGGGGTGCAACAAAGGGGAGGGTGGGGTGAGGGTGCCTTGCGAAAAAGGGGGTGGGGGTTAGATGAAGAGTTGCTGAAAGCAATAGTGGAGGAAAACCCAACGGTAACTGTAAGAGAACTTGGTCTGCAACTCGGCGTTAGCCATATGACCATTCATCGTCATTTGAAGCTGTTAGGAAAAGTAGTGAAGGTTGGAAAATGGGTTCCGCATGGTTTGTCACAAGCGAATCTTCAACATCGAATCGATATTTGCATATCACTGCATTCTCGGCAACTGCAGGCACCGTTTCTGAATCGGATCGTCACCGGGGATGAAAAATGGGTCCTCTATAACAATACTAAGCGTCGACATCAGTGGCTTAGCCGTGAAACAAAGCCTGAACCTCAGCCAAGGAATGGACCCCATCCAAAGAAAATTTTGTTATGCGTTTGGTGGGGTATGCACGGAATTATTCATTTTGAGCTTCTGCCAGATAACCAAACAATCACAGCTGAAGTCTACTGCCAACAATTCCAACGATTGAAGATGGCATTACAAGAAAAACGTCCTGCATTAATTAATCGCAGAGGTGTTCTATTCCACCAGGATAACGCGCGCCCTCACACTGCTCGAATCACCACTGCCCATTTGGCAGCATTTGGTTGGGAAAAAGTGCCTCATCCACCTTATTCTCCGGACATCGCACCTTCAAACTATCATTTATTCAGAAGTCTGCAACACCACCTAGATGGACAAAAGTTGCAATCCAGGGAAGCTATCGAAAACGAAGTGATCGCATTTTTTGAATCGAAACCAAGGGATTTCTTCGAAAGTGGCATAAAATTTTTTTCTTCAGGTGGAAGGAGGTTATAGAAAAAGAAGGGAATTATATTGATGATTAATTTGTCATTATATCATTTAATTTTTGTTGTGAATAAACTAAAAATTCGATCAAATTTGTTCTTATAAGTCATTTAATTTTTGTTCTGAATGAACTAAAAAATCGAGCAGAATATATGTTACAACCTTATACATTGAGAGTAATTCAAGTATTTATAGCTGTTTCCTAGATATAATTGATGCATATGATAGAGTGAACCACAATATTTTATTTAAAAAACTAGAAGACAGGAAGGTTCCCTTGTACATATTAAATTTATTGAAATTTTGGTATTCCCACCAATCTTTTACCGTTAGGTGGGGCAATGTACTATCCAAATGTTTGGGCTCCTCTTGCCGGGTGAGACAAGGCTCCTTGCTCTCCCCTATGCTATTTAATGTGTATATTGACGGATTAATTGCTTCACTTAATGAGGCAACATTGGGATGGTGCATAGATAACACAAGGATAAATAATAAGTCCCTCTGTTAAAGGTCTGGATCGGCTACTAAAAGTCTGCGAAGAGTATTCGCAGAAACATGATATTCTTTTTAATGTTACAAAAACTAAGGTTATGCAGTTTCATCCTAAAAGCTGTAATCAGCCCGCTGATATTAGGTTTAAAATGAAAAGTGAAGTAATTGAGGAAGTACAAAAGTTTAAGTATTTGGGTCAAACTATTACCAGCTCCTTGAGTGATTACTCAGATATAAGAAAACAATCTCGAAGCCTTTGTGCCTAAGCGAATATGACTCTAAGGAACTTTCGGTTCTGTACAAGTGAAGCTAAAGACACTCTTCTGTACTTTCTGCAGTAATATATACGGACAGCAACTCTGGGTGAATTATAATAAAGGTTCTGGCAGAACCCTAAATTTGTTGCACAACAGGTCTTTCAGACTCTTACATAAATTACCCCCGAGATGCTCAACTTCGCAAATGGTTGCAACCCGCAATGTCACTTGAGCTTCCCGGAGGTAACAAGACGTGCTCAATACAGTCTAATACAATGAATTAAGAAATCAACCAACACGATTATCCAAGCTATCCATGACTCCTGCCGTTTATCCTCTAACCCAGGGGTTTTCAAACTGCGTTTCGCGGAACACTAGGGTTCTGGGAGAACTTGATGGGGTTCCGTGGGGCATGTCATGAGAGACTGAGAAGGAGAGAGAGGTAAGATAAAATAATATCAACTGGCTTGGATGAATTTACGATATATATTCTGCGAAATTAGTGATTGTGTGTTGAAAAGCGTAGGCAAAGAGAGAGTGGGCGAGAGAGAATTTTAATTCAAACGATGAGATATCCAGAATAAGAGTTGCCCTCTTGCAGCCACGGTAAGAAACAGGATCCCATTTTGTAAACAAAACAAAGCTTATGACCACAAGCACTGGTCTGATTGATTTGGTGAGTTTTCTATGTTTTTAGGTTTAGTTTTCTCAGTCACGGAAGTTATGATCACAGTAATGTAATATTGAACTTTTATCCAAAGAAAAGTAATCACATCCAAGTCATTGAACATTTATTTGTTTGATTAACTATTAAAATTACTCCTCAATAACTGTAAAATTCCTCACTTTTAATTATTTTCAATTGAAAACTTTAATTTTACAATAAACATTTTTTATACTTACAATTTCTTTTATGCTACAGTAATGTGGGGAGGGGAATTTAAAATAAATAGGTCAATAAAAGTAAATTGTCTGTTTTTTTCTTGAGAATTTCTAAACTTATGTATTTTTTTTGTGAAATTCATATAACTGTATATGTAAATTTCATAAATTACGTAAATAAACTGCAGTGAGCATAAATTGTGTTTTATTACCATTTGCCTTATATCATTAAAATTTTACCTGTTGGTCAAAGTTAGTGAATTTTTTTTTTTTAAATAAAGGTTCCGTGGCTTCAAAAAGTTTGAAAAACTCTGCTCTAAGCTATGAATTCTTGGTATGGAAACGTCCTTCTGTAGCTCCACTTAACTTCGACATTACTGTATTATTTCTAATCAACGAGGGGGAAACGATTTTAAATGGGGACTCCTTAGTGCGTCATATGGATAAGGAGTTCCTTGAACGGAATCCAAGAGGAGGAGGCGGGTCTATCTACCAGGGACCGAATTAGAGACGAAGTAGATAGGATTGATGTTGCCTCCCGTCACTCGATGTTATGACGATGGTAGGGGGCAACGACTCGTATAGGCCCGATACGAGAGTGCCTGACCTTTTTGAGAGATATAGGGGCTTAATTAGGTCCATGAAAGCAAAGTCAGATAGGTCTTTAGTTCTAGGTATTACTCCTAGGCACGCACGGTTTAAATTTTAGGATTACCTCAAAAACAATATTTTTGAACACAAAACTAGAAGAGATTTGTGCTCAGGAAAATGTACCCTTCGTAGAGCTGTGGTCAGAATTCAGTGATCCTAGTCTTTTTATAAAAGATTGGGGTGCCATTCAATGAAATAGAGAATGCTAGGCTAGGTAGGTTAATCGATGAGAACGTTCGAAACCTGTATAGGTCGAAGCCCTCTTTAAACGTTGCGGGTCCGTGGTAAAATATAATTTAAACATATTTTATTGTAACGCGCGTAGTATTAGAAATAAATTAAACGAATTTAAGGCGATAATTTATTCCGGGAACTACGATATAGTTGCTATAACCGAAACGTGGTTAAATACTGTAACTCGGGACTTGTTGGGGGAACTTGATATAGCGGGTTTTAAACTTTTTACTAATGATAGGCTACATAGGATTGGTGGCGGCATTTTGTTGTACGTTCGTAATTTCCTTAGGGCTATCGAGGTTAAGATAGATTTTCTGGCAGCAATTAATGTATATGCGTTGAAGTTATGGCGCGTAGTATTAGCTTTAATTTCGTTGTTGTTTATAGACCTCCCGTTCAACCTCTCGATACCGATACTAGATTTTACATACTTCTTAGTAACTTTATTAATAATCGGGATAGTATAGTTGTCGGAGACTTTAACTGCCCTAACGTTAATTACGAGACTTTTACTGGTAATGATGAGGGTTTGAGACTGATTGAGTTCATCGAAGATAAATTTTTACGACAGATGGTTACCGAACCAACGCGCAGTGACAATATTTTAGACGTGGTGATGACGAACGACGAAAATATAGTCGAAGGTTTGGAAGTAGGTGAGAGTTTGAGATGTAGTGATCACGAAATTATTAGGTTTAAGCTATTGATAAAAAAGAGTAAGGATAGTAACGTAATAGAAGTCGCAGATTTTCGTAGGGCTAATTTTGATAGTTTTGCGGGTAGGATGAGAGTAGTGAACTGGGATAATTTATTTATGGGTAATGCCACAAATTTTAATTGGGAGGGGTTTAAAGAAAGTTTTTTCAATATCGAAGGGAGTTTATTCCGCGTAGGCCCAAGCGCGCTAGTAATCATGGTAGGCCAAAGTGGTGGACTAGGGAAATAGGCGAGTTCATAAACGAGCGTAACAGAGCGTTAGACTTAATAAGCGCAATGGCACGGTAGCTAACTTTAATAGATATATCGAGCTTAGACGTCAGGTTAAAAGATCTGTTAGGAATGCTAAGCGTAATTTTGAGATACTTGTAGCTGCGGATAGTAAACATAATCCGAAAAAGTTTTTTGACTACGTCAGTAATCGTAAACCGATAAAATACAACATAGACCCTCTAGTGGACGCTAATGGCGCTTTGTCTTCCAACGTTCAGGCAATGGCGGGTATTTTTAATAACTTTTTTGCGATAGATTTTACCAAAGAAGACGTAAATAATGTCCCCGACGTGGACGATATCGTTCCATTTAGTAGCGAGACAATTTTGAATGAAATAACTTTACGAGGGTGAGATTGCGCATTATATCGATAAGCTAAAAGTTAACAAGGCTCCAGGCCCTGACGCGCTTTATCCTAGACATTTGAAAGATTTGAAAGACGTTATCGTAGGCTCGTAGGCCCTTTAACAAAAATTTTTAATAAGTCACTGGCGGGGATTATTCCTGAAGACTTCAAATTAGCTAACGTTACGCCCATTTTTAAAAAAGGTGACCGCACAGTAGCTATCAATTATAGGCCTATCAGCTTAACGTTAATTGTCGGTAAACTTTTGGAATCCGTAGTGAGGGATCGTATCGTCGATCACTTAGAAAGTCGCGATTTGATTAATAGTAGACAGCATGGATTTCGACGCCATAAATCTTGTTTAACTAATTTGTTAGAGTTTTATAACGAAATTGTGCGCGAATACGATAGGCATAGAGTGGCTGACGTTATTTATTTAAACTTTAAAGAAAGTTCGGTACAGTTCCACATAGAAGATTAATTGCAAAGGTTAGAGCGCACGATATACGCGATCAGGTAGCTAACTGGTTAGACTTAGAGGAATGGCTTCGTGCCAGGAAACAGAGGGTCGTTGTTAATGGTAGGGAATCGAGGTGGTTGGATGTAGGTAGTGGTGTCCCTCAGGGTTCAGTGTTAGGCCCATTGCTATTCGTAATCTACATTAACGACATAGATGTAGGCTTGACCAGTAACGTGTCAAAATTCGCGGACGATACTAAAATAGGCGGTAAAGTTGTTAACGTCGACGATAGAAATAGGCTCCAAGACGATGTAAATAGGATTATGGAGTGGATGGATAAGTGGCAGATGCAATTTAACGTAGACAAATGTAAAGTTTTGCATATAGGTTCTCTTAACAACAATTACACGTACACGATGTATGATAGACAGTTAGCGAGCATTGACGAGGAAGTAGATTTAGGCGTATGCGTATTTAAGGATTTAAAAGTTAGGAACCAGTGCCTGGAGTCTTGCACAAAAGCGAATATGATGTTAGGCTTCATAGGGCGTAATTTCGAATTTAAATCGAAGAATATTATATTGCCCCTTTACAAGTCCCTAGTCAAGGCTCACTTAGAATATGCCGTTTGGTTCTGGTGCCCGTATTTGCGTGAGGATATTGATAGGTTGGAAAGGGTTCAGCGACGTGCCACGAAATTAATTCCGTCACCTCACAACAAGTCTTACGAAGATAGGATTAAAGAGTTAGACTTGCATTCACTCGAAACTAAGAGATTAAGGGGGGAGCTTATTGGAGTTTTCAAGATTGTTAATAAAATCAAATCGATAACGTAAATTTTGACAAATTGTTCATTTTCGATAATAGCAATACTCGTAATAACGGATTTAAATTACGTGGCAGACGTTTCATTACTAACATCACTAAAAACTTTTTTACGTTTAAAGTAATTGATAAATGGAATAATCTTCCCGCGTCCGTCGTGAACTCTTCCAGCGTTAATATGTTTACAAACCATTTAGATAGGCATTTTAAAAATATTAACGTCGTTTAAAATAATAAAACAATTAGCAACAGGAGCTCTGGGGGTAATGGTCGAGGTTTGAGTCTGTTGACGAATAATGCCAGCTTGTGGCATACCAACGTGTGATATGTCAGCAACAAAATTATATTATAAAAAAAAATTACGCTAACACGAACTTAGATGTAGCTCGTGGCGTAAACTAACCCACTTTTTGTTATACTCTTCATACTTTTTCTTTCTTTTTGTTCTTTTCTTATCCTCTCTTTACTTGCATGTCTTTAGTTTGCATGGTATGGCAGTGTTTGATTTAAGACTGTTTGCATGGTTTGTAAGCTTTCTTATTTTACTTCTTTTCATCTTTCACCCTTTTTCTATTCTCTTCGACTATTTTTCCGACTTGTCGGCAGTGACTGGCGGATGATGATGGTGAGTCTTTCTCTCTCTTTTTCTGAATGATAGTTAACCCACGAATGATAGGTTTTGCTACTTACTTAATCCCTTATTCTCTCTTTTAACCCCCTAGTCTCTTCTTTTTCTCGGCCTAACCTTAGAGTGGATCTTAGGGTCTTTGTTAGCCTTAGCTTCTGTAGATCTGTAGAACTGTGTATATTTCTATCCTTAGTATGTGAACTGTTATTGTATTAATAATATTTGTCATATGGACTATAGTCTGCCAATACACCTTTTCATTTTCATTTTCATATATATATATGATATAGTTTGCTTGTACCTTGTGGTGAATGGACGTGATGTGTCTCTCTCTGTATTAACACCCAAATAAGAAGGGAATAAACTACCCGGCGGTTTATTCTGCTTGCACCCGAAAGTGTATAAAAGTATCAGGGAATCCGTGCATATAATAAGTAAAGTAAATAAAATTCATTAAAATTAAGACAGTGCAATAAGTTTACATAATTTATCACCAGTTTTAACATGTATATTTAAAACGAAATACGGTTGGCATTCGAGAAAGTTTGAAACAAGGAAGAAAAAAGTTCATAAAACGCAAAGGTCAGAAAAACCTAGACTATCGAAAGGAAAGAAATAGAAATAAAAATAAATAGATAAAGAAAAGATTTGTGTGGGTATTTCTTTTTACGCAAATTAAGGAAGAGCATGGGTATGGGTCCAAACTCTCACTTAATCTGCAATTTGTGTAATCTGGAAACAACGGAAAACGCGGCGATTAGATGTGACTTCTGTCAACGACTGCAAGACTTTATCTGCATGAATTGCGAAACACGTCGTGAGGATCAAATTTCTATGTGGCGCATGTACACAGACGGTAAATTCATTCGCGGTATTTAAAGAAATGGAGATAGCAGATTCAAATGTTACGAAAAAGAATGAAATAATGGGGACACAAGGGTCCGGAAATGTCCCAACGAAAAACCGGGTGGATGAGAGAGAGAGGACGAAATAACAAAAAACAATTTAGTAACGAATAACAATATAAGCAATATAATACGGAAGGAAGACATAAATGAAAGAAAAGAAATAAGTGAAAGTAGCGAAGTAGTCAAACTGTCCAACAAGCGAAATGATAAAAAGATAATTAAAAACGTAGAAAATAAACAGCCAAAGAAAAATAATGATAATACCAAAATTAAGAACTTTGAAAATAATAAGAAAACAAGAAGTAGAAGCGTAGAAAATATCGTATGTAAATACTACGCGAAAGGGAACTGCAGATATTGGGATGGGCAATGTGTATATGCACATCCCACATTATGCAACACGCATTACACAAGTGGATACTGCAAATTTGATAAGAAATGCAAGTTCCACCATCTTACGGTCTGCAACACCTATGCAAGATATGGGAGTTGTAAGTACGAAAAAAAATGCCGTTACCACCACCCTCAAAAGAACGTAACGAGTGAACAGGAAAAACGAACATTAAAGAAGAGTGCCAATTTTTTAGACGTAGCCAACACAATTTAGCTGCTAAGTACTATCCAGCAATTACAAAATCAGCTGACAAATATAGGAATCCGAGAGCCGAACAGAAGGCACGCACAAAGACACTTCATGCGTTATCGGGACAACAGATACTGACAAAGATAAAAAGAGGTAAATTCTCGGAGGACCACAAGGCAACGAAACGGTCACCCCGATTGGAAAACGAATCGGAACCACCTGTATGTGAAAACGATAGAGAAAAAATAAAAATAATCCTAGCCAACATTCAGCGCCTTAAATCAAATCATTCCCCGGACAAAGTTTTATACCTGAAAGGACTCATACAAGAAGCCGGAGCAGACTTTACATACCTCACGGAAACTCATCTAAAGGACTGCCAGGCGAACTGTGAAAATTGTGAGTCCTGTATTGACAAAAAAGAAATACAAATTGACAACTATAACATCCTCCGAGCCGACAGAACAGTGAGACTTAAAGGAGGATGTGCTGTTTACACACGCAAAAGACATATGGCAGAAACGACTATAAGTACCTCAAACAGCTACGTAAAATGTGTAGCAGCAAAAGTTGAAAAATTAAATATGGTACTAATTGTAATGTACAGAACCCCAAACACGCCAATCTCAAAATTTTCAGATTCCATTACAGAGGTAAGAAACTGGGTAAAAGATCTACACTCTCCAACCCGAAATATTTTTCTCTGTGGTAATTTTAATTTCCCATTCCTGAAATATAAAAGGATAGGAAAAAATATATGTATACACCAGGATAAGGGGGGCACATGGGAAGACCAGGAGCAGGTAAAACTGCTACTAGCTCTAGCTGATGAATTTATGTTAACGCAAGAAATAACAGAAAACAAGAAAAAACAACTGCCTAGATTTGGTATTCACAAACAACAGCAACCTAATTGATAATGTAGAAATATCCCAACTATGATATCGGACCACAACATCATTTAAATAACAACTAATATAAAGGCAACAGGAAAGGAAAGAACACGCACAACAGAAAGAAGCAAATTCGAATTTTTTTTTTTCACTCCAAAGTTATAAACTGGGAAGATGTTGCATCCAGCATGGAAGTAATAGATTGGAAAAACCATTTTCGAGGCGAAGACAACGGAGGAGATGCTAATGACTTTAGAGAAGATGTTAGAAATTGTGGAAAAACATGTCCCAAAAATACAACAAAGAGGAAAGAGAAGTAGGTTCGAGAGACAAAAGAGGGCATTGTTTCGAAAGAGGAAAAGAGTGACTGCAAAATCAAGTAACTGTAAAGATAACAACATCAGAAAAATATTAAATGATAAACTGCAAAGTATCGATGACGCCATACAGGAACTAATTGAGAAGCATACAGAAAAAGAAGAAGAAGACGCTATAGAAGTGATAAAGACTCACTCAAAGTACTTCTATAATTTCGCAAAAAGAAAGGCGAAAAACCATGCGACTATCGGACCTTTAAAAAATGAGAACAGTGCTTTATCTGATGATCTAACAGAAGTATCTGAAATATTAAGAGCTCAGTACGAATCATGTTTCAGTATCCCAAAAACTAACAAATTGATATGCGACAGAAACACGTTCTTTGAAGAAGAACTACAAGGGCAAAGTATAACGGGCTTCGACTTTACGACGAATGATATTACACAAGCCATAGGGAAACTAAAAACACACTCAGCGGCAGGACCTGATAAATGGAATGCCACACTGATCAAAAACTGCAAGAATGCAATCGCTGAGCCCCTATATTGGATATGGAGACGATCACAAGACACGGGTGAAATACCGGGCATCCTGAAGAGCGGGAACATAGTCCCAATATATAAAGGAGGAGATCGATCTGAGGCCATAAACTATAGGCCAGTGTCGCTTACATCTCATCTCACTAAAATATTTGAAAGAATAGTCAGACCGAAAATCTATGACTTTCTGGAAACTCAGAAAAAATTCAATGATAACCAACATGGATTTTGGTCAGGCAGATCATGCCTATCACAATTAGTGGAACAGTACAACAACATTATTGATGCACTAGAAAGTAATGAAAACTCTGATGTATTATATACAGACTTTGCCAAAGCGTTCGACAAGTGTGACCATAGAATCATAATACATAAACTGAAATATATGGGAATAACAGGAAAAGTAAATGGATATATAATTTTCTTAGTGAGCGGCGGCAAGTCGTTACAGTACAAGGAGTATCTTCATCAGAATCAGAGGTCCTCAGCTCAGTACCACAAGGAACAGTATTAGCTCCACTACTCTTTATAATCATGCTAACTGACATAGATGAGGACGTCACCAGAGACAGCACAGTAACATCCTTTGCCGATGACACAAAGATCAGTAGAAAAATAAGAAACCCAGAAGATATAGGATCTCTACAAATCGACATGAACAGAATCTACAAGTGGACGGAAGACAACAATATGAAGTTTAACACTGAGAAATTTCAGCTGTTACGGTATGGAAAAAGAGAAGACCTAAAATCCCTGGAATATTATACCCCAAATGGACAGGAAATTCAGGGAAATTCTAGAGCAAAAGATTTAGGGGTTGTAATGACTGATGATGCGAAATTTTAAACACAAAATAAGATAGCAGAAAACAAAGCAAAGCGAATAACTAGGCAGATATTAAGAACCTTTAAACGAAGGGATAGGAATGTAATGATTCCCCTACTGAAAACCCTGATCATACCGAAATTAGAATACTGCTCGGTCCTAACATCCCCATATAAAAAAGAGGACATTTGACAGCTGGAAGGGATTCAGAGAAGCTTCACAGCCAAGATCAAGGGGTGCAAAGAACTACTGTAAATTACTGGGAAAGGTTACGTGAACTAGATCTATATTCACTGGAAAGGAGAAGAGAAAGATACACCATTATTTACACTTCGAAAATAATGGAGAAACTAATCCCTAATCTTACTCTGAACCCTATTACTCCCCAAACAACAGTGGAAAGTAGAAAAGGTAGACTGTGTCGTGTTCCCAAATTAAAGGCGAGACAGGGAACATCCTTAACCCTGAAAGAAAATAGTTTTGGTGTGAGAGGACCAAAACTGTTTAATCAGCTGCCTAAAGACCTAAGAAACACGAAAGGAGTTGCAGTGGACATCTTCAAAGAAGACTAGACACCTGGCTCAGAACAATCCCCGATGAGCCGGGCGTAATGGCTATGTGGAGAGCATAAGAAACCAACTCACTACTTCACCAGGCCAACTCGAGAGGAGGGGCGACAGCTTGACCTTCGCGAAATGAGGAATCATCGCGCGGAACCTTTGTAAGGTTGTAAGGTCAAGGTATATAATTTTAAATCTCTAATTAAACTTAACAATTCTTTACAGTACAATAATTCGCTTTTATTATTTCGATTAGTTGCGTTATATATATATATATATATATATATATATATATATATATATATATATATATATGATCAGAAACGTTACAGTGGTCACAGTTGAAGTCTTCAAGAGAAGACTAGGTGCCTGGCTCAGGTATATATACACAGGGTGACTAAAAAGTCTCCATACATAGGCAAAATGGTCATGATAAATAAATGATTATTTATTTTTTATTATTTTTTGCAGATGATGTGCTGAGATGCCTTTGTCCCAAGAAGAGCGTATAGAGATCATTCTTCTTCAGGATCAGGAAGCTGTCGCAAGGTTGCCGAGGATTTTAACAGGAGACATGCCCCCGGCACGCACATCACACACGACACCGTTGCCAAACTCATTGAGAAGTTCAAGAAGACTGGAAGTGTTGCAGACCAACCGAGAAGTGGCCGTCCACGAACAGCCACTGATGAAGACACAGTGACCATGGTGCTGGCAGCGTTCGCAAAGAGTCCCCAAAAAAGCACTCGACGGATGTCTGCAGAATGTGGTGTCAGCAAAAGGAGTATCGTCCGCATTATGAAAGAGCACAGATGGCATCCATACAAAATGCAAATGTTGCAGTATCTTAGCGAAGACGACCCGGACAAGCGGCTGTAATTCTGTGAATGGGCAAGAACAAAAGTGGACGAAGACACGGAGTTCTCGGCTGGCATCCTGTTTTCAGATGAAGCCAACTTTTATTTTCATGGAGAGGTTAATCGTCAAAACGTACGTTATTGGAGTGATGACAACCCGCACTGGATGAGTCCCTCAAAGACGCAAGGCGCTGGAAAAGTGATGGTGTGGTGCGGAATATGGGGCAACACAATTGTTGGCCCTTTTTTCATTGACATCAATCTGAATGCCGAAATGTATCTAAACATGCTGCAAAACACAGTCATGCCGTCCCTGCTAAACGAGGACGGGGGATTTCCAGCGTACTTTCAGGAAGACGGGGCGCCACCCCATTACGGTATCTGCGTGCGCCAGTGGCTGGATCAGCAGTTTCCAGGTCACTGGATTGGCCGCCGTGGTCCCGGAGAGTGGCCTTCGAGATCCCCAGACCTCACCCCCCTTGATTTTTACTTGTGGGGGCACTTGAAGGCCATGGTGTACCAGGTGAAAATACAAAACACGGACCACCTAAAGGAACGCATTCGTGATGCGTGTGCGCACATAATACCAGACGTGTGTGCATTCAGTGTAATGGTGCCCACATAGAGCATATTTTGTGATTTACAAGTGATTGCATAATAAAGTGACCATTTTGCCTATGTATGGAAACTTTTGACTCACCCTGTATGTATATATATATATTATATATATATATATATGTATATATATATATATATTGTTATCTATGGGAATAATGTAATAAGGTTAATTAATTACTTGTTATAAATTAACCCACAAACAAAACTGATCATGCAATCAGAATGAATTGTATGTGTAAATAGTAAATACCAAACTGAAAACAAAGCAACGAACCGAAATGGCGTCTCCGTCTTTTTTCGTTTCTGAAACGACGTTTTATAAGTTTTTGAGTACATGAAATTAAAAAAATATGCATGTTAAACACTCATGTAATTTAGGGAAAAAGACATGAGTTTATTTGTCTATTTAATTCTGAATAAGTTCGGATAAAAATATCATATATAGGTTACCCAAAAACTAAGAAAATAACTAATGTAAAAATTACATTAAAATACAAACATAGCCATGAGAATTCGACTTTGTTGTGGAGGCTTTCGAAAAGTGGAACGCCGAATCGAAATCATACTTTTATATAAAACCGGGGAAAACTCCGTTAAAATTAGATTGTTACATTATTAACACGTTTAATGTCATGTTAAAATTACACCTTCTGAAAGGTTAATAATTCTTAAAAATAAGATGAATAAAAAAGAGAATCTTATTTGGGTATGTAAGTAAATCTTACGCCTAGCAGCCTCGCACGGCAACAGGTGATCATTGGCCGAAAAAAGCTGTCCTATATAAATCAAATCGTATTAAAGCAGTGAACGAGAATGAAATTTGTATCAAATTACTCTTTACCCATTGCTGAATATCGTAGCATAAATTATGTTAGTTACAAAATGGGATTAAGGTCTTCTATTATGATATAAAATGCGAAGCAAAAGACGCCAAATGAGAAACAACTAACCCCGCTGGGGTGGGGCAGTGCGTCTCGAAGCTTGTGAACGGATGTTCTCCTATAAAATCTGTGCTGAAATTTAAATGAGAAAATTCAATTTATTTCTCCTCTTAAGAACAAAAAACGAGTTCTTAGTAGAAGTTTGCTCAAGTATATACAGTAAATATACATATGTTGTGCCGTACGAGAGAATTCAAATCGTGAGTGGCGCACAGAAGCGAAATTGTTCTTCTAATTTTGAGTAAATTACTCGCAAAACTGAAATAGTCTTTCCTTAAAATGTAACGGAAGAAAACGTAGAACTCCGGGTTATATGTGCGTAACTAAAAAGACTAAAAAAAATAGTCTACCATATATTCCCATAAAGAAAACGGGTACCGAGTTCTTTCGAATTGTAAAGGCTAATCCGAACTAGGAAGGACTAGCTGGCAAATAAGTGGTTCTAATTGTAACTCAAGTAATACAAAAAATTAATTTATTCTAATCGCATTATGTATGTTAGCTAATGTGGTAGAAGGCCAAACAGGCCTATAATTGTAACTTAAATTGTTATTGGTCCATTCATTTTGGTGGTCTTGCATATTACAGTTACGGTTGTATTCAGTTTAATAACTACCAATTGTAGATTAAAATTATCTAACAGTCAGATTTAAATTGCTTGTGCATTTTACTTAATTATCTTGGTATCAAGTGTCATTCCTCGACAAATTGTTATTATTGTCAAAAATTTCATTTGTGCATTTTAATTGTAATATTTTATCTATGACGAATACACTATTTTTGTAATTATTCCCCTACACGGATTGACAGAGAAATAAGACTATATAACAAGTTATATGTATAATCTTGGGTTAAAATTATATAATGTTGGTTTAAAGGAAAGCAGGTTAAATTAAAAATATAAATCATACAGTAAATGTAAAATATAAAACCACTTATTATAACAATATATATATATATATACTGTAGGTTAGGGTGTACCATTTTTGGGTCATTTTCAAAAAGTCAAGGTCCAGGAGTCTAATGTTGTGCCAAATGATGTCCTAAACACGAATTTAACAAGCATTTTCTAATCCAACAAATTTTGAATCCCCCCCACCCCCCCTTGAAATTTTGCCCATCCCCTTTTCCTAAAAACCCCATATATCTAAAAAACTATCAACTTTATCGAAAAATGTTATAGAATAAAAATTATTTAGAATCAAACGTTCTATTAGAAAAGTTCATTAAGATAGAAATTTACGTAATTTTGAAAATTTTCATTTTCTTTTGTCCAAGAGCACCTTATTGTATTAATATAAAATAAGGTGCTTAAGTTATATTATTTATGAGTATATTGTGAGTATAATCCAAATTTAAAAATCCTTTTTTACATTGAATTTTAATAAACAAGCATTGTTTTTACTCTTATTGTTTCTTTTCAGACTGCTTTATTTGAAAAATAAATAAAAAATGAGTCAAACAGCTACAAAACAGCATGACTTTATTCTTGGTCGCTTGCAGGCTGATATTATGAGTTCATCTAAAATTGTTTTACCATCCAATAAAGATGTTCTAAGCCATTTTATTTATTTACGGAGAATGCAGTATAAGGGTCCAAAAGTTACAAAAGATTCTACTGTTAATGAAGTTCTACAGAAGCTACTAATAATATGGCAAAAAGCATGCATTCCTACTATAGATATTAGTAAAAACCCTAAAGGCAGGAAGATGCTGTTAAATCTAGAAGAAATGCATAATAATTTAATCAAGCACAAAAAAAGAGCAAGCTTTGAAAATGAACTCTCTAATTTCATGAAAATTATGGATTCCCTTTTTGACATCTCTTCTCAAAATGCCGTTGAATTAATCCAAAAAGACCGCATGAGAACTGAGCCTCAGAAAGCATATGATATTTCATTCTTAGAAGATCAAAGAACAAAACGAGAAACATGTTTAGGTTTGCTAGATGCAGATTATGCATCAAAAGTACAGCGCAAGTACATTAGATTAGAGAAAGAGAAGAAACGCAAAGAGAAACATAAATCAGTGAAGCAAGTGAGTGCTACAGCCAGAACATCAGAGACCCTTCTTTCTAGCACGACCAGTTCTGAGACAGACAGCTATGAAGAGTTTCCGACAGAACCAACAGCAGGACCTTCAAATGCTTCCAGCCCCAAAAATATTCTTGCCTCGCCATTGGTTTCCTCCACTGCAGACAGACTTAATCTCTCTATTGGACAACGGACTGTTTTTGCTGCTGCAGTAGCCATTAGGTGTGGCAAGGATATTGAAAAACTGTCTCTCTCCAGGACCACATCTGCAAGAGCCGCTCGAAAGACAAGAAAACGAAAATATGAAACTTGCATCAAGGATTTTACTCCTCCTGATCACTGCCTAGTACATTGGGATAGCAAGCTGCTTACTAAATCATGTTCAGAACAAGAAGACCGCCTTGCAATACTTGTTACTGGATACCCAAATGTAGAAAAACTTTTATCAGTTTCTATAATAGATGATTCCACTGGATTGTCTCAAGCCACTTCTGTATTTCAAAGTATTGAAAAATGGAACTTGAAGCAAAATGTCTTTGGAGTATCATTTGATACCACTGCATCCAATTCAGGATGGATGAAAGGTTCCTGTAAGTTACTTGAAGAACTTTTGCAAAAGAAATTGATTTGGTTAGCATGCCGCCATCATGTGGCTGAAAGAGTTTTGTGTGCTGTGTATGAAACCATTTTTGGCCCAAGTAAATCTCCTGAGTTTGAGTTATTCAAAGAATTTCGCGAGTCTAAATGGAAGAAAATTAATACGAAATCTACATTAGGGTGGAGCGAAAAATACTTTTTTTCTAGTATGAAGTTCTAATAGTGATTAAAAGTTGCATTTAGTGGACGAAATATGCCTGCCAAAATATGAGTTCATTTGTTTAAAATTTTCAGCTGCCACCAGGGGGCTAAAGTTAACACAATTTTGTGTAAAAAGGAAAAAAATGTTTCTATTTTAGGTTTGTCAAACTATTATAAAATGTTATCTTAGAATTATCTAATAGTTTGATTAAGATTCTTAAATGATAGGAATTCGTTTTGTAAAAATGCCTTTTCATATGCGTAATACCTTCAGCTGCCACAAGAGAGCTGAAGTTAACACAATTTAGAGTAACTGAGTCATGTTGAGACTACACTGAATGTTGTGGGGGAGGGTTTTGGTGTGAAGGAATTTCTTTCTGTGAGTCATCAGAACAGTGTGTTAACACTTGTCTTCTTAAGTAGTAGGCCTAGTCGCTCAGTTGATCGGAGAGTTTTTTAATATGATCGGAATATTATAAAACTTTATTTTAAAGTGATTTATATAGAGATAATATTGATTTTATTATAAAATGCTTGTTATAATGTATTATATAATTTTAGTTTTTTATAAATATATATATACTTATAAAATATATTATATGTATATATTAATTATATAATGTTTTGATGTTAAAGGATATTTTGTGATTGTGAATTTTTCTTAAAAATATTATGGCATCAAATACTAAATCTAAACATTTCACTAGAGAACATATGAAGTGTGCCATATTTGAAGTACCTTGTGAGATGAGTGATATGCAACTACCAACTTATAACTGCATTATGAAAGATTACCTGTTCACAAAACATTTAGTGAAGGAGCAGATGAATAACAAGGAGCCTTCATTTTCTGAAATAGCAGAGGCAGTTTCCAAAAAGGTAGAAAATATTTGGAAGAAGGCCTCTTTGCCAATAGTTTCACATACACGCGTTTTACAGATGATGCGAGTGTACCATGATAAATACAGGTCCTTATTAAAGCCATACAAGTCACGCAAGGATCAGCCTAAGTACAAAAATCAGCTTGAAGAATTTGAAAACTCTTCAAAATGCACTTTGTTTGACATCTGCACCTGCAAATGTAAGGAGTTTAGGAGATGCTCATGTGAAAAGAGTAAGAAAATCCCTCCAAAAGAGCAGGATTTTTTAAATGACCAACGAACACGCAGAATAATGGTGATAGGAAGCATTGACATAGCACACACAAGACGATTACAAGCAAGAGAACATCGAAAGGAAATGGAAAAAGCACGTCTGGAATCCTCACAAACAACTAGTGCTGCTATAACCAATACGTCCAACTTACAAATCGAAACAGAGACAAGTGAACTTCAACAACTAGAAGAGATATCTGAAGATAATGAGGAAGATACAACCTCGACTCAATATGTAATATCAGAACAACAGATGCGTGAGCCACTGCCTTCATTAGCAATTACTTGTGATAGATTTAAAATGTCGGACAGAGCTGGGGCTGCTATTGCTTCTGCAGTATTTGCAGATCTTAAAATTGTTACTCCCGAAGACAAAGGGAATATTATAGACAGAAGTAAGCTAAGACGTGAAATACAAAAACAGAGAAAGGAACTACAACAGATAGGAGAGCCAAAAACCACGCGGGGATTATACTTTGATGGCAGAAAGGATAAAACAATGATTCAACTCCAGGAGAGTGATGGCTCTAACCACCAAAGAACCAAACGCGAAGAGCATGTCAGCATAATATCTGAACCACACTCTCTGTACTTTGCACATGTGACACCTTCCAGTGGCAAAGCTAAATACATTTGCACAGCGCTAGTGAATTGCTTGAAAGAAAGGAATGTTGATATAGGGAACATCGTTGCAGTTGGCTGTGATTCGACAGTGGTTAACACTGGTAGTATTGGAGGCACAATAAGATTACTGGAAGAAGCCTTTAATAAGCCATTGCAGTGGCTGATATGCCTTTTACACCTTAATGAACTTCCATTGCGCCATCTGTTTCATCACTTGGATGGTACCACTGCTGGACCAAGAGCATTTTCAGGAGAATTTGGCCGAGCACTTTCAGACTGTGAAAAGCTTCCCATAGTTAACTTCAAACCCATTGAAATTCAACAGGACATGTGTGAAGTTGATGTAGATGACATAAGTACTGACCAGAAATACCTTCTTGAAATTCACAAGGCTATATCAAGTGGAACATTCTCAAAGAGTCTTAGTCATAAGAGTCCAGGCAGTATATCACATTCAAGGTGGCTCACCACAGCAAACAGGACTCTGCGGTTATATGCAAGCACAGAGAATCCTTCAGGCAATTTACAAGAATTAGCTACTTTCATTGTTAGGGTATACGCACCAATGTGGTTTCAGATAAAGCGTAAACCATTATGCCAATATGGTGCTAAACATATGTGGCATATGATTGCAAGAAGCCGGTATCTCCGTGAAGAGCTTAGGAGAGTACATGACTCAGTCATTCAGCGAAATGCATATTACGCAAATCAAGAAAACATTCTCATTGCAATGATAGCTGATGAAAGGGAGCATGTGCGTCAGTTGGGATTCAGGCGTATCATAAAAGCAAGGGCATGCATTCAAGAAACAGATGTTATCAGGTATTTTAAGGTGCCAGAAATAAATTTTTATGCCAAAGACTATACAGATCTCATTATGTGGCAAGATTTTCAGATAGAACCACCGATAACCAAAGGAGTTTCTGTTGATGATATTGAATCATGCATCAAACATGGTACTACTATTCATTCAGAATTATTTCAGTTTCCATGTCATACACAAGCCGTAGAGAGATGCGTCAAGCTCGTTACAGACGCTGCTGGATCAGTCTGCGGACCTACAAACAGAGACGGTTGGATTCGTGCTACATTAGAATCAAGGAAAAAACAGCCAAAATTTGACACAAAAGCAAATTACTAAATAGTCTTCAGCAAGAACCCTTTCCAGAGGGAGGTTGGTTGAGGAAAGGGTGGTAACTCCGCTAAGGCACGAAATAACATTTCTTAACTGTCTCAAGCCAGTATAAAGGAGAGAGACATCCTAATTTATTACTGTTCCCTTTTTCAAGTAAATACAGAATCATACTTAATTGTCATTTTTAAGTTAACTTCAGCCCTCTTGTGGCAGCTGAAGATATTAAGCATATGAAAAGGCATTTTTAGAAAACGAATTCTTATCATTTAAGAATCTTAATCAAACTATTAGATAATTCTAAGATAAAATTTTATAATAGTTTGACAAACCTAAAATAGAAGCATTTTTTTCCTTTTTACCCAAAATTGTGTTAACTTTAGCCCCCTGGTGGCAGCTGAAAATATTAAACAAATGAACTCATATTTTGGCAGGTATATACCGTCCACTCAATACAACTTTTAATCACTATTAGAACTTCATACTAGAAAAAAAGTATTTTTCGCTCCACCCTAATCTACATACAATGTTTTTGATGTTAAATCAAGGTATCAAAGAGGCCTAAAGGAAGAATGTGCAGAATTTATGACCCAATGTTTAAGAAAATCTGACTGCTTTCCACGTGATGACTATAAGGAAGTTGCTGAAACAACTTTAATGCTTTTAGGAGAGGTTTCCAGAGAAAACAGTCATTGGCGGAAACCTGGTGCAATGCACCGTGCCAGGTGGATGGCAATGATTTTGTATACAAATAAAATGTATGTTTTTGCCCACCATGCATCATATGATGAATCATTGATTAAGAAATTAAAGAGAATGTGTCTATTTAATGCATTAATTTATGGAAAATACTGGCTTTTATGTTCTAATTCACTAGATAGTCCAGCTAATGATCTGAAGTTTTATCATGATTTGGTGAATTACAAGAAGGAAGATAGGGAAGTTGCAAATGCTGCTTTGAAATCTTTTGCCAATCATTACTGGTATTTGACGGAGGAAGTGGTCCCTTTGAGTTTCTTTGGATCGCTAAGTAATGATGAAAAAGATAAGATCGCAAAATCCTTAAACAAATATCCAGTTCCAGAAAATTATGTATGTGGGCAACCTGTTTTCCCCATTTTAAAGGAAGACACAAAGCTTCATCAGCTAGTAGGTCCAATTTCATGGCATTTATTTCAATGCTGTGGGTCAAAACCAGAATCATGGATAAAGAAACCAGCATCAACATGGGAAGAGGTCGATGACTACAACAAACTAAAAAACATTCTTTCATCTATTAGAGTAGTCAATGATACCGCTGAAAGAGGAATCAAGCTGGTTCAAGACTTTCATGACAAATGTCAAAATGAAGAAGAATTTCAAGGTCTTTTGCAAATTGTGGAAGAGAATAGAAGACTAATTCCTGATCCTAGTAAAGAGACTCTTAAAAGAATGAAACTCAGTAAAGAATAGTTCATTAACAGATAGATTAGGTATTTTTATTTGCAGGGATTGTTTTAATTTAGAAGAGGCTGATTTTTTTTTGTTATTAAATATACCATAAATTGTCTTTTCTTATTTTTATGTTTAAAAAGCTCTTATATCAATGATTTCTAATTAGGAAACTTGTTTCTTTTTATTTTTTTGAGGAAAATGTTGAATAAAGGAAAAAAAAACGATGGGACCTCACAACTATAGATAAAGTGTTAATTTTTAGCTTTATTTTATATATATATAGTTTTGAGGTTGTCCTCACTTTGTATAGGCTAGTTATAATAAAAACTAATTATGATTTGCATTATAACTAGCAAATACAAAGCCCATCGCCGCGAAGCTGCATTGGGGTGATGCTTCAAAGGTGGCGGTAACACCTTATTTAAGAAGAAGGCACTGCAAGCAAAAAAAATTTTAATTTAAATTTTTAAAAAATAAATGAAAATTTTCAAAATTAAGTACATTTCTATTTTGATGAACTTTTCTAATAGAACTTTTGATTCTAAATCATGGTTATTCTATAACATTTTTCGATAAAGTTGATAGTATTTGAGATATATGGGGTTTTTAGGAAAAGGGGATGCGCAAAATTTCAAGGGGGGTGGGGGGGATTCAAAATTTGTCGGATTAGAAAATGCCTGTAAAATTCGTGTTTAGGACATCATTTGGCACAACATTAGACTCCTGGACCTTGACTTTTTGAAAATGACCCAAAAATGGTACACCCTAATATAGGTATATATACAGGGTGGGCGGAAAGTAGCTCCCTAATTTAAATTACATATAAATTATGTATAAATTGTGATTGTATTGTTATATTGTTATGGTGTGTTCTCTAAAGTGGTACAATTGTAACGGTAATCTTTTTTTCTCTAAAGTGTTCTCTTTGTGTTCTCTAAAGTGGTACAATTGTAACGTTCATTTTTTTTTTCATTTCAGATTGAAGGGTAACATGGCTGAGCGTTTAACACTGCAGGAGCGTGCCCAGTTGGCGGCACGGTACGAAGTTTGGCAATCTGTCGTTCGAGTTCAAAGATGGTGGCGGGCCATTCACGGACCACGTGCCCAAGTGGACCCGAAAACAATCAAGAACTGCCACTCGAAGCTCATGACCACGGGGTCTGTGGCAGATGTTCGAAGATGTGGTCGCCCTTCGACATCCAGGGCCCAGGAGACGGTGCAGGCAGTTCAGGAAATGTTCGCACGGAGTCCACGAAAGTCAACTCGCCAGGCAGCTCGGGAAAGTGGACTCTCCCGCTACTCAGTGCGAACTGTGCTGAAGAAGGAGCTGAACTGGCGTGCGTGGAAGCCGCATTACTGCCAATCTCTCTCGGACGAGGACTGCGACATTCGCATGGAGTTCGGGGAAATCATGCTGGCTTGGCATGAAGACTGGCCCCATCTCTTCCGCAACATCCTCTGGAGCGACGAGGCGGTGTTCCACGTCGGAGGCTTTGTCAACCGCCACAATTGCCACTACTGGGCAGGAGAGGATCCCATGGTTACCGCTGAAAAACGGCAGAATCGGTTCAGTGTAACGGTGTGGTGTGGTATGACCTCAGATCAGGTTGTGGGCCCGTTCCTTCTGCGCAACACCATGAATGTTGAGCGGTACCTTGCTATGTTGCGAAACGAGGTCTGGCCGGTTGTCAGCACATGGGAGAACATCGACGATCTGATATTTATGCAAGATGGCGCCCCTCCGCACTTCGCTCTTGTAGTCCGTGAGTGGCTGGATGCCCACTTCCCTGGGCGTTGGATGGGTCGTCGTGGTCCACATCAATGGCCAGCCAGGAGCCCCGACTTGACACCGTGCGACTTCTTTCTTTGGGGGTGGGTAAAGGAAGAAGTCTACCGCACCAAACCGAGGACATTGGAAGAACTGGAGGACCGAATTCGGAAGTCATGTCCTCCATCCCGCCGGAGTTCCTGCTAAAGTCAGTGGACGCCATTCCTGGGCGGCTCCAGAAGCTGGTGGAAAGAGTTGGAGCCCACATTGAATTTTAGAGAAAACCTACCATGTATGCCTACCTTTTCATATTATTTCTTCTGAAATAAATGGATAATATACGTATTTTTTTACCAATCCAAAATAGGGAGCTACTTTCCGCCCACCCTGTATATAATATATATATATATATATATATATATATATATATATTATATATAATATATATATATATATATATATATATATATATATATATATATATATATATATATACGGTATATATATATTAGGGTGGTTCTTATTTTTCGAAATTGCAAATTTCACCGTCTCACACCTTCAATATATTCCATTTGACAAAGAAACAAAATATGAAAAATCTCAAGTAATTATAAATATTCTTATTCGTTCCGCACAAGGACTCAAATTTAGTTAATTATTGAAACATAAATATACGAATTTTTTATTAGCGTTCCACTATAAGGGCAAATAGTAGCAGTAAAAGAAGAGCATAAACTAAAATAGACATTGACTACTGATTAATTAGAAACTGAATTGAACTAAACATTTTAGGACTGAAAGCATAGCAGATATCGCCTAGTAGGGATGGTTACTTGTGAGGCACCCTTAAATATTAATTGGTTTTAATAAAACGTCTTTGGTACACGTTTTATATTAATAGGAAAAAAATGTGGGGGTGAGACCCACAAATTTTGGTTGATTGGGTGGTTCTTATATGCATAGGAAAAATTAAATAAATAAAATTTCGGGGTTTCAACCCCGCATCGTATGTGTATGTACGATTATTTGCATGTATGTATTTTAGCACACACATCATAATATCACGCTGCTATATAAGGGACAAGCAGTGGTCGTTTCAATATTTATTTACTTTTTGATGAAAAATTTTAGATAATTACCTCCTAGCTTAATGACTCGCGCCATTGGCGCTCGCCGATTTACACCCTGATCTGTATCAGAACTGGTTGTTAAGAAATTGGCAGCACACCCCTGCCTTAATCTCTCCCCCACTTCCCGATCTGCCTTTGTCGCCCAGTGGGAAAAGCTTATAAAATGCTCTGCCCCCCCCCCCCCTTGACTTCTTCCTCTGGGGCGATGTCAGAAATGAAGTTTTTGTTCCACCAATGGCAACAACTTTGGAACATTTGAAGGAAAAGATACGTGAGGCTGTTGGAAAAGTTCAGTATGATATGCTACAAAATGTATGGAGAGAAACAGAATACCCCTTTGATGACTGCATATCCACAAAAGGAGCTCATATTGAACTTCAATAGCTTGTAAATAAAACTTTGTTAATTTTTTCATAATAAATGTTTAAAATTGGGAAGATTATTTTTAATCACCAGCATTATGTACATTTTTCTATCCATTGTTTTCGCAAGTGCGACGTACCAATCATTTATAAAATATTTCATTCTGAGAACATAAACGTCTTAATATTTTATACTGTTGATTCAAACTAACATTATATAGTGGCCTACAATCACCAATTTGTGGTGGCCTATCAAGTAGGCTTACTATAATTATTGAATTGTATTGAAATAAATAATTAGGGGTCACCAGTTTGGGATACAGCCCAAACAAACAATATTTACTAAGGAAAGAGAAATTACTTTGTTGTTTTGTATTTAATTAAAAAAATAAATAAATTATTTGTTTACAGTGATTAACAATTCTATAACGGTATTTGTACAACATGACAAATGACTTATTATTAGCAATAAGAAATGGTTACACAGTATAATCGTTAAATAAGTACAATGATGACAAACACTAATTTAGGTACGCTAATGAAATATGCAGCAGTGAACACACAATATGTAATTAAGTCAGTAATAACTGAGATAATGAAAGTACGGTATGGTACAGTAAATGGATTAGATCAGTAAAAATGAAATGCATAAAAGAGCAAATAATCAATCGGATACAAAATACGGAATACGGTAAGATGGTTGAAACGTTAAAATAATTGAACAGGCCTACTGTAGTCGTAATAGGAAAGTTAGTTTGCCAGTTGTTTGCATACACTTTTGGGCCTACTCGGTTAGGCAGAGTTTGTGGACTTTTCAGCTTTGAATCCTGAATAGTCTAGCGCGACGTAACAAAACACTGTAGGCCGAATGGGGCCTACAAGAAGCTTACCGACCTGCGATTTCGACGGAGATAACTCTGAAGACTGACAAAGGCCTACGCCATACGTGAAGGTTGACTGTACTGCGTTTCGCCGTAGATAACTCTGAGGACTGACAAGGGCCTACATGAAGGTTAACCGTATTGCGTTTCGCCGTAAATAACTGAAGACTAACAAGGGCCTACGTGAAGGGTGACCGTACTGCGTTTCGACGTAGATAGTCTCAGGACGTATTGACCTACCGGCAGGAGGATGTGTTGAGGGCCCGTTGATAGACTTGTTGAAAAGGGCGCCGATCGAATTGTGGTGAAGGATGAGTGAAAGCCAATACTAAAAGGTTGACGTCAGTAGAGTGATGTTTGCTTCCGGCGGGATGGAATTGTAGGTTGCCTCAATTGTTGATTCGCTTCGTGTATTGTTGAACTGTTGCTTGAAGGAATGAGGCCGGTTGAGTTCGAACGGAGGTACGTGAAAGGGGAGATTCACGAGGAGTAACGAGCAAAGTGAGGGCGATTTTTAGTGAACTCTGGCTTATATAGGCTCGGAAGACGCTAACTCTTCGCGGACCTTTTAGGGAAAAGACAAGAACTCTCGTTTCTCTCTCCTTGAAAACCACTTGTGTTTTTCGGTCTCTGATGATTCCCAGATGTTTGCGAACGGAGAGAAAAGAAATTTCTAGTCGTTCTCTACATATATATATATATAGCTTGGTTGTGAGGGGACCAAGATTTTTTAACCAGCTTCATCAGAAACGTTACAGGGGTCAAAGTTAAAGTCTTCAAAAGAAGACTAGATACCTGGCTCAGGTTTATTTTCGAAACAGCTTGACAAAGTTGTTGGGAAATTTACCGCAGAGAAAACTTGTGGCAATGGTCAACCATGACCAGCACTCCCTGTCTCCTGCCAAACATCCCCCCCTCTGAGTACTTTCCTGGTCGACTGGTGTCGACAATAGTGGTATTCGATTATGTTTCCTAGAGAAAGTCGGAATAAAAAATAAGCCCGTTCTCCAGTACATACTGAAAATACTGACAAGCGTTGGCACTATGATGCAAAGAAGAAAATTCTCTTTTTAAAAACTGATAAATAAATGAATTACACACATTTAATCAAGTGTAAAAACTTACATAGTCTCTTCACTCGATTCTGGCTATGCTGAGCGCACAAGGTCGATGTTATATATATATATATATATATATATATATATATATATATATATATATATGATACACACAGACCGTGCATGGAACAAGGAACTCTTCTGGGATAATTAAATCCACTATAGTCCGAATAAGTAATGGTAAATGACAAATACCATAGTTTTTCTTTTTCATGATGCAAGCCCGACGTGGGCAACGGGTCTCTCGCAAAGAGGTCCCATAAATATAGCTTCCCTCACCAGCTTTGGGACATGGATCTAGGGTTTAAAGCAGCCTAGCCCCACTACATTTAGAACCTCAATATAAGTAAAAGACTCGTTGCATTCACGTCGGATTGAATAAATCAAAGAAAAAGGGGTAACTATTATATTTTAGCCAAAACCAAAACTTAAACCTCAACTGGCAGAATTGAGCGTCCACTTTTCAAGGCACATAACATGTCCGTTTCATGATGGGAATGAACTCAGAATGGTTCCCTGAGTTTTGTAGTGGGGCTAGGCTGCTTTAAACCCTAGATCCATGTCCCAAAGCTGGATCCTGTCTGCTTTGCAGATAGCTGGTGAGGAAAGCTATATTTATGGGACCTCTTTGCGAGAGACCCGTTGCCCACGTCGGGCTTGCATCATGAAAAAGAAAAACTATGGTATTTGTCATTTACCGTTACTTATTCGGACCATAGTGGATTTAATTATCCCAGAAGAGTTCCTTGTTCCATGCACGGTCTGTGTGTATCATAAAAAACTCAGGGAACCATTCTGAGTTCATTCCCATCATGAAACGAACATGTTATGTGCCTTGAAAAGTGGACGCTCAATTCTGCCAGTTGAGGTTTAAGTTTTGGTTTATGCTAAAATATAATAGTTACCCCTTTTTCTTTGATTTATTCAATCCGACGTGAATGTAACGAGTCTTTTACTTATACTGAGGTTCTAAATGTAGTGGGGCTAGGCTGCTTTAAACCCTAGATCCATGTCCCAAAGCTGGATCCTGTCTGCTTTGCAGATAGCTGGTGAGGGAAGCTATATTTATGGGACCTCTTTGCGAGAGACCCGTTGCCCACGTCGGGCTTGCATCATGAAAAAGAAAAACTATGGTATTTGTCATTTACCATTACTTATTCGGACCATAGTGGATTTAATTATCCCAGAAGAGTTCCTTGTTCCATGCACGGTCTGTGTATCATAAAAAACTCAGGGAACCATTCTGAGTTCATTCCCATATATATATATATATATATATATATATAACATCGACCTTGTGCGCTCAGCATAGCCAGAATCGAGTGAAGTGACTATGTAAGTTTTTACACTTGATTAAATGTGTGTAATTCATTTATTTATCAGTTTTTAAAAAGAGAATTTTCTTCTTTTCATCATAGTGCCAACGCTTGTCAGTATTTTCAGTATGTACTGGAGAACGGGCTTATTTTTGATTCCGACTTTCTCTAGGAAACATAATCGAATACCACTATTGTCGACACCAGTCGACCAGGGAAGTACTCAGAGGGGGGGGGATGTTTGGCAGGAGACAGGGAGTGCTGGTCATGGTTGACCATTGCCACAAGTTTTCTCTGCGGTAAATTTCCCAACAACTTTGTCAAGCTGTTTCGAAAATAAACCAGATGTGAAAGTAAACAATTTTAATTGGGTATGTTTTATTGGTTATACTATAGGGTATAGGGTATTTAATCCATTCGTCAGAAGCCTCTTCAAATGAAAAGTCGCTGTGTAGGTGTGCATAACAATCACCAATCTTTTTTTTTTCCAAATTTTTTAATTTCTCTTTTACACCTTTTTCTTCTTCAGGAGTACTGTATAATAACCTGAGGTACATAAATGGGTTTCCTTGGTATCACTTGAATAATTTAGAGCATTATCAGATATGCGCGGCAATGATAATAAATGGAACCTGCGGAGACATTCACTTGATTTAAATATATGTCGCACTGACAGATCATTGTATGCAAAAGTTAGTTTCAGGATAGACTAGATAATCATCCTCACAATCTGTCCCATCAACTGTTCTATTCGTACTTTTAAAACATTCACAGGATATCGTTTACGTCTGTCTCAATCTCTTTATTTAAATTATTTATTTCATATATTATCTCATCTTGAGAGGACCTATCATTTTTGTCATCATTTTCATGAATTTCATACTCATTTTCACTGCATCTAGCATAATTTGTCCGTGTTATCTCGTATGATGTATATACAGTATAGGCGTGTACCTAAAAGGTTGAATGTCACTTACATTCGAAACTTCACAGTGATTTGTATAATTATATATACAGTATATTGTTTACAAAGTCTCTTACGAGTATATTCACAATCATATCTTTCATATAATTCATCCCTTTTACGGTAGGATCTTTCTCAATAATATTTATCTTCATCGTAATACGTACGGTATGATTATACCTAGCATTATATCTATCAATGTATCTATCATTAACCTCATACCTCATTAACCTCATTGAAGTTCCGTGTGTTGGTCTCTCTTCACACGAAGGTCAAGCTGGTGGCCTCGCCTCTAGGCCTGGCTTGGTGGAGGAGCGAGTTGCTCTCTTGTGCTCTTCACCGCACATAGCCAGGTACACCCGTCTCATCTGGTACCGTCCGTCCTGAGCCAGGTATCTAGTCTTCTTTTGAAGACTTTAACTTTGACCCCTGTAACGTTTCTGATGAAGCTGGTTAAAAAATCTTGGTCCCCTCACAACCAAGCTATTTTCCTTCAGTGTTGAAGAGGTCCCTTGCCGGTCTTTAATTCAGGAACACTACACATTCTGCCTTTCCTATTTTTCAGTGTTGATTGGATGGTAATTGGGTTTAGTTTGAGGTTTGGTGTACCTTTCTCTTCTTCTTTCCAGGGAGTACAAATTTAGTTTAAGTAGTCTTTCCCAGTAGTTGAGTTCTTTGCAGCCATTAATCTTAGCTGTGATATGTCTCTGAGTTTCTTCTGGTTTATTAGTTCCTTCCTTTTTTTGGGGGATGTCATGACTGACCAGTATTCAAGTTTTGGTATGATCAGTGTTTTTGGCAGGGGAATCATTAGTGTCGTGTCCATTCTTTTGAACATTCTTAGTACCTGTGCTTTCGGAGCTTTTCTAAAATTCTCAGCGTCTTTTCTTCAAAGATTGTTAGCATTTCTTCAGTTGTTTTATTCTCTAAAACTGTTCGCCACCAGTGTTGGGCACTAAAGCGTTAATCCGATAACAGTTAATTAACGAAGTTAACTTTTTTAACGGACTATTAACGGAAGTTAATTTCCATTTATCGTTATCGGACCAGTTAACTTCCGATAACTCGATATTTAGTCTGTTAAAGTCCGTTAACACGTTAACTGCGAGGAGTCATTCACGGAAGATCACCGCTCCGCGAATGAATTCAAACCGCCATAACTTCAGTCTGCTTCCAGATCTCGCAAGGGGAGGTTGTGCGCTTTTTATTGAAGGTAAGAAGGTTCTTTTAACGTTAGTAAAAGTCCTATAATATTATATATATATTAATACGTATGGAGATACGTATGGTAAAATGTACGGTTGAGAAAAATTAATTTATAGTAATGACTAATGAATAAGTATTTTTACACTGCGTTAGTAAATCTCTAAAAAAGTATATATAGTATGTAAAATTTGAATATAGTTTTTATTCACTGATTGTAATATTGTCGTCGAATTAAATAACAATTGCGTATATTACGTAGACAAAATATTTTATAGACAAAATAATTCATGGACAAAGTATTTTTATTTTATAGACTAAATAATTCATAGATAAAATATTTTATAGATAAAATAATTACATAGAGAAAAATTACTTCTATTGAAAATTCACAGAAAAAGGTTAAGTAAAATAAAATATTTTATATAACGTAATATTATATAATATATATTATAATATTATTATAATTAATATTATTTTGAATTAATTTTGCTATTTTGTTTGAATTAATATTTTATTAGTTTAGTTACATATTTTATACGATGATATTTTACTTTTTTTAGGTTCTTCTGTATTATCGTCAACTAGACAGCGTTCAGTTCTCTCTTACCAAGCATTCTCTACAACTTTTAAACTTCAAACATGGAGCACCGAGAAGAAGTTCTCGACATTGAGATCGCCTCTGTCTCAGGCACTTCTGAGTCTCAGTCTGACCAGAACTTGATAAAAATACAGTTAAATACCTATTTATTGTTGGATTTTGCATAAATAAACATTTTCTATGGGTTTTAAAGCTTTTTTCCTTGATTTTTTTAAATGTTAGTAAAGAAATAGTTATCGTTAACGGATTATCGTTAACTTCCGTTAACTTTGTAGTAAAATTATCGGATTATCGTTATCGGAGTTAAAAATTGGGGTTAACGGATTATCGTTATCGAAGTTAACTTTTTGGTTAACGGTGCCCACCACTGTTCGCCACTCTATTTGGGCCATGTGTGATCTGAGTGCTTCCCAATTTGTAATCTTGGAGTTCAAGTTGAAAGTCCCAAATTTGCTTCTTTCTTCAATATATGTATTGTCTTTTAACGTTTGGCCATATTTGTTGATAACTCGATTATGTTGTGGCCTGAGATAATAGTTGGGGTTATTTTTATATCGTCAATCAAGTTCGTGTTATTCGTGAATACCAGATCAAGGCAGTTATTTTTCTGGTATTTTCTGTTATCTCCTGTGTCAGCATAAACTCGCTTGTTAGAGCCATCAACATTTTTTGCTTGCTCATGAGTAGTGTGTGCCGCAAAATGGGAGAGTGCATATGCAATTGCAATGTTGATCATATGAGTGCCAGTGCCAACCCCCTTCCTCCCTTGTTGTAAGACCCCTCCCCCAGTGCCAACCCCCTTCCTCCTTGTTGCAAAACCCCCTCCCCGAGTGACAACCCCATGGGGCCAAAAAAGGGGGGTATGGGAACTCCCCCAGAAAGCTGGGGGTCCACCTAACCACTTTGGGGGAGAAGTGGGACGGCCTCACCCCCCCAAAGGAGTATACCTAACCTAAGAGAGAGAGAGGAGGCGAGAGAGGAATAGCCCATCCACCTTCTGCGAGATGCAGCAGCTTAATGAGAGCTTAGGCAGCAACACTTGACTTAGAACTTGAAATCCGCCAGTTGACTTAGAAGACCTAGAAGGCAGGTATATGTGTATATATTAATTAACTTTTCAGCTGCCAGATTGCGCTATTCAGATATTCTTGACAGTTGGCTTAGAAATCTGTCAGTTGGCTTAGAAATCCGCCAGTCGGCTTAGAAGACGTAACCAGCCATTTGGTATATATATATATATATATATATATATATATATATATTCCCATTACCCCAGTTATTCCTTAATATTATATACAACCAAAAGAAATAAATAGAACCACATTACATCATTCTGTTTATTTAGACGAGTTAAGGGAAATAATTCATGAAATATATAGGAATTAGATATACATTCAAAAGTGATATACAGCAAAATTACACATATTAAGCGAAGGATATATATACATTCTTAAATAATAATATTAGTTCAGGATAAAACTATATAACCATTTAATATATGTACGATCAAATGCGCCCTTATATATATAAACACCAAAACTTATATAAAAAATAGTAATACTACAGGATAAAACTATATACCCATTAATATATATATAAACAGCAAAACCTATATAAAATGAAAATACATACATCTTATGTTCTACCGCGCTTAACTAAAATACTAAACTCGCAAGTGATCGAGTCTGCAGTTACATCATTGTTGCTTTGTACTATACAATAAATACGATTTAGCATTATTTCAGCACTCAAGGTGTGCGGGCGCCTATACGTGATGTAAAGAGCATTCAAGTCGTTCAGTACTATTTTTGAGCCCGCCTTAAAATTTGTTGGCAAATTGTCTTTAAACACGGACAGAATACAGTCAAAAGCACGCACAAAGAGGGCGTCGTTAGCCACATCGTCATTATTAAATTCAAATTTATAAACAATCCTTTCCAATCGAGGGTTTTTCTTACCGATCCGAGCTTTTCAATCGTGAACTCTTCTTCACAAGGCATAGCGACAATTGAAATAATCTTCCAAGTCGTAACGACAGCTGCTCATTATATAGAGGTACAATTCTTCAGGTTGAACAGTGTAGGCGAGCTCTGCTCTGTACCGCTCAAGTCCTTTGTACCAAAGTTCATGATATTTCGAAGAGTCTAAACCTTTTAAATATGCATCCAGCTCTAGACCATTCTCGCCTTGCTCATTCCTACATTCGATAAACCCGTCGAGCAGAGCGGTGTATGCGTATTCAAGAACCGTGTCAAAATAAATCATATCCGTAACACGCGCATCTAATATAGGCTTCAGCTTGCGGAATTCGACGTGGGGACAAGAACGTTATTATCAGATGCATTCTTCTACATCAGCCGTATATCAATGCATGGCTGACCGTTATTTATACACAATGTACAAACAATGGCATATGAGGGGGCATCACTAATCTGTTCTCTTCTTGTACCTACACCTGCAGGAATTTTATAACGGTCCTCACCCCACTTCTCAACTATCACGAAGACTCTATTCATCTCCTCAACACTTAAATAAATAACATTACGTTTACCAGAGTTTGCTTGTATACAAGTCGTTTCAAGTACATAGTTAATGGCACCGGTTTCACGCCTGAACACGAGCAATGACTTCGTCATGGACACATCGTACAAGGCATTGAGAATGCTTCTGAAAGGAAGTTCCATCGTATTCTAGGAGTGCACGTCCAGTCGGTTCAAGCTCTGAGATGACTATGAGCCACGGGTGGGTGAATCGGTTCGACGGGGGGAGTGAGTCACACCATAAGCTGTTGAATCGTCTACGGGTTTGTTCTAGCATGAATAACGCATGTACTTGTACCCATTATACCGGGCAATTTTTCCGACACATTGGGTAATTTCAGTTTTAATGTTTTATCGGAATGCGCACTAGACGTTCATTTTCTCCACACATTAACAATCCTGTGCACAATTTGAGAGAAACATGTGTCCGTATTTATCCTTTTAGTTTAACAGTCGATACTCGTCTCTAAACTCTATTATAAACTCACACAGGCCTTTAGCCACAACCTCACTGCGAACCTCGTCATGATATATATGAATGTAGTGGTAAAAGTACTTTACCTTGTCCATGATGACAAGGTTTACATTCTCAGCCGCAGGGTACGCGTACTCGGTATGATGCAGCATGACATAATACCGCCTGTCAACCATTCATCAACAAGAGTCATTACCCGTACCCGTTGCTTCTCTTCTGCATTGTTGTTTCTTTCACATCACGGTATATGTACGCTTTTATACAGCTTAGCCCTACAATGTAGTCCATTACATCGTTTGTGCCGCCAAATCCGGCAATGCTCTCGCCAGATATCCATAGACTATTTGAACATCTTGTTCCTCAAGCTTCGCGCGATTCAATGTAGCCTTAATGTAGCTAGGCTGTCTTCCAGTATTCACCACATTTTCCGTCTTTACGAATACCACTTCATAAACGTCGAACACACGATATCAAAAGCAGCCATCACTATTTTTCGTCTACGTGAGAAAATACACGTCTGAGCTTCAGGGCTTGCAGAGGTCAACTGAGCACGCAGGGGTAGAGATATACCCAGGTAGTAGCAGGAATCACGTGACCTTTTGATCGAGCTTACAGTGGGCGGAGCTTAGGACTTTTTCCTGTACACACACACACACACACACACACACACACACACACACAAAGGAGAAAATGAAACCCTAATTGAAACATTCACAAACATATGTAATCAATAAAAATATTGTTAACAAAAGATATATATATATAAATATAAATAACAATCAAGGATTATGGTATCCAAAGGGTACGGTATCATAGTTACCAGGCACCTGGTAACGTTTCTTATAGGTGTTACGGCATATCTTCGTACCCATAAGTTCTATCACGCCCCCAGGTTCTGTGCCCCAAAATTGTGGGTCCCCACAGTCAGTTGGGGTGGCTGGTCGCCCTAATCTTTTAAGCACACTGGCTCCTTCAGCGAGTCAACGTTAACGACCCGTCGATTCGCCTCGTTAAGCGTGATGCCCTTCGCCTTCACAATATATTTCATGTCTTCCCCCACCCTCACCCGAACCCCATAAGTTTTTGGCCCTGTTGATACAAAGGAATCAGCGTATGCACTATCACCATACCCGTCCTTGATCTCGTCAGTCAACTCTCCGAGGAATTCCCCAATAGCCGCATGTATTCACCCTCCCTCTCTGTGAATATTACGCTATCTGTGTCAGCGTACAGCACCTCCACCCCCAAAGCTTGATGCGTGCGTGTGCCGTCGTGAAGCTGGCTACAGGTATGTTTGTAACACGTGACGTATCTGAGGCCAGTTCAGTGATGTTGTACTTTATTATGTACGTGTTACAAACATTCACGATCTCCATAACCTCTTTATCAGGGGCATTGGCATAATCCCACACCTCGTTATAACTTTGGGCTAGGTGAACGTTCCCCTTACCTGTAATCTGTGCAAACTTGCCCCAATGACTATTTAGGCACAACTTTGCACTGAAGCACTTGCCAAGGTTCTTAACAATTTGGGCCCGGTCAAGTTGTATCCCTTCACGGTCACGGTAACGCTGAATATAAGCCGATTTTTCGCCCTCGCTCTCAACCCCTCGCGGGTAGCCTGATGCTTCTACTTTATCCTAAAAAAAAGAGTATTTATATACGGCGTGTAAAGGTTGGGGAGTTTCTGAAACCTCCACACCTCATATATCTTCAATATTCTGTAACCATGGCGGATGGCTAGGGACAGCTCAGGACTTGTATATACATCTCTGATCTTCCGCTGGTTGGTTGTATGATTACAAGACCCATTATTCTCCTCTGCGAACTTCACGCACATAGGAAACATAAGTTTGTGATCTATAACGACGAGTGAGATCGGCATCCATAAATCGCGAGGGGGGAGCACGTCTACGAAAGAAAGACCGAAATAGTACTTGTTCAAATTTGTCGAGAACAACTCGATGGTGGGAAGGTCAGGTCACACCAATTTTTCAGGTGCCCCTGCGAGGTACGGATTGTTCTTCATCACGTAGGGATATAAAGAACAGAAGTCGTAGTAATGGAGTTTCACGCCCTCCGTAGGTGGAAAGTATAACTCGAATGGGTTTGTACGCCCTCCGAACAAGCTATCACCGCATTTGAGAGGATCCAACACCATTGAACGCTTGATCGTGTTTATTTCTTCACGGTACTCTCCATCTGTTTCCATCCGTGCACGATACTCATGCTCCCACAAGATCTTGTGAGTGAACTGGGTACCTATAAGCTGATCGCGGGTGCGAGTTCATGCAAGACTGTCGGCAGGAGATCTACCGTGGATATCTCCTACGATTCCACACTAAGAACGTTGGCACCCATGCCACCAGCAACCGTTAAAGGAGTACACAGTCTTCTCACCAGTAGTACGGTCTTCGCTTAGGCCATCAACCCAAAAAACATGACCATTGACCCTAATGGGCACTTCTCCCGTTTTGCGGGCGTGTTTTATGTATACTTCTGTCTGCTGTTGCATGTGTATGAGCCATTAAATAGCCTTGTGCCCATAACTGCGAGGGCTGTTTCTGTGAATGACGTCTAAGGTGTCTTTATGCATGAAATTGTTCTTGAACACCGTAAAGCACAATGAGGCGATTGTGGCTGCGACTTGCAGTGGATCGCAGTTGAAATGGTTTATGTACATCCTTCTAAAGGCCTGAAAGCATACTCTAAGCACGCGCACATCATTCACGCAATAACGCTCACATTCATCAGCTATACTGTCTTTTAGGATGGGAAATATCGGCTTACCCTATTTGAATTCTGTTGGTTGATTGAAAAAGAAAAGTTTTTTGGCAACCTTGTCCTTTTCACTATGAGGTAAATCTCCAAAGAAAAAGGGTTACAAGTTCTTCAGATAGGTACCAGTAATGACCTTTTAGAGTGTTGAGGGCAGCTTTCGCTACTTCCATGTCAATCTTTTTGTATTGAACTAATTCGTTGTATAGGAGGAGGTCATTTTCAGGAGACTCAAGTGGGTTGGTGACTGATACCAGTACTTGGAGTAGATCAGCGATGTAAACAAGCATACTCTTTCCAGCTTTTTTATTGTAACATTATCATATCCGGCTTGGTCTGAAAATATTAACATCTTATTCGTATACAATATGACAGCCATCCATCTGACGTGAAGGAGAGCTCATGGCTTGATCCAGTGTATTCCTCTGGCAGGAATTTCTCCTAAAACGAGCATAGTTGTTTCAGCTACCTCTTTGTAATCATCCCTGGGAAGGCTCTGGTTATCTTTGAGCAAATCTGTCATAAAATCCATGACGCATTTTTTCAGGTCCTTGAGATGTCTGTCATTGATAGATAGCTGTTTGAAGGGTTGCTTAGTATCTAGCTTCTCCCATATAACATCTCTGAAGGTCTTGAAAGATTCGTTTTCGAGTGAAGTAGATTTTCCAAATACCTTTAGATACACTGCTGACAAAACTCGTTCTGCCATATGGTGGTGACAAGCGAGCCATAATAACTTTTTTCCAAAGAGGTCTTCCAGTACTTTACAAGCCCCTTTTATCCAGCCAGTATTGGATGAAGTACAGTAGTATCGAATACCATTCCGGAAACCTTATACTGTAATTTCCATTCTTGGATTGTGCTAAAAACAGTACAAGCTTGTGTCGATCCAGTTGAGACACCGATATCGGGTATCGAGAGAAGTTTCTCAACATTCTCTCCCGATATAAGTATTGCCAATTGATCCTGCTTTCCTCCTGAAACATTCAGTATCATTTTGCTGTCCCAGTGGGCTACACAATATTGAGGTGGGTTGAACGACTCTTTAATACTGTCAGCAGTAGCTTTCCTCGACTTCTTCGCAGCTCGCGCAGAAGTACTTTTCGATAATGACATCTCTTTCAAATCTAGCCCACATTCAGCTGCTACCACAGATGCAAATGTCGAGCATTGTCGGAATGATAGTCCTAAACGATCAACTTTATTAGATATTAATGTTGACTGTAGTAACTTGGGACGTTTTGATGGGCCTGAGCTCTGAGTAAAATCATCTTCACCATTACTTGAGTCCACTAACTCGCCTTCAGATGATTCAAGTTTGTATGTCTCTTCTTCTAATGCATTTCGCTCTTTTTCTTTCAATTTTCTTCGTTCTTCACCTTCTATTCTAGCAGTCTTTTTGATCAGTTTGGCTACATAAGCTTTATCGATCAGACCCAGAGAATATATTCTAGCACTTCGCTGATCTTCCAAAAAGCGAAGATCCTCATTCTTCTGTTGTATAGTTCTCAATGTATCATTTTGGATCCCATTAAGTTATCTAAACGAGAGAGAAAAGATGTTTTTTGGGTTTCTTAACATTTCTTCTTTACATTTTTATCTAACTTTTATCTAACTCTTTCATCAAATCCCACAACATTTTTTGGGGACCTTTCTGCTTTCTAACGGATTTTGATGGTATGCCAGCCATAATCCACACCTTTTCTACCTTATCTAATACTCTCAAAATATTTTCTTCCTTTGACACATTGTCGCTTTTCATTTGATCCCTTCTCAAGAAGAAAAAGTGACTGAGAACTTCACTATTCGTTGGAATCATGCTTCCTTCTCTTGCGCATATGTCTTCCACTAACTTTCCCAATGAAGAATCATATTTTCTTAGGTCTGTTCTTAATATTGGCTTACTGATAGCCATGACTATTTACTAATTTTAATAAACTATGAAATTAAGCAAATCTATAATAGAATTCTGAAAGAAAAGCAAATTTATCATACATTTGGTTATGTTTGCATGCGTTTTGTAGCTAAAACCTGGAAATACTGTAAATAAATGTTATAGAAATGAAAACAGAGGGAAAAATTTCATAAGGTCCACTCAAATATCAGCACCGTATACAACTAATATAGTTTTAAAACGTTCACAATAAGAGGATACCGTTATTCTCTACATTTTGGTAGCAACATTTTTTAAATACCAAAAATATCTCCAAAAATTACCATTTTTTTGTGTGAATAGGGGGCTTATTTTTAAAATGGGGGGCGGGGACCCTAAATATTACCCGATTGTCTTTTTTTTGGTTTATTCATGGTTTTTGGTCAATTTGTCTCAAAAGTGACACACCCTAATATGCAATTGCAATATTGATCATATGAGTGCCAGTGCCAACCCCCTTCCCCCCTTGTTGCAAGACCCCCTCCCCAAGTGCCAACCCCCAAGGGAGAAGTTGGGACGGCCTCACCCACCAAAGGGGCATATATACCTAACCTAAGAGAAAGAGGAGGAGAGAGGAGTAGACCATCCAGCTTCTGCGAGAGGTAGAAACTTAATGAGAGCTCAAGGTAACAACACTTGACTTCGAACTCGAAATCCGCCAGTTGGCTTAGAAGGCGTAAATGGCCTGTATATATTAATAACCTTCGAACGAATTAAAAGCGCACACAAACGCACATATACTCCCCGACTATACGCCCATGGAGCCCCTATTATCACACACACACACATACACACATACTCACACACACATATATATATATATATATATATACATATATATAAGCAGATGCATGCAAAGCCCCAATACCAAATATATATAAGCACAACCACCACACAAAAAAACACCACATCACCACCAATCGTCTAAGTATAGACATTTAGGAGCTCATCCCATCAACACCACGTAACCGATATGAGGACTACAACCAAGCGTCGAAACTTTGCTTTTTCTTCTTGAGAAGGGATCAAATGAAAAGCGACAATGTGTCAAAGGAAGAAAATATTTTGAGAGTATTAGATAAGGTAGAAAAGGTGTGGATTATGGCTGGCATACCATCAAAATCCTTTAGAAAGCAGAAAGGTCCCCAAAAAATGTTGTGGGATTTGATGAAAGAGTTAGATAAAAGTTAGATAAAAATGTAAAGAAGAAATGTTAAGAAACCCAAAAAACATCTTTTCTCTCTCGTTTAGATAACTTATTTGATATATCAACTGAAAATGTATGTAATGGGATCCAAAATGATACATTGAGAACTATACAACAGAAGAATGAGGATCTTCGCTTCGAACGAATTAAAAGCGCACACAAACGCAAATATACTCCCCGACTATACGCCCATGGAGCCCCTATTATCACACACACACACATACACACATACTCACACACACATATATATATATATATATATATATATATACATATATATAAGCAGATGCATGCAAAGCCCCAATACCAAATATATATAAGCACAACCACCACACAAAAAAACACCACATCACCACGAATCGTCTAAGTATAGACTTTTAGGAGCTCATCCCATCAACACCACGTAACCGATATGAGGACTACAACCAAGCGTCGAAACTTAGACAATTGGTGGTGAAGCAGTATTACACAACCACCCTCACAACTACCACCACCGCTTTACTTACCAGCTCCTAATTGGCTGACAAGGTCTCTAAACACGACCCAATAGACAGATCTATTAAACATAAACGTTTATGGTGCCAAAGGATAGACCGACAACGTCTCAAAAAGAGGCAACACCAATAGTTTTTCTATTGAACTTCTCATGGTATAATACCACGAGGCCAATTTGGCGTTTGGTATGCGATCTTTTATACAAAAAATCGAATAAAATAAACTAAGTTTAATACAAAAACAAATTTTCGCCATAATATACAATTTATCCTTAAACTATAACATAAAAAGCATTAATATGATTTTCTAAGCAAAATAGAAATTAAATTAAGGGTAACTTATTCATTTTTCCTCTTTTACTGCAGCCCTGCCGTGACATTGCTGTATTACTTTTAATATAATTTAAAATAGGCATTTACGATGCTATTAAATCTTACTGTTGAAAATATCCAGAAATAATGATGCAAAATTATTTTAAAAGGTATAGACTCTTCGAAGTATCTTAAACTTTGGTGCAAAAAATATTAATATAACTAGATTTTAAGTTTTAGTTGTGCATGCCCAATAAATATCGTTTTCTACGCGTATTTATAAAAAATGGAATTTATGGTCTGATTCATTTAATTGCACTTTCTACAATTCAATAAATGGATTTAATATGATTTACTCCAAATGATTTCTCTCTTCAACATTACTGCATTATATTTAATGTAATTTTAAACCAGCTTTGGAACATACGGTATTAAATCTTACTATTCACGGCTTAAAGTAAATTTTCTTCAGTGCAATTCTCGAATTAAACACTGCCTTGAGGATTCGATTTCTAATACAGCGTATTGTCACAAGCACATTTAAAAACGTAGAAGATTGGGGTCTCCTATCTAGCAATAAAGAATTATGAAATGCTTCGATATATATATATATATATATATATATATATATATATATATACACACACATATATATATATATATATATATATATATATATATATATATATATATATATATATATATATATATATAGGGTGTGTTTATGGTATATGGTGAAAAATGCGAAATGAAAATCCAAGGGAGCGGAACCCTTTATTTTGTGAGGATACATGAGAAAACAGAACAGGCAAAATTTCTTTGTAATCCAACAACATTTAGAGGTTGCCCACAGCTGATAGGTATTTTCAATTTATAGGGCAATGGAAATTTTAATTCTCAGTTTAAATGATAAATTGCATCTCCAATATACATCTCCAATAAGTATTCAGAACAAATATATCGTGTGAGTATATTCACTAAATTCATAATTAACGATTAAAGTACATGACACCTCGAGTGTTGGCGTTCATTTTTTCATCAAAGTGGCTTTGGAGGCTGTCGGCAAGACTTTACGATGTTCTTCGACGATTTGAATCATGAACTGCATCTGCTCTTCGTTCCGAGTCCTTCCAGCCTTCGTGAATTCTTGAATCAATGCTATGCCTCGCTCTGCTGCATCATTCACTACATTTAAGGAATCCACCCTGATCTTTGCTGAACCAAAGCTGGTGTTGTTTTCCCAGTTTGATGGATCCTCTTGCAGGAAATCGACCGGAAGATCTAGAAGGGTGAACAGATTGTACGTATTGGAAGAGCAAAAGTCTGCCAGGGTCTTTCCTCTTGGATCTGGAATCCAGACTCGTCAGGGGGGAGCTTCTGACCCTTCAACGGAATTCATATTCTCTACCATTTTCCGCTTCTCATCATCATCGACTGCAGGATCGAATAGTGCAAGGCCCACGTTTACCTCATTGAGGTACCAGAGATGCCGATTAAAACTCTTGTACACAGCGGCGTTGGTGTTTTGCAACTTTTGAAGGAGGGCTAAGTCGCTTCGTGGAGCGCTTGCTGCTTCTCTTGCTGAAAACCACGGAAGGACGTAATCTTGAGCAACGAAGAGACAGAAGTCCCGCAACCCAGAAATCAGGCGGTCACTGCTACTTGCTCCACGAGATGTTGAAGGACATTGGTTCATGTGCATCGTGAACTGGTATCTGAATATCCAAATCTTGAAAGAGTAAATTCCACGCGCCATCCACCGTGCTCGGTGCAAAGCCCCTGAAGCCATGAACACAGGACTCCGACGTCCATGAGGTACTCCTCCCAAGAAAATGACTACAAGTTCAAGAAGCTCTTTGTAGTCATCTCTGGGATGCTTCACTTTCAGAAGGTCATTTGCTTCATGAATCATCTTCTCGGCCCAGGGACTGATCACTGCAGCCGTGTCCTCTTCGTCCGCGGCAGTGGAGTATTCATTCAATTTCAGTTGCGGCCAAACATTACGGAAGCTCTAGAAAATCGTAATCTCAGGTCCTTTGGAAAGGTCTCCAACAAGGAAAGAAAATACTGCTTCAAGCAGCAGTTCCAGCACGTGATGTCGACACGCAAAGTAAATCATTTCACGCCCGAGAGCCTGCTCTACTCGCGCACACACTCCTCCATGGATGCCGGTGTTGGTGGCTGTCGTGTCAAAGCAAAGAGCTTTGATCTTCTGGCCAAGATCCCAGTTTTCGATGGTTTCGATGATGACGATTGCTGTCCTTTCTGCCTTGGAGTCTGGGAGTTTGGGGATGGCTAGAATCTTGCTCATCCCATCCCCGGTAACTAAGATGGCTAAACGGTCGATTTTGTCTCTTCCCATTAAGTCTGCCATAAGTTTTCCATCCCAGTGAAGAACAAGAGGGCATTCAGTCTTGTAGGAAGCTCTCACCTCTGCTTCGTGGGCTGATCTGTACCTGGATCTGCTGGCCCGAATAGCACTTGGACTGAGGCACATCTCACTTATGTCCTGACCCATTTGCATGCCAAAGGGGATGAGAACACGAGCAGCTGCCCTGTCGCTCATCTACGGTACACTACACTATTTCACTCAGACGATGCGAAAAAAGATGATTGCAATACGCTGAAGCAGAGAGCGTCCAAAATTTTATACGCATAAAAATTAAACCGTATAACCTTTTTTGGAAACAAAAATATTGCCGGTAAAACAAGTCATTATACTTACAAACAATTCATAATACCATCCATTACAGTGCTAAGTAAAAAAAACGTTTGAAATATATGAATTATTTAAATAACACTTACCGTTATGAGAACTGTGATGCTTCTTGGCCACCATTACGTAAATGCATGAAAGACGTGAGTAATTAAGAGAAAACGATTTAGAATTAAAGAAAATTCATTTGTTGGTATACTGAAGTAAAGAAATATGGATTATCAGAACGCAATTGACAAATGCAATTTCTAATTTTGGGGACGCTGTGTATCAATGGGTTAATAAACACTAGAAGTGACTTAAAAAGGGCGCATAAATAAATGAGCATATGGGTAAAACTTTGGGGTCTTTGGGCAACCTCTAAATATTTGATGATTTTCCAAAAAAATCATGTGCTTTATTTGCTCCCGGAACCTCATCATTTGCGTGGTTCCGTGACCCGAAATTCACACTTTCAGTTTTTAAAAGCACCCTAATATATATATATATATATATATATATATATATATATATATATATATATATATATATATATATATATTTATATATATGTGTGTGTGTGTGTATATATATATATATATATATATATATATATATATTTATATATATGTGTGTGTGTGTGTATATATATATATATATATATATATATATATATATATATATATATGAAAGTTATTTCACGAAAGTAACACGTGAAAAATATTTATGATGAATAAAACCACGAAGGAAAGGAAACACAAAATGGTGCTCAAGCGCCTCACTGGTAATCCTTTAAGGTTTTAATTTTTAATTTTTATTTTTACTTCTCTGTTTATTGTATATATATGTATGTATGTATGTATGTATGTATTTGTATATATAGATATGTATGTGTGTATATATATATATATATATATGTGTGTGTGTGTATGTATGTTATTTATTTTTTCTTTTTTTCTTTCTGTAACCTATATATAGGCTTAACCTTTTTATGTACTTCAGTGTTCCTGAGGATGTCATTAGACGAAAGCGCTTGAGCACCATTTTGTTTCCTTTCCTTCGTGGTTTTATTCATCATATATATATATATATAGCGCTCAACCAAGTTGAAAACTTCAGTATACTAACATGAAGATCTACTAAGTCCTTTTTCATCGTATAGTTAAATGAATACATTCATTTCACCTGTTCAGTCTCTATTGTTTAAAGGTATAAGGTTCAAAATTGAGTGTAAAACGCGGATATTTTTAGCAAAACCCACCTGTGTGAAGATGACAGGTAAATTTCGAAAACACCTGACATCTGTTATTTTTGTCTTAAATACACTTCGATATGCATCAGTTTGTTTGACACCTCAGAAAAACAAATTTTATTTTCAAAACAAAACTTCTCTCTCTCTCTCTCTCTCTCTCTCTCTCTTACTCTCTCTTACGGTCCTGTTTCATTTCTGAAATAAATCTGTGGTGTGTGTATAAGTTATATTTGACACGCCCCCACTCAGAATTCAAGGCTCCTCCAATCACAACCCAATGGGTATGGCATGAGAGCGAGTCCAGGATATCTGGTTGGCGGAAAGACTCGTTCTCACACAGGAAACTCGCGAATCGAATATTGGGGTGGGGTCAATCGGGGCCACGTATATAAAAGGGAACATTTTCAGCTGGAACTCAGCAGTTATTTTCACCAGTGAATAAACAAACACTTTCCCTCCGTCATGAGTCATTCACAAGAACTTTACTACAGCTCCCCGCAATTGTTTGAAGACCGGGATTTCTATGCAGGGGCTATCCTCCACCTTTTCGCTGCGGCTGACCGGAATGAGCTTCTCTCCACACAAAACGTTAATAATATCTATAATGATCCTCCATTTGAATCAGCAGAAGACTACCTTCGAGATTTGAGTAATTACGTAATAATTTAATTTGTGATTCGGGCTATATATATATATATATATATATATATATATATCGTAAAGAACGACGCTTGTATAGGAGATATTCCGCGCAAGACGAGAGAGAGAGAACGAAACAAATGAAAAAATGAGGTAACCACCCGGGAATCGAACCCGGGATCTTCCGATTGCCGGTCAGATGCGATCCATTACACCATGGGCCTCACTCTTCCAAATGCCGTAATTCTTCTACATACTCGCAGAAACCAATGCCCCAAGGGGGCACCTCCCGCATGCCGTAACATTATATACATTCAACTGCAAAGAACACGCAGTATAAATAACGTAAAGAACGACGCTTGTATAGGAGATATTCCGCGCAAGACGAGAGAGAGAGAACGAAACAAATGAAAAATGAGGTAACCACCCGGGAATCGAACCCGGGTGGTTACCTCATTTTTTCATTTGTTTCGTTCTCTCTCTCTCGTCTTGCGCGGAATATCTCCTATACAAGCGTCGTTCTTTACGTTATTTATACTGCGTGTTCTTTGCAGTTGAATGTGTATATATATATATATATATATATATATATAATATATATATATATGTGTGTGTGTGTCATTCAGTGCTTAACCCTTGCAAGTGCTATTTAATTTATAAAAAGTCATAATAAACGAAGTGAAAGGATATCTTCACAGGGGTTCGAGACCCGATGCTGGCAAATGATGCGTAGCACATCCAGCTAATCTTCCTTTTGAGCCTAGTTAGGATAGCTGCTTTGTGTTTATTATTTGATCCGGTTACCCTAATCGGCATTTTATCTTATCGTAACTCTCTCTTCATATACATATATATATATATATATATAATATATATATATATATATGAAAATTATTTCACGAAAGTAACACGTGAAAAATATTTATGATGAATAAAACCACGAAGGAAAGGAAACACAGATGGTGCTCAAGCGCTTTCGTCTAATGACATCCTCAGGAACACTGAAGTACATAAAGAATTACAGTCTATATATAGGTTACAGAAATATAAAAAAAAATATATATATATATATATATATATATATATATACAATAAACGGAGAAACGAAATTAAAGGATTGTGGAAGGGGGCACACAAATTTATAAGGAAAAACTATCGATTTTTAGCACAAGATTAAGATTTGTTTCCAAACAATGTTATACAAAAAAAATAATAAAAAAAATAAAATAAAATAAAATAAAATAAAATATATATACATGTATATACAAATTTATACTGGAAATCTGTTTCCAAACAATGTTATAGATAAAAAAATATATATATACAAATTTATACTGGAAATCTGCCCGGGTTTTAGCACTCTGCCCTATTTTTTTGTATATAAAAATTGAAAAATAAAAGTTATTAGGGTGGCATACAAATTTTACCAAAGATTTAGCGTTCTACCTTTCTTATCTAAATCTGTTCTGAAGGAATTCAAAACAACAGGATCGAGTTGAAAAAGACCTTTGCTTATGTTGAAGTTATTTGTTAGTTGGATAATGGCAGACTCAAGAATATTTCTATTAACAATGTTGCTAGAGTGGAATAAAACTGAAGCATTATTCCAATCAATAGAGTGGGATAACTCTGACAAATGGACAAAAAGGGCACTGGACAATTGTCCTGTTCTAACGGAATATTGATGCTGTTTTATACGTGTGTGCAAATCCTTTCCCGTCTGACCTATGTAAAAGGAATCACATTGTTTACAACCAATTTTATAGATAATGCCTGAATTATTGGTAGGGCTATTTTTTACTATGATATTTTTCACAATATTGTTATATGAAAATACTACATTAATATCCAAAAGTTTAAGTACATTAGCAATGCCTAAAAAGCACGGGAAAAATGGAAGTACTAAAATATTTTTTGACAAAGTACGAGTGTTAATATTGACACGATAGAAAGTTCGTTTTGCCTTGTTGAGACAAGATTCCATAAACGCAGATGGATAACACAAATCACTTCCAATACCGTTGATTTTTTCCAATTCGGCATCGATGTACAGTATTCCGGACTGGCGATCCTAAGGGCGCGGAGAAATATTGAAGAAAAAATGGCCTTCTTAGTGGGGGTGTCATGTCCCGAGTAAAAGTGTACGTAGGACAAATTGTTTTTTTTTTTTTTCCGATAGATACTAAACTTAAAACCTGGGCTTTCCCTATGTACACGCACATCCAAAAATGGGATTGAATTGTCTTGTTCCACTTCTAAAGTAAACTTAATAGAGGGGACTTGATCATTTAACTGAAGGAGGAAGTTATCCAGGTCACGATTCATGGGCCAGATACACAAAATATCGTCGACGTACCGCAACCAAGGGATGCCAACCCCCAGGATTCTCGGAATGTAAGTAATTTCGAAAAACTCCACATAAATATTGGAGAGGAGGGGCGACAAGGGGTTGCCCATGGCCATCCCAAAAACTTGTTGATAATACTCGTTATTGAAAGTGAATTACAGTCTTGATGCAAAGCTTAATAAGTTCCAAAACAATGTGTGAAGGTAGTGGCAGGTCATACTTATGTAATTCTTGGGAGAGAAAGTCAAGCATATCATCAATCGGCACTTTTGTAAACAATGAACAAACGTCAAAACTGATCAATCTATCGTTAGTTTCAGTACGTGCATTATTCAATTTTTCAGTAAGATCCATGGAATTTTTTACATGTGAATCAGAGATAGTTCCAAGAATGGGGGACAAGACTTTGACAAGCCATTTCGAGAGTTTATAAGTAATAGAGCCCACCAAGCTAATAATAGGGCGCATAGGGTTGCCAGGTTTGTGGGTTTTAATGAGACCGTAAAGGTAGGGCAGAGAAGTTGAAGTGGACATGAAAAGCGGAATTAAGTCCTTATGATCTTTGAGAATGCGTTTCAAGCCGCTATTAAATGATTTGATGACGTCATCCTGCGGGTTCTTCCTAAGTTTGCTGTATGTGGCGGGGTCCTGGAGAAGCTCGTTCATCTTTCTGATGTAGTCCACTTTGTCCATAATAACTATGGTGTTAGCCTTGTCTGCTTTAGTAATATGGAGCTCCCCATCTTTTTTCAATTGTGAGAGACTATTGCGAAAACGTTTAGGAAAGTTATCTTTGTAATTACTATTCGCCGCACTATAAACGAGGCCTTTAACTATGTTAAACAAATACTGAGGGAGATTACACTGTTTTTCAAAACAAGCGAGACTGTAACACATTTGTAAAGCCGAAGGTTTTTTAACAATAAAAAAGGACATACCATATCCAAGGGCACTTTTTGCATCGTCACTAATGTTTTTCGAAGAAAGGTTCAAAACACACTTTGAGCTTGCTTTTTTACTCCACTGACTATTTCGAATAAGACTTTTAATTTTTCGATCCAAAATGTTACGAAGTGAAGAAGTTCTCCGACGCAACTCGTTGTAAATTTCATCAAACAAAGGTTGGATCCACGGTTGGGGAATAACGGTCACAAAATTATGTTTGGCGATGTTTAAATTTTTGAAGGCGGACCACTCATTTTGTCTGGTGACTTCAATATGTTTCTTTAAAATTAATCTGCTGAAGTTGTTGAACGGATGGTCGTCAATTTGTCTGAGGCGAATCGGAAGCAGGGATTTGGGAAGAACTTGCTCCTCTAGACAATTAGTAAGAAACTTTCGTCGGATACGAATTGCATGCCCCTTCATTAATGTAGAAGAAAACACGGACAGAAACGGAGACAAGGGAGGGAACAGCAAGCCGAAGGAACGCGTGGTGTTCATTATATGAAAATTATTTCACGAAAGTAACACGTGAAAAATATTTATGATTAATAAAACCACGAAGGAAAGGAAACACAGATGGTGCTCAAGCGCTTTCGTCTAATGACATCCTCAGGAACACTGAAGTACATAAAGAATTACAGCCTATATATAGGTTACAGAAAGAGAAAAAAAATATATATATATATATATATACAATAAACGGAGAAACGAAATTAAAGGATTGTGGAAGGGGGCACACAAATTTATAAGGAAAAACTATCGATTTTTAGCACAAGATTAAGATTTGTTTCCAAACAATGTTATAAAAAAAAAATATATATATATATATACACAAATTTATACTGGAAATCTGCCCAAGTTTTAGCACTCTGCTCTTTTTGTATATAAATTTGAACAATTATCGATTTTTAGCAAAAGATTAAAAGATTTGTTTCCAAACAATGTTATAGATAAAAAAATATATATATATACAAATTTATACTGGAAATCTGCCAGGGTTTTAGCACTGCCCTATTTTTTTGTATATAAAAATTGAAAAATAAAAGTTATTAGGGTGGCATACAAATTTTACCAAAGATTTAGCGTTCTACCTTTCTTATCTAAATCTGTTCTGAAGGAATTCAAAACAAATCTTAATCTTGTGCTAAAAATCGATAGTTTTTCCTTATAAATTTGTGTGCCCTCTTCCACAATCCTTTAATTTCGTTTCTCCGTTTATTGTATATATATATATATATATATATATTTTTTTTTTTCTCTTTCTGTAACCTATATATAGGCTGTAATTCTTTATGTACTTCAGTGTTCCTGAGGATGTCATTAGACGAAAGCGCTTGAGCACCATCTGTGTTTCCTTTCCTTCGTGGTTTTATTCATCATATATATATATATAGATATATATGGAAGTATATGTTAACAACCCGGTTAGGCCATCTGTTTGCTGTTTATTATTTGATCCGGACGCCCTAATCGGCATTTTATCTTATTGTAACTCTCCCCTCCCATATATACATCGCGGTGTCCTGACATATAAATGCATGTTTACTACAGGATACTTTGCTAGGGTTTCTGTAACTAATGTATTCTATTACGTATTTAGTGAGTGAGTCTACTTTATCAAAAAATTTACGTTTAATAAATTTATAGAAAGTTCTACAGGTAGGGTTTTAGAATTACTAAAACTTTAAAGAAATTAACGGTCCTGGGCCCGAGACCCTCTGATGGTAGGCATTGCGTAGTATGCACAATAGGGCGGCTCGTTTTTACACTTTTTTCGATATTTGATTGGGGGTAGTGCGGAAAAGTTGCGATTTGGAAAGAAAATAAAGTGTGTAAAATTTTTTTGATCTACGTCAATACCTTCCGGTGGCGGCGAGTCCTTAAAAATCGAAAAATAGGCCTAAAAACACATCAAAATTTTATATAATTTTATATAATTTTTATATAATGTTCATTGTTCAATGACTGCTATTAATTTATTCAAGCCTATAATAGTGTTCTCAGGGTTGTTTGCACAGAAATATACCGGAATTAACATTTGTATAACATTTTGTTAAAACTTGCTTTAAATCAATATTTTGGATATTTTAACGGCTAAGACGCCACCGGAAGTTATTAACAGATTGTGCTGAAATTTTTATTGTTTATTTTGTAAGTCTTTAAAACCATTTTCCAATCTACCCCGTTAGGCCTATTTTTCGATGTTTAAGGACTCGCCGCCACCGGAAGGTATTGACGTAGATCAAAAAAATTTTACACACTTTATTTTCTCTCCAAATCGCAACTTTTCCGCACTACCCCCAATCAAATATCGAAAAAAGTGTAAAAACGAGCCGCCCTAATGCACAGTTATGATAAAAGTATTTCCGGCGCTGTAAATTAGTGTACTTGTGATGCCTTACGGCTCTCTCTCTCTTCATATATATATATATATATATATATATATATACGTGTGTTGTGCCAACACACGTATATACGGTGGGGAAATTGTGATGGTCTGGGGTTGTTTGGCAGGGGAGCAAGTTGGAGATCTCCACAAAGTCACTGGAATACTGAACCAACGTGGCTATCACAGCATTCTACAGCGCCATGCCATCCCATCTAGACTGCGACTAGTTGGCCAACAGTTCATAATGCAGCAAGACAACGATCCGAAACACTCTTCCAAGCTGTGTCATAATTACCTGAAGCAGAAAGAACGGCAACGTCACCTCACCGTTATGGAATGGCCAGTAGTGCATATCATACTCTGTGTTCAGGGTTGAAATTTTGGGAAAACAAAGTGGCTAATATATATTCCTATGTAAAAATTAATTCTAAGATGGGTTTATTATTTGCAACTTTTCCGAAAAATCTCATTTTCATGGTCAAACTCGCGATTTTCCGATTTGAAGGCTGCCTAACGCAGCGCCTCAGGGCACCCAAACCAAAGCGCGCAGCTGTTCTGCATATGATTTAGTCTAAAAGCTGCTTTACTGACCTCATCCTTGCTTTCTTTCGTGTTTCAACACCTCTGGGTGCTGAAAAAATGTTTAGATTTCACGTAAAACTTAAGAATTTTAAGTTTTTCTTCAAATAATAGGCGCGGCTCACCAGCTCTACTCTGATCGAGTAGCGGGAGACTTGCCACCCCCACGTGTAGGTTTGCACACTTGTTCTTCCTGAATCCCTGAAAAGCGTAGCCTCATAAGATCTTATATTATGATCTTATGAGGAGTTTCAGCTCTTATGAGCATTAACGATGGCTTCAGCCTCTTCATCAGCCACTCGAACCTGAAAAGCTCTTAAGTATGTCCTGCTTCGATCTGAACATTGGGAGCATTTCTCGATGGTCTATCCTGGCTCTCACCCACCCATCTCTCCTCTCGTGACCGTACACAGCTTGGGAAGCAGTTGAGACTTCCTGTACATCTCTCTCGCAGGACTGAGTATGAACAGAGCGTCCACTTTGAGTGGAGTTTTCCTGAGATCCTCGAGCTCAGTCAAGGTCATCTTGCAGGTGAAAATAAGCTCGTAAATATTCTCTGATTCCCAGTTGATGAGATCCTCAGGTGAAGTGGCTTGCAGATTGATTTTGAGATTTTTATGGGGCCTCACTGTCGTATCACCAAAGTCTCTTCCTTCTCTGATTTTCTCTCTCTGGCTCACAGCAAAAGCTCTCTGATGCTCATCCTCACTGCACAGGAATGAAGCCAGGATGTTCTCAGGATGTGCGTGGTAAGCTCCTCTTATCACTGCAGCAGAGATGATGTTCCTGACCTCGGTAGTCTGGTTTCTCAGCAGCCTCAGGCTTGAAAAAACGTGTGCAGGACCAAATTTGAGGTGGTGCTTCACTTTGATGTCGTAGTACATTTTGAAGTAGAAGTTAAGGCAGAACTTCACGAGGACCTCGAGCCTCCTCAACACCTCCCCATTCAGTCCGTGCTCCCTCATCCACAACAGCAAAATGGCCTGTGCAGTAGTGAGCCACCTGGATTGGTTCAGAGGTCCGCAATTGAGACCAGCCAACTGTGGACTGAGACTTCCAGACTTGATGGCTTTGATCAGAAGATAGCAGTTGTGCTGGCCTGTGGAGAGATATTTGACTATCTCTACTGGCAGCTCTATCATATCTTCAGTTCCTTCCACTGGTTTGAAGTTGAAGTTGACCTCAAGTTCATTCACTTTCTCAAGAAGTTTTCCAATAGGCCCACTGAAGCCTGACCAGGGAGTTACAGGGCCGTCCAGCTTGATGATTAAGTGCCTCAGGGGGAGCTCGTTCACATGGAGCTGACAGATCATCCAGTGGCACTTGCGACCCAGCATCTTCTCCAATAGGGCTATGGCGCCTCCAGACCACCCCGTGTTGGTGTTGGTAAAGTCTCCTCCAATCATTACAAGGCTCTCATCAGCTCCGTGATCCAGAAGCCAATCATGCAGGCCCAGAGCGATCTTATGAGCAGGCTTTTCTCCTTCCTCAGGTTCCTCGGGAGTGAAATGGAAGAGGTACTTTCCTTGAGGCTCCCACGTGATAGTGTAATGCTCCTCGATCACTTTGCCAGGTTGAAATCTCCCTGTCACTTCGTCATATTTCAACACCTTTGTGTTCCTATCCTGCTTGCCATCAAAGAATATCCCAGAGATCTTCTCCTCCTCTGACCTCTGCGTGAGAGCTTCAACTGATGAGACCATTACTTCCTCCTTGGCCCTCCAGACTTTCATGCCATCTATCATGCCATCTATGGTCAAGTAAGTCTTGTCTTTCGAAAGATGACCGGCCTTGATGAAGTCGTTCAGGAAGCCAGTGGCAACTGCAGCTGCCGGAACATTTGCCATCCTGTACCTCAAAGCTGCTGAAGTTGTCCCTTGGATCTTCATGTAGTTTCGTGTAGCAGAAGTTGGAGTTTCGGCAGGTACTTCAGTGAGAACGTCCATAGGAGCTTCAGTAGCCTCAGCATTGCCAGAGGCTTCTTTTGCAGCTTCTTCCAAGTTTGGCTCTTCGTCCTCCTCAAAGTCTTTCATGAGAAGCTCCCCATTAGTAGCCTCCTCTTTCTTCTTCCTCTTCACAGCAGAAGCTTCTTCAGCCTCCTTCCTCTTCGCTGCTTTGAACTGTCTCCTGCTGTCTTCGAAGTCTACAGAAGACATCTGGATTCCTGAAGCTTCGGAAGTCTTCACTCTCTGGTAGTACAGCCACTGAAGGTCCAGTTTAGGAATCTTCACCTTCAAAGGACAGTTACAGTTCACATGGGCATTGTGGGAGTATCCTGAGCATCCACTCCCCTCTGAGCTGCACAAGAAGATCTGATGCTTGCAAACGCAGACTTCACAGAGTTTATCCAGATCAGCTATCCTCTTCTCCTGGGTAGAAGACTTAACTCTCCCGTTCACAACGTCTGTCATCTCCTTCCATTTCAACAAGATCTTATATGAGAGCGATTTTTCCGTGATTGTCACAGGCGGAGAGAACTTTACATTCGACTTCCTCCACTGAGTCATCACGAGTGAAGCCAGCTCGTCAGTCATCTTTCGGATAGGGTATTTAGACCTTTGGATGTCATGAATGAGGAACTTTTCCTCCTGCAGACGAATCCCTGTCTGAAGAACGGCTCTCCAAGTCGGCACCTCGCTGGGAATGAATGAACTTCCCCGGCCCACAACATCGGAGAGCTTTGAACATGACATTTTCCTGGTTTTGGGGGCAGATTCGGCCATCACGTCTAGTCGGTGCTTATTCTCGCTCTTGTCCAATCTGTAACAAATTCATATCAGTATGTTTAGTGTTCTTTCGCCATAAATATAGACAAGGAATATAATTTTTGGTTATAATCAGGGTTGCCAACCGGCATTTTTAATTACCAAATTAACCTAAATTTGGTAATGAATATTTATTTTCGTAATAGAACACTGAATTTTGCATTGTAAATTTAATTTAAAATTCGTAATAATGGTATAACATAAGCTTAACCCTTTGTCATTCAGTACCATTTAATTTTAGCGTAGGTTCATTTTTTTACTTGAAATATGCATAGGAGGTATATATAAGTGTCACAACCATGCGATTTACCATTTCTATGGATGAACAGTATCCATGTTTGTATAACATAAGCTTAACCCTTTGTCATTCAGTACCATTTAATTTTAGCGTAGGTTCATTTTTTTACTTGAAATATGCATAGGAGATGTATATATAAGTGTCACAACCATGCGATTTACCATTTCTATGGTTGAACAGTATCCATGTTTGTGCCATTAGAAGTTCGCTGTAAACAGCGAATGTCCCTCCCTTAGCTGTGCTTCTCTAATTCGTCTCCTTTGATTTCTCCCAAATAATGATTATACTGTACGTACAGGGTAAATCACTCTGACGTCATAAAGTAACTTAATTTCCTTCCATACCTTGAATACTGAATCACGTGTTTAGTATGTGGATATCTTTTGTATTCAATGTATGGTAAATTCTTTAATAATAATAAAAACTTCACTCTCTATAAGTCATTATTTATATGTTGTGTTCTGTCTGGTGTTATGCAATATAAATATTATTTAACTATAGTCATTATTCAACCAGACTCATTCACACATACATGTTCTTTCTTGACCGCTATCCTTTATTGATTTTATTAGTTATTCATTCATCTACCTATTGTCTACTTATGCCCTATCAACTTATCATTCTATGTTTGCTCGTGTCTAGATTACGCACACAACTTATTGTGTGACGACTGTGTACACTACTTTGTGCAGTCGTACATGTCCCTTGACGATCATGATTACGTACATGTAAACACGTCCACGTGTATTCTTTATACTTTTTCTTTAGATTATGTCACCTCTCGCAAGGTACTCGTTAATGCTGACTGAGTGTTCGAATTCCGCTGTCGTCGCCAAAACCAAGCATCTGAATTCGAAAATCTCCTCTCTTGCTTCTGCTACAAATTTATAACATTAAGATGTTATGTATATTATTATATTATACTATATTGTCTGTATTATGTTATCATTAATGTCCGTGTACTTTCAAATGAAAAGTACACCGTATTTTTCTCCGTTTTCATCATCGCTAGCTTTTAGGCTTTCAAATCATGATAACCAACCATTCCTCTAATAATATTAGACATAATTTGGCGTAATTATTGTTAACTATAAATATAGTATAACATTGTTGTTAATCCCCTGTAAATTATAGAACAACGGAGAACTCTCCTTCATTATTTAAATTGTATTACCTATTCAGATTACTTCAGAATTAGATATGTCAATTAACAAATTGCTAAAATTGTAATTTACGGTAATTAATGTACTTAATATAATGTAATTTATGTACTTAATGTACTCGGTACATGTCGGCCCCAGACATTATATCGCCATCCAAAAAAGTGTATACCTTACAAAAATTAGTATTTTTTTGTTAACTTTTTTGCTTAAATTACACTGGTCAACACTCATTTTATTGCCAATCATATTAGAGTGATTTTGGGGTAACTTTGTGGTGCTGATTCCGAATATGACATCGGTTTTGCTAGATTGGCTCTAATTTATGAGATAATTGGTACCCCCATTGAAACACGTAAAAATGCAAAAAATTTAATGTTCAGGCGGAGCTACTTACAATCGCATTGAAATTGTCTCAAAGCATACAAAGTAAACACATGAAATACATAATGGCATTTTATTCGTTCTCACCATCTAGAATGTTCGGTAGTTCCCATATGCACGCGTTATGGTTACGTTTCCTATTAATTGAGGTATTCATTATCTCAAGAACTAGAGCCAAATCGGAAAAACTACTTTCATTTTGGAATTCAGCAACCCCAAAATACCCTAAATTCGTACGAAGTTTCCTTGGCAACGAAAAAAAAATGTTTTTTTGTGACCTGTGTTATGCTTACGTCGGAATTCTTCAGCTCTCCAGCTAAAGTGGGAGCTTAACCTTCAACTGCATTCCCCCAAAATTGAGGCTTATTTATTTCTT
>JAJOZX010000560.1:0-255000 GCA_023014485.1 Bathynomus jamesi
TTTGGTTCTTATGTAAAAATGAATATTGATTATTCATTTCATTTTTACATTGCTCTCCCCTTTAAAAAAATGATATTTATACAATAATCTAATAGGGTACCATTAATACAATACAAATGAGAAAATAACATCCTAACTACTTCAAGTTAGATGACGAATTTTTCTTTACATTACAAATTTTTATACAGAACAAGTGAGTTATTATATAATATAAAAAATTCAAAGATTAATACTTTAATTTAGACAAAATTTAAGTTAGACAAACAATGATATGGTTAAAAAAAAAATCAGAATTTTATTTTTCTGTGGGATAAATTATGTACATAATGAATAGAGTAGGTAAAAGGGAGAACGTACACCGTACAATCTATAAGCTAATTTATTGTAGGTATCGAATACGTAATGGATGTATAGACCTGTGGTCTAGTGTGTATTTGTGTGTATTAGATACAAAGTGTGTATCTTATAACTTTGAGGGACAGATTAGCTGAGAGGATTTTTAAATTAACTGAATAAACGCCTGAGCAAAAATTTATATATAGTAAGCAAAAATGCGTAGGACTATATAAATAGCACAGTTAGCACTTACACGCTATGAAATAGTTTATTGTGACATCCAATGATTTTAGCATAAGGTTTGTATTGTATATATATATATATATATATATATATATATAGTGCGCATACATGCGTGTGTATGTGTAGGGATTTGGGAGGTTTTTGAATTAACAAAGTTTAAAAATAATGTATAATAATTTAAGATGGGTTTAGGGTTATAAAATCTTTTGAGTCAATTATTGTTGTTATTATTATTATTATCATTATTATTATTATTATTATAAAATCCTTTAAGTTCAAGGTAGTATTTAAGTATTTAATTAAATCAGTTACACGTATTAAGGTAATAAAAAGAAATGTACTTAGAGGACCTTACAATTAATGAAAGTAAATCTAGCGGTATTAAAAATTAAATTTTGAAGATGGAATTAAATTCGACTAGTAACATTCGTAGCTATCTATGAACTATAACCATTAACATTAACCAGAAGCATCCCCACGATAATTTAATTAAAAAAATTAAGAATACAAATTAAAAATATAAATCAATTATGCATTTCAACGAGCTAAATACAATTTTATAATATTCTAAAAAAAATAAAAGTAAATGAGCCATAGATGAGTTTCGGCCAAGAATAAAAAAGTTATTGAAATGGAAGGGAAGCATTTCGAACAATCTTTTCTTTTAATAATTTCAATTAAATTTTACATTAAAAATTATTTTTATATAAAAAAAAATATTAAAAAGGTTTAATAATTTTTGCATGTTAAGTAGAAAAATTATACTCTTTCGTTGAATGTTGATAGAATTTGAATTATTTGATTTTTTTTAATCTGAAAACTTGTTTGCATATAGACAAATACATCTGTTTTATTGTGTAGAAGTTTTATTAAAAATTAAATGACTGAAATTTAGGGTATGTGCGGTCATACGGGTAAATTTCCCGATCGTACAGAGCAGGATAAATTAGGTACATGATCGATTAATTGTTACGCTATTTCTGTCATCATATAATCAAAATAATTATAAAACTCGTTAAAAACTTTTGTAAAAACGGTTTTGGTCGACACTGGGTTCAACTGGGGTTGGGGTGTTAAAGTAAAAATAAAATAAAAAAACAAAGTTTGGAGTACTACATTCGGGGGAATTGAGTGACTAAGCGGGGGATATAAGTCTGAAATTGACAATAAGTCTTTCGTGAGCACTTTGCTTTTTTTAAAAAAAGATTGCTTGTCACACTACTTAGAACAAAAAATTAAAAGAGTTCAACAAACGGAGGGACGGCATGTTCCTCATATACATTACAATAATTACCAAAATCGTTACAAACAATTGTAAAAACTATTTTGGTTACAAATAATGAATTACATAACTATATATTTATATACGCAAAACTGGCATGAAAAGAAAAGACAAATCGGTCAATTTCCTTCTCACAACAAAACAAAGAAAGGTTAACTAAAGACGCAACCCGGTCAATTCAGGTTGAATTAAATTCTCTTTTACAACACAAAAAAAGGTTCAATTAAATTCTTAACTTACATTTTTCTTAAATTAAATTCTCTTAAATTACAAAGAAAAAGTTGAATTCAATTGACTGCATTGAAAATAACTGACTCGAAATAAAACTGACTCGAAATAAAACTGACTCGAAATAAAACTGACTCGAAATAAAACTGACTCGAAATAAAACTGAAATCTCTGGGGCGGTTGTCCCTCTGGATGCAACCTTCTGAAACTGAAAACTGATTTGCAACTTATTTGCAACTAAAACTGACTCGAAACTACCTCGAGTATCTTTATAAATCTCTGGGGTTTGGTTATCCCTTTTGGATGCAACCAACTGAAAACTGATTTGCAACTTATTTGCAAATAAAACTGACTCGAAACTACTTCGAGTATCTTTATAAATCTCTGGGGTTTGGTTGTCCCTCTTGGCGCAACCTTCTGAAAACTGATTTGCAACTTATTTGCAAATAAAACTGACTCGAAACTACTTCGAGTATCTTTATAAATCTCTGGGGTTTGGTTGTCCCTCTTGGCGCAACCTTCTGAAAACTGATTTGCAACTTATTTGCAAATAAAACTGACTCGAAACTACTTCGATATCTTTATAAATCTCTGATTGTTATTTGCAAAAAACTGACTCAACCTTCAACTTGCGAAACTGCTTCAAAATGATTGCAACTTATTTGCAAAAAACTGACTTCAAAACTGACTTGCAACTTCTTTGCAACTAAAACTGACTTCAAAACTGACTTGCAACTTATTTGCAACGAAAACTGACTTCAAAACTGACTTGCAACTTATTTGCACGAAAACTGACTTCAAAACTGACTTGCAACTTATTTGCAACGAAAACTGACTTCAAAACTGACTTGCAACTTATTTGCAACGAAAACTGACTTCAAAACTGACTTGCAACTTATTTGCAACGAAAACTGACTTCAAAACTGACTTGCAACTTATTTGCAACGAAAACTGACTTCAAAACTGACTTGCAACTTATTTGCAACGAAAACTGACTTCAAAACTGACTTGCAACTTATTTGCAACGAAAACTGACTTCAAAACTGACTTCAATATCTCTCTAAATCTATAAACTCTCTATAAACACTCTCTCTCTTAATTTGCAAGTCAATTCAATTCAATAAATTGAAAAAAAATTGTAAACAAAAATAAAAAATGTAAACAACATTTCACTCGAACGTACGTGAAGGTACGGTACTATTATGTTTGGTACATAAATAAAATTATTCTATACTGAATATAACAGTGAAAATAACTGAAATTAACTCTCTTGAAATTAACTCTCTTGAAATTAACTCTCTTGAAATTAACTCTCTTTGAAATTAACTTCTCTTTGAAATTAACTTCTCTTACATTTAACTTCTCTTACATTTAACTTCTCTTACATTTAATTCTCTTAGTAATTTTCACAGAAGTTAAATGTGTTTCACTAAAAAACATGTATCACTGGTGTCTGAAGTGTTCACTGTGTTTCTTGTAAATTCTGACTTGATACTAAATATTAACTGTTAATAGTACTGACTTTTCAAATGTTTACAAATTACTTAAAAAACAACTCTGTACTTAACAAAAATTTCTGGGGCGAAGTCCTTAGAGACGTGTCCTGAAGACGTGTCTTGCTGGCTACTTCTTCTTGGATGAAAACTAGGCGTGGAGAACTTCGAGACGTGACACACCGGTTCAAGGGTGGATGTTACGAACTGGAAGTCGTGACACGCCGGTCAAATGGTTTTATCCTGATGCAGGGTAATTTCTATCTTGGCCAGAGAGTGGCCACTTGTTAAAATGTTCTTGTTAAAATCTTCTTGTAAAAATCTTCTTGTAAAAATCTTCTTGTAAAAATCTTCATGTAAAAATCTTCTTGTAAAAATCTTCTTGTAAAAATAATCTTGTAAAAATCTTCTTGTAAAAATCTTCTTATCCTGGTAAAGGGTCGCCAGTCTGTTAACCCCTCCGTCTATGGCCCTGAGTCGGTTCGGATTCGAAGGGGGTTCTGGTTAGGAGGCAAGCAACGGATATTTCTTCTATGATACTTTTCTTCTATAACTTTCTAATTCTTTTCTCTCGCTTTATGGGGTCGACACTCTGTTAATTCTTTTCTTTCAATAATACTCTGATACTTCTACTTTACTGACTAAATTCCCCTGAAGATAGCCCACTCGAGGGGGAAATAAAAAAAGTTTCGCTTGCTGTGATTTACTTCTTAAAAATTTACAGTTAGTGCTCTGAATTTACAGGGGTAGAGGTTCGACCTCTTTCGACCATCGCTCAGGCCGGAATCTAAAAATATTAAGGAGGCAAGGGGCCTCTGCCCCCTCCCCGCAGCGAGGCTGCTAACAAGGGGAGTCTCTTAGCAGTGACCAAAGCAGAGAGCCGTAATGAAGTGTCCTTCATTTTACAAATACATGTATAATATATGCCTGAATGTTGGGGGATGGCAGTTGGAGGTTAAGTTTCCCCCCTTTTAAACACGATCAGGTGTTTGAAAGTTTCCAAATAAAAAAAATAAAAAATAAATAAAAATAAAAACATCTTATTTTTTTTTGCCGAATCTTCATTTCTGAAGGCGATATCATTTCATAGTAGTACATAAGTACAATTGAAGTACACGACTGAGTACATTTTCGTTTGGGTTTATTACAATTATGATTTCGATTATGGATTACTTCCCATTCGCTTATGATTGTCCCTTACAGTTCTATTAAAGTACATTCTTACAATATATATAAAGTCATTACATTCAATTATAGTTTCATTGAAGTACATTACGTCGTTTACCATTCTTACAGTGTTTTTATATATTTATATATGGTTATAATATATGGTTATAATATATGGTTATAATATATGGTTATATTATATGGTTATATTATATGGTTATTAGTACAACACAAGTACATGAGACATGACAAGATAATTTATATACAACATAATATGTTATATTACATTATAATATGTTATAAATTTGGATCAGAGCGAAAGATGTTGTTTATCTTAGAAACGTTCAATTCTGCTGTGATTCGCGAATTCGACCACTCAACTACTGTAAGCCTAATGAATGTCTTGTGAGGGGTGAACGCACATGTATGTAATACAATAGGTTGTGTGCGTAATATAGAGACGCGTAAAATATGGACTGATAGGTTGATAGGTATCAGTAGACAATAGGTAGGAAACAACATAAATAATGATGTATAGAGAATGAAGTTTTTTTTTTTTATTATTATTATTATTATTATTATTATTATTATTATTAAAGAATTTACCATACATTCAATACGGAAGATGTCCAAATACTAAACACGTGATTCAGTGTTCAAGGTATGGAAAACGTGAAGAGAATTAAGTTACTTTATGACGTCATAGTTATTCACATTATGTCATACGTACAGTATAAGTCATTATTAGGGAGGACCTAAAAGAAACGAATTAAAGACAGAGTGGGTATCAAGGACTAAGAAGCACAACTACGGGTTCCAATCCTCTTATATGCAATGTGTATGTATAATCTAGGGTCGAGGGTGAGATGCAAGACAATCATAATTAATTATAATAACTTCTATAACAAATGGAAAATGGATACGACTAAACCATAGATATGGTAGATCGTAGGGTTGTGACACGAACAAAAAATAGGAAGCTACAAGTAAAATTATTATCCAAACTCGCGTTAAGCGATTTTGGTTCTTATGTAAAAATGAATATTGATTATTCATTTCATTTTTACATTGCTCTCCCTTTAAAAAAATGATATTTATACAATAATCTAATAGGGTACCATTAATACAATACAAATGAGGAAAATAACATCCTAACTACTTCAAGTTAGATGACGAATTTTTCTTTACATTACAAATTTTTATACAGAACAAGTGAGTTATTATATAATATAAAAAATTCAAAGATTAATACTTTAATTTAGACAAACATTTAAGTTAGACAAACAATGATATGGTTAAAAAAAAAATTCAGAATTTTATTTTTCTGTGGGATAAATTATGTACATAATGAATAGAGTAGATAAAAGGGAGAACGTACACCGTACAATCTATAAGCTAATTTTTATTACGTAATGGATGATGTATAGACCTGTGGTCTAGTGTGTATTTGTGTGTATTAGATACAAAGTGTGTATCTTATAACTTTGAGGGACAGATTAGCTGAGAGGATTTTTAAATTAACTGAATAAACGCCTGAGCAAAAATTTATATATAGTAAGCAAAAATGCGTAGGACTATATAAATAGCATAGTTAGCACTTACACGCTATGAAATAGTTTATTGTGACATCCAATGATTTTAGCATAAGGTTTGTATATATATATGTATATATATATATATATATATATATATATATATATATAGTGCGCATACATGCGTGTGTATGTGTAGGGATTTGGGAGGTTTTTGAATTAACAAAGTTTAAAAATAATGTATAATAATTTAAGATGGGTTTAGGGTTATAAAATCTTTTGAGTCAATTATTGTTGTTATTATTATTATTATCATTATTATTATTATTATATAAAATCCTTTAAGTTCAAGGTAGTATTTAAGTATTTAATTAAATCAGTTACACGTATTAAGGTAATAAAAAGAAATGTACTTTGAGGACCTTACAATTAATGAAAGTAAATCTAGCGGTATTAAAAATTAAATTTTGAAGATGGAATTAAATTCGACTAGTAACATTCGTAGCTATCTATGAACTATATAACCATTAACATTAACCAGAAGCATCCCTACGATAATTGAATTAAAAAAATTTAAGAATACAAATTAAAAATATAAATCAATTATGCATTTCAACGAGCTAAATACAATTTTATAATATTCTAAAAAAAATAAAAGTAAATCGAGCCATAGATGAGTTTCGGCCAAGAATAAAAAAGTTATTGAAATGGAAGGGAAGCATTTCGAGCAATCTTTTCTTTTAATAATTTCAATTAAATTTTACATTAAAAATTATTTTTATATAAAAAAAATATATTAAAAAGGTTTAATAATTTTTGCATGTTAAGTAGAAAATTATACTCTTTCGTTGAATGTTGATAGAATTTGAATTATTTGATTTTTTTTAATCTGAAAACTTGTTTGCATATAGACAAATACATCTGTTTTATTGTGTAGAAGTTTTATTAAAAATTAAATGACTGAAATTTAGGGTATGTGCGGTCATACGGGTAAATTTCCCGATCGTACAGAGCAGGATAAATTAGGTACATGATCGATTAATTGTTACGCTATTTCTGTCATCATATAATAAAAATAATTATAAATCTCGTTAAAAACTTTTGTAAAAACGGTTTTGGTCGACACTGGGTTCAACTGGGGTTGGGGTGTTAAAGTAAAAATAAAATAAAAAAACAAAGTTTGGAGTACTACATTCGGGGGAATTGAGTGACTAAGCGGGGGATATAAGTCTGAAATTGACAATAAGTCTTTCGTGAGCACTTTGCTTTTTTAAAAAAAAGATTGCTTGTCACACTACTTAGAACAAAAAATTAAAAGAGTTCAACAAACGGAGGGACGGCATGTTCCTCATATACATTACAATAATTACCAAAATCGTTACAAACAATTGTAAAAACTATTTTGGTTACAATAATGAATTACATAACTATATATTTATATACAAAACTGGCATGAAAAGAAAAGACAAATCGGTCAATTTCCTTCTCACAACAAAACAAAGAAAGGTTAACTAAAGACACAACCCTGTCAATTCAGGTTGAATTAAATTCTCTTTTACAACACAAAAAAAGGTTGAATTAAATTCTTAACTTACATTTTTCTTAAATTAAATTCTCTTAAATTACAAAGAAAAGTTGAATTCAATTGACTGCATTGAAAACTAACTTGGGACTCGAAATAAAACTGACTCGAAATAAAACTGACTCGAAAAAAACTGACTCGAAATAAAACTGACTCGAAATAAAACTGAAATCTCTGGGGCGGTTGTCCCTCTGGATGCAACCTTCTGAAACTGAAAACTGATTTGCAACTTATTTGCAACTAAAACTGACTCGAAACTACCTCGAGTATGTTATAAATCTCTGGGGTTTGGTTATCCCTTTTGGATGAAACCAACTGAAAACTGATTTGCAACTTATTTGCAAATAAAACTGACTCGAAACTACTTCGAGTATCTTTATAAATCTCTGGGGTTTGGTTGTCCCTCTTGGCGCAACCTTCTGAAAACTGATTTGCAACTTATTTGCAAATAAAACTGACTCGAAACTACTTCGAGTATCTTTATAAATCTCTGGGGTTTGGTTGTCCCTCTTGGCGCAACCTTCTGAAAACTGATTTGCAACTTATTTGCAAATAAAACTGACTCGAAACTACTTCGAGTATCTTTATAAATCTCTGGGGTTTGGTTGTCCCTCTTGGCGCAACCTTCTGAAAACTGATTTGCAACTTATTTGCAAATAAAACTGACTCGAAACTACTTCGAGTATCTTTATAAATCTCTGGGGTTTGGTTGTCCCTCTTGGCGCAACCTTCTGAAAACTGATTTGCAACTTATTTGCAAATAAAACTGACTCGAAACTACTTCGAGTATCTTTATAAATCTCTGGGGTTTGGTTGTCCCTCTTGGCGCAACCTTCTGAAAACTGATTTGCAACTTATTTGCAAATAAAACTGACTTCAAAACTGACTTGCAACTTATTTGCAACGAAAACTGACTTCAAAATTGCAACTTATTTGCAACGAAAACTGACTTCAAAACTGACTTGCAACTTATTTGCAACGAAAACTGACTTCAAAACTGACTTGCAACTTTGCAACGAAAACTGACTTCAAAACTGACTTGCAACTTTTTGCAACGAAAACTGACTTCAAAACTGACTTGCAACTTATTTGCAACGAAAACTGACTTCAAAACTGACTTGCAACTTATTTGCAACGAAAACTGACTCCAAAACTGACTTGCAACTTATTTGCAACGAAAACTGACTTCAAAACTGACTTCAAATATCTCTCTAAATCTATAAACTCTCTATAAACACTCTCTCTCTTAATTTGCAAGTCAATTCAATTCAATAAATTGAAAAAAAATTGTAAACAAAAATAAAAAATGTAAACAACATTTCACTCGAACGTACGTGAAGGTACGGTACTATTATGTTTGGTACATAAATAAAATTATTCTATACTGAATATAACAGTGAAAATAACTGAAATTAACTCTCTTGAAATTAACTCTCTTGAAATTAACTCTCTTGAAATTAACTCTCTTGAAATTAACTTCTCTTTGAAATTAACTTCTCTTTGAAATTAACTTCTCTTTGAAATTAACTTCTCTTACATTTAACTTCTCTTACATTTAACTTATCTTAGTAATTTTCACAGAAGTTAAATGTGTTTCACTAAAAAACATGTATCACTGGTGTCTGAAGTGTTCACTGTGTTTCTTGTAAATTCTGACTTGATACTAAATATTAACTGTTAATAGTACTGACTTTTCAAATGTTTACAAATTACTTAAAAAAACAACTCTGTACTTAACAAAAATTTCTGGGGCGAAGTCCTTAGAGACGTGTCCTGAAGACGTGTCTTGCTGGCTACTTCTTCTTGTCTTGGATGAAAACTAGGCGTGGAGAACTTGGAGTCGTGACACACCGGTTCAAGGGTGGATGTTACGAACTGGAAGTCGTGACACGCCGGTCAAATGGTTTTATCCTGATGCAGGGTAATTTCTATCTTGGCCAGAGAGTGGCCACTTGTTAAAATCTTCTTGTTAAAATCTTCTTGTAAAAATCTTCTTGTAAAAAATCTTCTTGTAAAAATCTTCTTGTAAAAATCTTCTTGTAAAAATCTTCATGTAAAAATCTTCTTGTAAAAATCTTCTTGTAAAAATAATCTTGTAAAAATCTTCTTGTAAAAATCTTCTTCTTATCCTGGTAAAGGGTCGCCAGTCTGTTAACCCCTCCGTCTATGGCCCTGAGTCGGTTCGGATTCGAAGGGGGGTTCTGGTTAGGAGGCAAGCAACGGATATTTCTTCTATGATACTTTTCTTCTATAACTTTCTAATTCTTTTCTCTCGCTTTATGGGGTCGACACTCTGTTAATTCTTTTCTTTCAATAATACTCTGATACTTCTACTTTACTGACTAAATTCCTCTGAAGATAGCCCACTCGAGGGGGAAAATAAAAAAAGTTTCGCTTGCTGTGATTTACTTCTTAAAAATTTACAGTTAGTGCTCTGAATTTACAGGGGTAGAGGTTCGACCTCTTTCGACCATCGCTCAGGCCGGAATCTAAAAATATTAAGGAGGCAAGGGGCCCCTGCCCCCTCCCCGCAGCGAGGCTGCTAACAAGGGGAGTCTCTTAGCAGTGACCAAAGCAGAGAGCCGTAATGAAGTGTCCTTCATTTTACAAATACATGTATAATATATGCCTGAATGTTGGGGGATGGCAGTTGGAGGTTAAGTTTCCCCCTTTTAAACACGATCAGGTGTTTGAAAGTTTCCAAATAAAAAAAATAAAAAATAAATAAAAATAAAAACATCTTATTTTTTTTTGCCGAATCTTCATTTCTGAAGGCGATATCATTTCATAGTAATACATAAGTACAATTGAAGTACACGACTGAGTACATTTTCTTTTGGGTTTATTACAATTATGATTTCGATTATGGATTACTTCCCATTCGCTTATGATTGTCCCTTACAGTTCTATTAAAGTACATTCTTACAATATATATAAAGTCATTACATTCAATTATAGTTTCATTGAAGTACATTACGTCGTTTACCATTCTTACAGTGTTTTTATATATTTATATATGGTTATAATATATGGTTATAATATATGGTTATATATATGGTTATATTATATGGTTATATTATATGGTTATTAGTACAACACAAGTACATGAGACATGACAAGATAATTTATATACAACATAATATGTTATATTACATTATAATATGTTATAAATTTGGATCAGAGCGAAAGATGTTGTTTATCTTAGAACGTTCTTTTGCTGTGATTCGCGAATTCGACCACTCAACTACTGTAAGCCTAATGAATGTCTTGTGAGGGGTGAACGCACATGTACGTAATACAATAGGTTGTGTGCGTAATATAGAGACGCTTAAAATATGGACTGATAGGTTGATAGGTATCAGTAGACAATAGGTAGGAAACAACATAAATAATGATGTATAGAGAATGAAGTTTTTTTTCTTTTTATTATTATTATTATTATTATATTATTATTATTATTAAAGAATTTACCATACATTCAATACGGAAGATGTCCAAATACTAAACACGTGATTCAGTGTTCAAGGTATGGAAAACGTGAAGAGAATTGTTACTTTATGACGTCATAGTTATTCACATTGTCATACGTACAGTATAAGTCATTATTAGGGAGGACCTAAAAGAAACGAATTAAAGACAGAGTGGGTATCAAGGACTAAGAAGCACAACTACGGGTTCCAATCCTCTTATATGCAATGTGTATGTATAATCTAGGGTCGAGGGTGAGATGCAAGACAATCATAATTAATTATAATAACTTCTATAACAAATGGAAAATGGATACGACTAAACCATAGATATGGTAGATCGTAGGGTTGTGACACGAACAAAAAATAGGAAGCTACAAGTAAAATTATTATCCAAACTCGCGTTAAGCGATTTTGGTTCTTATGTAAAAATGAATATTGATTATTCATTTCATTTTTACATTGCTCTCCCCTTTAAAAAAATGATATTTATACAATAATCTAATAGGGTACCATTAATACAATACAAATGAGAAAATAACATCCTAACTACTTCAAGTTAGATGACGAATTTTTCTTTACATTACAAATTTTTATACAGAACAAGTGAGTTATTATATAATATAAAAAATTCAAAGATTAATACTTTAATTTAGACAAAATTTAAGTTAGACAAACAATGATATGGTTAAAAAAAAAAACAGAATTTTATTTTTCTGTGGGATAAATTATGTACATAATGAATAGAGTAGGTAAAAGGGAGAACGTACACCGTACAATCTATAAGCTATTTTTATTACGTAATGGATGATGTATAGACCTGTGGTCTAGTGTGTATTTGTGTGTATTAGATACAAAGTGTGTATCTTATAACTTTGAGGGACAGATTAGCTGAGAGGATTTTTAAATTAACTGAATAAACGCCTGAGCAAAAATTTATATATAGTAAGCAAAAATGCGTAGGACTATATAAATAGCATAGTTAGCACTTACACGCTATGAAATAGTTTATTGTGACATCCAATGATTTTAGCATAAGGTTGTATATATATAGTATATATATATATATATATATATATATATATAGTGCGCATACATGCGTGTGTATGTGTAGGGATTTGGGAGGTTTTTGAATTAACAAAGTTTAAAAATAATGTATAATAATTTAAGATGGGTTTAGGGTTATAAAATCTTTTGAGTCAATTATTGTTGTTATTATTATTATTATCATTATTATTATTATTATTATAAAATCCTTTAAGTTCAAGGTAGTATTTAAGTATTTAATTAAATCAGTTACACGTATTAAGGTAATAAAAAGAAATGTACTTAGAGGACCTTACAATTAATGAAAGTAAATCTAGCGGTATTAAAAATTAAATTTTGAAGATGGAATTAAATTCGACTAGTAACATTCGTAGCTATCTATGAACTATATAACCATTAACATTAACCAGAAGCATCCCCACGATAATTAATTAAAAAAATTAAGAATACAAATTAAAAATATAAATCAATTATGCATTTCAACGAGCTAAATACAATTTTATAATATTCTAAAAAAAATAAAAGTAAATCGAGCCATAGATGAGTTTCGGCCAAGAATAAAAAAGTTATTGAAATGGAAGGGAAGCATTTCGAACAATCTTTTCTTTTAATAATTTCAATTAAATTTTACATTAAAAATTATTTTTATATAAAAAAAAAATATTAAAAAGGTTTAATAATTTTTGCATGTTAAGTAGAAAAATTATACTCTTTCGTTGAATGTTGATAGAATTTGAATTATTTGATTTTTTTTTAATCTGAAAACTTGTTTGCATATAGACAAATACATCTGTTTTATTGTGTAGAAGTTTTATTAAAAATTAAATGACTGAAAATTTAGGGTATGTGCGGTCATACGGGTAAATTTCCCGATCGTACAGAGCAGGATAAATTAGGTACATGATCGATTAATTGTTACGCTATTTCTGTCATCATATAATCAAAATAATTATAAAACTCGTTAAAAACTTTTGTAAAAACGGTTTTGGTCGACACTGGGTTCAACTGGGGTTGGGGTGTTAAAGTAAAAATAAAATAAAAAAACAAAGTTTGGAGTACTACATTCGGGGGAATTGAGTGACTAAGCGGGGGATATAAGTCTGAAATTGACAATAAGTCTTTCGTGAGCACTTTGCTTTTTTTAAAAAAAGATTGCTTGTCACACTACTTAGAACAAAAAATTAAAAGAGTTCAACAAACGGAGGGACGGCATGTTCCTCATATACATTACAATAATTACCAAAATCGTTACAAACAATTGTAAAAACTATTTTGGTTACAATAATGAATTACATAACTATATATTTATATACGCAAAACTGGCATGAAAAGAAAAGACAAATCGGTCAATTTCCTTCTCACAACAAAACAAAGAAAGGTTTAACTAAAGACACAACCCGGTCAATTCAGGTTGAATTAAATTCTCTTTTACAACACAAAAAAAGGTTCAATTAAATTCTTAACTTACATTTTTCTTAAATTAAATTCTCTTAAATTACAAAGAAAAGTTGAATTCAATTGACTGCATTGAAAACTAACTTGGGACTCGAAATAAAACTGACTCGAAATAAAACTGACTCGAAATAAAACTGACTCGAAATAAAACTGACTCGAAATAAAACTGACTCGAAATAAAACTGAAATCTCTGGGGCGGTTGTCCCTCTGGATGCAACCTTCTGAAACTGAAAACTGATTTGCAACTTATTTGCAACTAAAACTGACTCGAAACTACCTCGAGTATCTTTATAAATCTCTGGGGTTTGGTTATCCCTTTTGGATGAAACCAACTGAAAACTGATTTGCAACTTATTTGCAAATAAAACTGACTCGAAACTACTTCGAGTATCTTTATAAATCTCTGGGGTTTGGTTGTCCCTCTTGGCGCAACCTTCTGAAAACTGATTTGCAACTTATTTGCAAATAAAACTGACTCGAAACTACTTCGAGTATCTTTATAAATCTCTGGGGTTTGGTTGTCCCTCTTGGCGCAACCTTCTGAAAACTGATTTGCAACTTATTTGCAAATAAAACTGACTCGAAACTACTTCGAGTATCTTTATAAATCTCTGGGGTTTGGTTGTCCCTCTTGGCGCAACCTTCTGAAAACTGATTTGCAACTTATTTGCAAATAAAACTGACTTCAAAACTGACTTGCAACTTATTTGCAACGAAAACTGACTTCAATTGCAACTTATTTGCAACGAAAACTGACTTCAAAACTGACTTGCAACTTATTTGCAACGAAAACTGACTTCAAAACTGACTTGCAACTATTTGCAACTAAAACTGACTTCAAAACTGACTTGCAACTTATTTGCAACGAAAACTGACTTCAAAACTGACTTGCAACTTATTTGCAACGAAAACTGACTTCAAAACTGACTTGCAACTTATTTGCAACGAAAACTGACTTCAAAACTGACTTGCAACTTATTTGCAACGAAAACTGACTTCAAAACTGACTTCAAATATCTCTCTAAATCTATAAACTCTCTATAAACACTCTCTCTCTTAATTTGCAAGTCAATTCAATTCAATAAATTGAAAAAAAATTGTAAACAAAAATAAAAAATGTAAACAACATTTCACTCGAACGTACGTGAAGGTACGGTACTATTATGTTTGGTACATAAATAAAATTATTCTATACTGAATATAACAGTGAAAATAACTCTGAAATTAACTCTTGAAATTAACTCTTGAAATTAACTCTCTTGAAATTAACTCTCTTGAAATTAACTCTCTTGAAATTAACTCTCTTGAAATTAACTTCTCTTTGAAATTAACTTCTCTTTGAAATTAACTTCTCTTACATTTAACTTCTCTTACATTTAACTTCTCTTACATTTAACTTCTCTTAGTAATTTTCACAGAAGTTAAATGTGTTTCACTAAAAAACATGTATCACTGGTGTCTGAAGTGTTCACTGTGTTTCTTGTAAATTCTGACTTGATACTAAATATTAACTGTTAATAGTACTGACTTTTCAAATGTTTACAAATTACTTAAAAAAACAACTCTGTACTTAACAAAAATTTCTGGGGCGAAGTCCTTAGAGACGTGTCCTGAAGACGTGTCTTGCTGGCTACTTCTTCTTGGATGAAAACTAGGCGTGGAGAACTTGGAGTCGTGACACACCGGTTCAAGGGTGGATGTTACGAACTGGAAGTCGTGACACGCCGGTCAAATGGTTTTATCCTGATGCAGGGTAATTTCTATCTTGGCCAGAGAGTGGCCACTTGTTAAAATCTTCTTGTTAAAATCTTCTTGTAAAAATTTTCTTGTAAAAAATCTTCTTGTAAAAATCTTCTTGTAAAAATCTTCTTGTAAAAATCTTCATGTAAAAATCTTCTTGTAAAAATCTTCTTGTAAAAATAATCTTGTAAAAATCTTCTTGTAAAAATCTTCTTCTTATCCTGGTAAAGGGTCGCCAGTCTCTTAACCCCTCCGTCTATGGCCCTGAGTCGGTTCGGATTCGAAGGGGGGTTCTGGTTAGGAGGCAAGCAACGGATATTTCTTCTATGATACTTTTCTTCTATAACTTTCTAATTCTTTTCTCTCGCTTTATGGGGTCGACACTCTGTTAATTCTTTCTTTCAATAATACTCTGATACTTCTACTTTACTGACTAAATTCCTCTGAAGATAGCCCACTCGAGGGGAAAATAAAAAAAGTTTCGCTTGCTGTGATTTACTTCTTAAAAATTTACAGTTAGTGCTCTGAATTTACAGGGGTAGAGGTTCGACCTCTTTCGACCATCGCTCAGGCCGGAATCTAAAAATATTAAGGAGGCAAGGGGCCTCTGCCCCCTCCCGCAGCGAGGCTGCTAACAAGGGGAGTCTCTTAGCAGTGACCAAAGCAGAGAGCCGTAATGAAGTGTCCTTCATTTTACAAATACATATATAATATATGCCTGAATGTTGGGGGATGGCAGTTGGAGGTTAAGTTTCCCCCCTTTTAAACACGATCAGGTGTTTGAAAGTTTCCAAATAAAAAAATAAAAAATAAATAAAAATAAAAACATCTTATTTTTTTTGCCGAATCTTCATTTCTGAAGGCGATATCATTTCATAGTAGTACATAAGTACAATTGAAGTACACGACTGAGTACATTTTCGTTTGGGTTTATTACAATTATGATTTCGATTATGGATTACTTCCCATTCGCTTATGATTGTCCCTTACAGTTCTATTAAAGTACATTCTTACAATATATATAAAGTCATTACATTCAATTATAGTTTCATTGAAGTACATTACGTCGTTTACCATTCTTACAGTGTTTTTATATATTTATATATGGTTATAATATATGGTTATAATATATGGTTATAATATATGGTTATATTATATGGTTATATTATATGGTTATTAGTACAACACAAGTACATGAGACATGACAAGATAATTTATATACAACATATTATGTTATATTACATTATAATATGTTATAAATTTGGATCAGAGCGAAAGATGTTGTTTATCTTAGAAACGTTCAATTCTGCTGTGATTCGCGAATTCGACCACTCAACTACTGTAAGCCTAATGAATGTCTTGTGAGGGGTGAACGCACATGTATGTAATACAATAGGTTGTGTGCGTAATATAGAGACGCGTAAAATATGGACTGATAGGTTGATAGGTATCAGTAGACAATAGGTAGGAAACAACATAAATAATGATGTATAGAGAATGAAGTTTTTTTTCTTTTTTATTATTATTATTATTATTATTATTATTAAAGAATTTACCATACATTCAATACGGAAGATGTCCAAATACTAAACACGTGATTCAGTGTTCAAGGTATGGAAAACGTGAAGAGAATTAAGTTACTTTATGACGTCATAGTTATTCACATTATGTCATACGTACAGTATAAGTCATTATTAGGGAGGACCTAAAAGAAACGAATTAAAGACAGAGTGGGTATCAAGGACTAAGAAGCACAACTACGGGTTCCAATCCTCTTATATGCAATGTGTATGTAAATCTAGGGTCGAGGGTGAGATGCAAGACAATCATAATTAATTATAATAACTTCTATAACAAATGGAAAATGGATACGACTAAACCATAGATATGGTAGATCGTAGGGTTGTGACACGAACAAAAAATAGGAAGCTACAAGTAAAATTATTATCCAAACTCGCGTTAAGCGATTTTGGTTCTTATGTAAAAATGAATATTGATTATTCATTTCATTTTTACATTGCTCTCCCCTTTAAAAAAATGATATTTATACAATAATCTAATAGGGTACCATTAATAGAATACAAATTAGGAAATAACATCCTAACTACTTCAAGTTAGATGACGAATTTTTCTTTACATTACAAATTTTTATACAGAACAAGTGAGTTATTATATAATATAAAAAATTCAAAGATTAATACTTTAATTTAGACAAACATTTAAGTTAGACAAACAATGATATGGTTAAAAAAAAAATTCAGAATTTTATTTTTCTGTTGGATAAATTATGTACATAATGAATAGAGTTGATAAAAGGGAGAACGTACACCGTACAATCTATAAGCTAATTTTTATTACGTAATGGATGATGCATAGACCTGTGGTCTAGTGTGTATTTGTGTGTATTAGATACAAAGTGTGTATCTTATAACTTTGAGGGACAGATTAGCTGAGAGGATTTTTAAATTAACTGAATAAACGCCTGAGCAAAAATTTATATATAGTAAGCAAAAATGCGTAGGACTATATAAATAGCATAGTTAGCACTTACACGCTATGAAATAGTTTATTGTGACATCCAATGATTTTAGCATAAGGTTTGTATATATATATGTATATATATATATATATATATATATATATATATATATAGTGCGCATACATGCGTGTGTATGTGTAGGGATTTGGGAGGTTTTTGAATTAACAAAGTTTAAAAATAATGTATAATAATTTAAGATGGGTTTAGGGTTATAAAATCTTTTGAGTCAATTATTGTTGTTATTATTATTATTATCATTATTATTATTATTATTATAAAATCCTTTAAGTTCAAGGTAGTATTTAAGTATTTAATTAAATCAGTTACACGTATTAAGGTAATAAAAAGAAATGTACTTTGAGGACCTTACAATTAATGAAAGTAAATCTAGCGGTATTAAAAATTAAATTTTGAAGATGGAATTAAATTCGACTAGTAACATTCGTAGCTATCTATGAACTATATAACCATTAACATTAACCAGAAGCATCCCTACGATAATTGAATTAAAAAAAATTTAAGAATACAAATTAAAAATATAAATCAATTATGCATTTCAACGAGCTAAATACAATTTTATAATATTCTAAAAAAAATAAAAGTAAATCGAGCCATAGATGAGTTTCGGCCAAGAATAAAAAAGTTATTGAAATGGAAGGGAAGCATTTCGAGCAATCTTTTCTTTTAATAATTTCAATTAAATTTTACATTAAAAATTATTTTTATATAAAAAAAATATATTAAAAAGGTTTAATAATTTTTGCATGTTAAGTAGACAAATTATACTCTTTCGTTGAATGTTGATAGAATTTGAATTATTTGATTTTTTTTAATCTGAAAACTTGTTTGCATATAGACAAATACATCTGTTTTATTGTGTAGAAGTTTTATTAAAAATTAAATGACTGAAATTTAGGGTATGTGCGGTCATACGGGTAAATTTCCCGATCGTACAGAGCAGGATAAATTAGGTACATGATCGATTAATTGTTACGCTATTTCTGTCATCATATAATAAAAATAATTATAAATCTCGTTAAAAACTTTTGTAAAAACGGTTTTGGTCGACACTGGGTTCAACTGGGGTTGGGGTGTTAAAGTAAAAATAAAATAAAAAAACAAAGTTTGGAGTACTACATTCGGGGGAATTGAGTGACTAAGCGGGGGATATAAGTCTGAAATTGACAATAAGTCTTTCGTGAGCACTTTGCTCTTTTTTAAAAAAAAGATTGCTTGTCACACTACTTAGAACAAAAAATTAAAAGAGTTCAACAAACGGAGGGACGGCATGTTCCTCATATACATTACAATAATTACCAAAATCGTTACAAACAATTGTAAAAACTATTTTGGTTACAATTAATGAATTACATAACTATATATTTATATACACAAAACTGGCATGAAAAGAAAAGACAAATCGGTCAATTTCCTTCTCACAACAAAACAAAGAAAGGTTAACTAAAGACACAACCCTGTCAATTCAGGTTGAATTAAATTCTCTTTTACAACACAAAAAAAGGTTGAATTAAATTCTTAACTTACATTTTTCTTAAATTAAATTCTCTTAAATTACAAAGAAAATTTGAATTCAATTGACTGCATTGAAAACTAACTTGGGACTCGAAATAAAACTGACTCGAAATAAAACTGACTCGAAATAAAACTGACTCGAAATAAAACTGACTCGAAATAAAACTGAAATCTCTGGGGCGGTTGTCCCTCTGGATGCAACCTTCTGAAACTGAAAACTGATTTGCAACTTATTTGCAACTAAAACTGACTCGAAACTACCTCGAGTATCTTTATAAATCTCTGGGGTTTGGTTATCTCTTTTGGATGCAACCAACTGAAAACTGATTTGCAACTTATTTGCAAATAAAACTGACTCGAAACTACTTCGAGTATCTTTATAAATCTCTGGGGTTTGGTTGTCCCTCTTGGCGCAACCTTCTGAAAACTGATTTGCAACTTATTTGCAAATAAAATTGACTCGAAACTACTTAGAGTATCTTTATAAATCTCTGGGGGTTTGGTTGTCCCTCTTGGCGCAACCTTCTGAAAACTGATTTGCAACTTATTTGCAAATAAAACTGACTTCAAAACTGACTTGCAACTTCTTTGCAACTAAAACTGACTTCAAAACTGACTTGCAACTTATTTGCAACGAAAACTGACTTCAAAACTGACTTGCAACTTATTTGCAACGAAAACTGACTTCAAAACTGACTTGCAACTTATTTGCAACGAAAACTCACTTCAAAACTGACTTGCAACTTATTTGCAACGAAAACTGACTTCAAAACTGACTTGCAACTTATTTGCAACGAAAACTGACTTCAAAACTGACTTGCAACTTATTTGCAACGAAAACTGACTTCAAAACTGACTTGCAACTTCTTTGCAACTAAAACTGACTTCAAAACTGACTTGCAACTTATTTGCAACGAAAACTGACTTCAAAACTGACTTGCAACTTATTTGCAACGAAAACTGACTTCAAAACTGACTTGCAACTTATTTGCAACGAAAACTGACTTCAAAACTGACTTGCAACTTATTTGCAACGAAAACTGACTTCAAAACTGACTTGCAACTTATTTGCAACGAAAACTGACTTCAAAACTGACTTGCAACTTATTTGCAACGAAAACTGACTTCAAAACTGACTTGCAACTTCTTTGCAACTAAAACTGACTTCAAAATTGACTTGCAACTTCTTTGCAACGAAAACTGACTTCAAAACTGACTTGCGACTTATTTGCAACGAAAACTGACTTCAAAACTGACTTGCAACTTATTTGCAACGAAAACTGACTCCAAAACTGACTTGCAACTTATTTGCAACGAAAACTGACTTCAAAACTGACTTCAAATATCTCTCTAAATCTATAAACTCTCTATAAACACTCTCTCTCTTAATTTGCAAGTCAATTCAATTCAATAAATTGAAAAAAAATTGTAAACAAAAATAAAAAATGTAAACAACATTTCACTCGAACGTACGTGAAGGTACGGTACTATTATGTTTGGTACATAAATAAAATTATTCTATACTGAATATAACAGTGAAAATAACTGAAATTAACTCTCTTGAAATTAACTCTCTTGAAATTAACTCTCTTGAAATTAACTCTCTTGAAATTAACTCTCTTGAAATTAACTTCTCTTTGAAATTAACTTCTCTTTGAAATTAACTTCTCTTACATTTAACTTCTCTTACATTTAACTTCTCTTACATTTAACTTCTCTTAGTAATTTTCACAGAAGTTAAATGTGTTTCACTAAAAAACATGTATCACTGGTGTCTGAAGTGTTCACTGTGTTTCTTGTAAATTCTGACTTGATACTAAATATTAACTGTTAATAGTACTGACTTTTCAAATGTTTACAAATTACTTAAAAAAACAACTCTGTACTTAACAAAAATTTCTGGGGCGAAGTCCTTAGAGACGTGTCCTGAAGACGTGTCTTGCTGGCTACTTCTTCTTGGATGAAAACTAGGCGTGGAGAACTTGGAGTCGTGACACACCGGTTCAAGGGTGGATGTTACGAACTGGAAGTCGTGACACGCCGGTCAAATGGTTTTATCCTGATGCAGGGTAATTTCTATCTTGGCCAGAGAGTGGCCACTTGTTAAAATCTTCTTGTTAAAATCTTCTTGTAAAAATCTTCTTGTAAAAATCTTCTTGTAAAAATCTTCTTGTAAAAATCTTCTTGTAAAAATCTTCATGTAAAAATCTTCTTGTAAGAATCTTCTTGTAAAAATAATCTTGTAAAAATCTTCTTGTAAAAATCTTCTTCTTATCCTGGTAAAGGGTCGCCAGTCTGTTAACCCCTCCGTCTATGGCCCTGAGTCGGTTCGGATTCGACGGGGGGTTCTGGTTAGGACGCAAGCAACGGATATTTCTTCTATGATACTTTTCTTCTATAACTTTCTAATTCTTTTCTCTCGCTTTATGGGGTCGACACTCTGTTAATTCTTTTCTTTCAATAATACTCTGATACTTCTACTTTACTGACTAAATTCCTCTGAAGATAGCCCACTCGAGGGGGAAAATAAAAAAAGTTTCGCTCGCTGTGATTTACTTCTTAAAAATTTAGAGTTAGTGCTCTGGATTTACAGGGGTAGAGGTTCGACCTCTTTCGACCATCGCTCAGGCCGGAATCTAAAAATATTAAGGAGGCAAGGGGCCTCTGCCCCCTCCCCGCAGCGAGGCTGCTAACAAGGGGAGTCTCTTAGCAGTGACCAAAGCAGAGAGCCGTAATGAAGTGTCCTTCATTTTACAAATACATATATAATATATGCCTGAATGTTGGGGGATGGCAGTTGGAGGTTAAGTTTCCCCCCTTTTAAACACGATCAGGTGTTTGAAAGTTTCCAAATAAAAATAAAAAAAATAATAAATAAAAATAAAAACTAATCTTTTTTTTTTTTGCCGAATCTTCATTTCTGAAGGCGATATCATTTCATAGTAGTACATAAGTACAATTGAAGTACACGACTGAGTACATTTTCGTTTGGGTTTATTACAATTATGATTTCGATTATGGATTACTTCCCATTCGCTTATGATTGTCCCTTACAGTTCTATTAAAGTACATTCTTACAATATATATAAAGTCATTACATTCAATTATAGTTTCATTGAAGTACATTACGTCGTTTACCATTCTTACAGTGTTTTTATATATTTATATATGGTTATAATATATGGTTATAATATATGGTTATAATATATGGTTATATTATATGGTTATATTATATGGTTATTAGTACAACACAAGTACATGAGACATGACAAGATAATTTATATACAACATAATATGTTATATTACATTATAATATGTTATAAATTTGGATCAGAGCGAAAGATGTTGTTTATCTTAGAAACGTTCAATTCTGCTGTGATTCGCGAATTCGACCACTCAACTACTGTAAGCCTAATGAATGTCTTGTGAGGGGTGAACGCACATGTATGTAATACAATAGGTTGTGTGCGTAATATAGAGACGCGTAAAATATGGACTGATAGGTTGATAGGTATCAGTAGACAATAGGTAGGAAACAACATAAATAATGATGTATAGAGAATGAAGTTTTTTTTCTTTTTATTATTATTATTATTATTATTATTATTATTATTATTATTATTAAAGAATTTACCATACATTCAATACGGAAGATGTCCAAATACTAAACACGTGATTCAGTGTTCAAGGTATGGAAAACGTGAAGAGAATTAAGTTACTTTATGACGTCATAGTTATTCATATTATGTCATACGTACAGTATAAGTCATTATTAGGGAGGACCTAAAAGAAACGAATTAAAGACAGAGTGGGTATCAAGGACTAAGAAGCACAACTACGGGTTCCAATCCTCTTATATGCAATGTGTATGTATAATCTAGGGTCGAGGGTGAGATGCAAGACAATCATAATTAATTATAACAACTTCTATAACAAATGGAAAATGGATACGACTAAACCATAGATATGGTAGATCGTAGGGTTGTGACACGAACAAAAAATAGGAAGCTACAAGTAAAATTATTATCCAAACTCGCGTTAAGCGATTTTGGTTCTTATGTAAAAATGAATATTGATTATTCATTTCATTTTTACATATATATATATATAATTAGAATAAAAATTATATAGATATACATATATAATATATTATATATATAATTAAATTGAATGAAGTTACATTAGCCAATGGTATGCGACTTCTGAAACACCATTGGGTAATGTAGCTTCATTCAATTTAATTATTTTAAGATACCTTTTTGATTAACTGTACATACTATTAATTTTATTATTCGAACATTAGCGAACATATATTTTAATTAAACATCACTTATAAACCATTTCGACTCGTAAACCTCATAAATCTGAATAAAATCTATGGTGCGCAACTCTTGAGACACCATATATATATATATATATATATATATATATATATATATATATATATGTGTGTGTGTGTGTGTGTGTGTGTGTGTGTGTGATTCTAAACTTGGTCCGTTTTCATTTATAAATTACAACGTATGCACACTGCAAATTATACAAAACCAGTAAAAAATGAAAGAGCAAATAAGGCCCCCGCCAAAAGAGAAAAAAACAAAACAACACAGATGGCCTTATGTGTTTAATTGCAAAGGCTTGTCGAATTGCATTGTAATGTGGCCACCACCTCTTCAACAGCCTGTATACGAGGAATAACACAGGACAGCTGCAAGGAACATCTCTTGAGGAGCAACAGCAATTTTACGTTTAAATAGTCTCTTAACTTTGCCAAGTAGTTAGGAGAGCAGCGGTACACTCGAGATGTGCGGTAGCCCCGTAACCAAAAATCACAAAGGTTTAAATCTGGATATCGTGGATATGCGTGTCCGCTTTTGATCCTTTCACCGAATGCCAGGGACGTAGCCAAGGGTGGGGGGTGACGGAGGCGGTCACCCCCCCTCCCCTTGGAAAGTCCAGGATAAAAATCTGCGGTAATTACAACCAAGGTTCACCACCAAACTATCACATTTAACAATTTGGTATCTAGTGGGGCGGCATAGCGCCATATCGACGTGAATTGTTCATTTTTTGATACAGGCATGAAAATTGGCACAGAGATAGCTAAATAGATTGTAAAAAGATTTGGATATGGAGGAATCACGAAATTTTATTATTTTCAAGATGGCGGCCAAGATGGCGGCCGAAAAATATCAAAATATCAAAATGCTCTTAGAGCATCAACTTTGGTCTCAAATTGAAGCTTATAGTCAGAGGAGTAACATCTACTTTATAAGCGATAGTGGGAATATTGATATTTCAATCTATAAAATAGCTTTATTGAAAAATTGAAAAATTGAAAAATATCAAAATGCTCTTAGAGTATCAACTTTGGTCTCAAATTGAAGCTTATAGTCAGAGGAGTACCATCTACTTTATAAGTGATAGTGGGAATATTGATATTTCAATCTATAAAATAGGTTTATAGAAAAAATTGAAAAATATCAAAATGCTCGTAGAGTATCGACTTTGGTCCCAAATTGAATTGATTGATATTTTATTTACACAAGAACAACAACACATAACTACATGCTACGTATCACTACTGAGAAGAACAATTCCCCTCACACGCACATAAGGCCGTACATGGAAGTTCAGCCTTTCTGCAGGTGCAGCGCTTCATACATCCTTTTGTGCACTTGCATGAAACCAGCTCTTGACAGGCCTTTGATGCCTCGGGTAGGTTCGTCCAGTGTGGTTCGTACAGGCGGTCACCAGTCTTGGTCCATCCCCAGTTAGTGGGGCAAGGGAGATCTGGATTTGGTAGAAGTGTCTGTCCCCACACATGACCTCCCTGGTAGGTCGCCCTCTTCACATGCTGTTCTAGAGCTGCCCTTGTTGGTGGAATCAACTGCACGTTGTTGTTCTTTGCAAACATCTTCTGTCGAGCTATATGTATGTCAGAGCTGGTGCTTGTTCGGTCGTACAAGAGGATGACGAACCTTTCGATGGTAGACATGACACATTCTGGTACAGTAATTGGTGCTGAAGAGACCTTCAGCAGCGCAGCTGTTAATTCCGGAAACACAGCCCAGATGGTCCAGGCAGTCTTCTTACCATGCCCAGTAAAGCTGGACACGGTGTCGCACCCAGTCAGAGCGTGAAACATCGGCAATGCCTGAGCCTTCTGTCGACCAAGCCCAGCTGCTATTTCGTGTGCTGACAAGTACCGAAATCCCTTTCCAGTTCCGAATGCCAGCCAGAGTTCATCTCCAGGTTGCAGCTCCGGTACCACAGACACGGCCAACACCACAACGTCTGTGTCAACCGTCCGAAGCATGATCTTGCGGTGGCCATGCTGTGCAGCATGTGACACATGCAGCAACATGCGAGTGTCGGCTTCCTCATGGTGGCATGGAGCGAGTGATGCCAGATCATCCAGTGGCGGCTTACTGAGGACTCTCTCTCCATCGGTGATGATTAGCTGTTTGCCCTCCATGTTGAACCACCGGAGGGCAGCTTCAGACAGGAACCTAAACAACTCCGTCTTGTTGCAGTCCACACGGAGGAAACTTGGCCAATTTCTTGGTATGGCAGTTGCAGCTACAACACGTCTGCGCACTCCTTGTCCTCGTTTTGTTCTTGCCATGCCTTTCAGCGAATCCTGCTTGTAGGTGTCCCACACTAGATCCAGGCGTGTCACTTGCTGCAGTTTTGTGGACAGGTAGGGAATGAATATCTGACTAGCATACTCATCAAAGTTCTTTGCAGCACCGGGCTTCAACATGTGAACTATGGCAGCCCCATCAATAACTATACAGGTTGTAACAGGAGCGTCAGCATGGACTTCAGATAGGTTTTCTAGGCATTGAAGTAGGTCACTCTTAGTACCTAAGCGCAGTCTACCATCATCAGAGAGTGCTGGAGGGCATGCTTGGTTCTCATGGCGAAAGAACTCCTCTAGGTTCCCGTCCCTGGTCTGGCAACCAATGTACAGCCGCGAAAAGAGTCCGACGTTATTTTTCAGACACACCAGTTGGTGCTTCCCTTTACTTGCTGTCTTCGGCCTGGGGTTGACAAAAACGTTCAGCTTGTTGCGACGTATGATGTCATCAATGGGCTTCGTTCTTTCTACCAGACGCTCTCTGGTGAAGGTTTTGAACTGCTCCTTGCCAATCATCTTCACCTTCTGGACAGCATCGACCGCTGCAGGACCTGCAATTTCCTTGGAGTCGAGAACAATCAGGTCCACGCTTTCTTCCTCGAATGGGTTGCCAAGATCTTCTATCACATTAACAAGGGAGATGACATCTTTGGTAAATGCGGTCTGCACACTGGCTGTCTGATCGTGGTGCCGTGTGTCAATTTGCATTCCCCTGTGCTGGTGCCCATCTTGGAACTCTTGTATTGCCGCGGCGATTTCTGGTCCAGCAATCATCCAACGCCGAAGGGCACTTGGGTTGTCCGTAAGGCCAACAGCTCCACCGTCCCCTTTAATTAGGGCGTTGTTCTGCTCATGTGCTTGGTCAATTGGGATTGAGGAGAACACTTTCTGGGTCTTCTGAACTGTGAAGCTGCCAGCCGTGAATTTTGCGGCCACATCTGGGTGCTTTGTTGAAAGTTCAGCCATGTCTTTCAGGTGAACTGGGATCCACCTAGCGTAGTTGGTGCGATCCAGAGCGTGGAACCAGGGGGCGAGTTCAGTCAGGGCGTCGAGATACATGGTGAATGATGCCTGCCGTAGAGAACGCACGTAGACGAGTATCAGAAGCTCTATTTCCAGCACGGTTGCCCAATACTGAAATTGAGGATATGCATGTGTTCTGTTATGGCACCAGTCTTCAAAGTTTTCTGTCTCCCCTGCCTCAGCTGGATGTATCTGACAGCTTCTGTCGTATGCTCGTTTTTGTAAGATGTATAGTGCAGATGCGGTTACCTGGTGTGCTCGTCTTGTACGCGTGATGTGGGCTGCGTGCAAGAACGAATCAGCTGTCCCTGGTGATGCGATCTCGGCTTGCACTAATGCATGAACCCAACCACTTCCTTGCAGCCAGTCACCCACCATCTTCAGGGCTGCCAACTCGATGTGGAGACCACCAAACATCACCACTAGTTTGTCTTCCCCGTAGCTCTCTGGCCACTTCCACTGAATCTGCTTGGCCAAGGCAAACAGGGGTTGGTCGACGGTGATTACTGGTGTCTGCCCTGGATTAACATGTTCAATACATTTTCGCACAACGTCCATTGAATGTCGGATCATGGCGGTTGTGTGTGCTCTCTCAAGGAAGAGTGGGAGCAAAGAAGTGGGGCATATAACTTGAGCTCCTGATGGCTGACGGCTGGCGTGAAAGGCAGCCCAAGACGTGTTTTCCTCTACGTCAGACCTTTCAAGGGCCTGTCTGACGTGGTCTAGCCACAGGTATTCAGTCTTTCTCTGTTCTGGGAAGCCTTCTCGGCACAGAGACACCACATCAGCAGGTGGGATAGTTTGATTTGTAATGGTGCTGGTGACAGTTGGAATGTTAGTATAGTTGTACGGCAAGTTTATGACGATCTTCTTATCGCTTGCTTTACCGGACCCTTCTGCGATGACGATACTCCGATTAACCCCTTCGCCAGTGAAGGATGGATGCTGGAATAGGGAGATAGCAGTACCATGGAAGGACTCCTTAGCTGTTGTTGAACTTGGATTGTGATCTATGTTGTCGACAGCAGCAGTTGTGAACACACTGCCGCGCATCTTTGGAGGGCAAACTACTTGCTCTCGTTGGAACTGCTGGCAGACGTTGTCTCCCATCTGTGCTGAGATTCGGAGAACACGGTCATATGAGATGCTAATCCCATAGTGAAAAAGCCTGTCAACCAATTCCCTGTTGCGTGTGTGAGCATGAACCATCAACCCTAGGTAGGTGGGAAAAGGTGTCTCCTGAGAGGGTATGTGCCGGACATTGACAGAGGCTGTTGTCCCAGGCGTCCGATTATGCTTGACACTATTGAACTTCACCAACTGGGCGATGGTTAGTGCTGCATGCGTCGTGTGTGTCACGTGTTCTGTAATACTGGCACCATCCAGGACCATTCTCACCAAGCAAAGCAGTAGTTGCGGTACAGATTCTTCTTGGCATCCTTCAGCGAAACCAGTGAAGGGCTTGGCTTCTTGAAACATTTGGCGGCGGACCACCTGTGCTGCACGAGCAAGGCACACCGCATCTCTGTCACTGTCTAACTCGCAGGATTTAGCAATCGCAGAACCAACATCGTCATTAAATGCCAGAAGGACATCTCTTCCTTTCTTGTGGGCACTCATGTCTGGGAACTGTGACAGGAGTCGTTCTTTCAGTCGTGTCGTGTTAACTCTGCCATCTACTTTGACTCCTACCTGCTCCAACATAGCCGTGTAGCGGCGAGCAATATTAACCAGTTTGAACACCGGTGCTGTCGCCCCAAGACGTGTTTCTTCGATGTATAGAACCAAATCGGCGAAGACAGTAGTGGCTATTTCCCTCTCGCGAGCAGTTTCTTTAGATTCGGCAGCCTTTGCCTTCCTTGCTCGATTGTACAAACCTACTAAACATTTGGCATGGTACTTAGCCTCCAGAGCCACAACGTCTCCCACACTGAGTCTGGCAAGCAGGTGTGTCTTCAAGAATCTCAGCACAGGCCCGCACCCGGCTGTCTAGCTGGAAGGTTGATGCTGCGCGGAATCCTTCTGCGCCAGCTGCTTGTCTGCAGAAGAAGCACAATGCTTCTTGGACGCCCTTCTCAGAAACTACGAATTCCGACCTCATGTGCTTGTATACACCTGTTTCGTCTCCATCTTGGCAATGACCGTCTGTTTCCAGTTTCCGTTTTTCTGCTCTCTTCAGCATAGTGTTGTTGAATTTGAGCTGGCATTTCTTGTGATACTGTGCATTGTGTGCAACCATGGCGGCTTCAATGCCGCACCCTTCATCCAGTCTCTCTATCTTCAGTGTCTGTGGAAGTTGACCCAGTTCGCTGAATTTCACTAGGTTTTCTGCCAGTGAAGTGTATCCACTCCCAACGTCAGTTCTTTTCGACTGTGAAGGACGTGTTAGCTGCTCTGCCTTGTCCTCTTGGCAGATGATACACAGGTTCCAGTTGATCTCAGTTGGATGCACGGACACTGATGACCACAGACGCTCTGGATCATCGACGTTGAAGCTTTGACTAGACGACATGATGTTCCTTACAGGCGGCCCTGCAAAGAGAAAAGAACAATATTACATTAATATTTCAGCTGTAGCAATTCAACTAGATATCACCCACAAAGAGATGTGAACACAGAACACACACTCAGCGACTAAATTCCGTCAGCCCCAGTGGCACATTAATCGAATGGTACCCCCATCCCTCCTCATTGTTTTCCCCACAACACAATTTCATCACACGCCAGGCGACATCGGAAATGCAGCCCCGATGACGTAGCAAAACGTAATGGTACCCTCATCCCCTCCTTATCGCCCCCACAGCAGTGACAATCACATTCAGAGCGACAAGCACAAATCAGTCGCTATCTGATTAAACGTAATGATTTCCCATCCCTCCTGACCCCAAGCACAGTGTGATTTAAACATGCCGCAACAAAATGAAATTAGTCCTGCTTTATACCAACAGTGTTTATTAAATAACGTTACTAACAATCGCAAAGGTTGGTGATAGATATTTATAATTGATCCGTAAAAGATGTGGATACGCTTCATTGTCTAAAAATTAACACTAAATAATAATATATATATTATATATATATATATATATACATTATAACTGCAAACACGCAGTATAATTAACGTAAAGAACGACGCTTTGTATAGGAGAATTATTATCCGCGCAAGATAATTCTCCTATACAAAGCGTCGTTCTTTACGTTAATTATACTGCCTGTTTGCAGTTATAATGTATATACGTTACGGCTTGCGGGAGGTGCCCCTTTGGGGCATTGGTTTCTGCGCGTATGTAGAGGAATTACGGCATTTGTCTGGGTGAGGCCTGTGGTGTAGTGGTTATCATATCTGACCGGCAATCGGAAGATCCCGGGTTCGATTCCCGGGTGGATACCTCATTTTTTCATTTGTTTCGTTCTTTCGCTCTCATCTTGCGCGGATAATTCTCCTATACAAAGCGTCGTTCTTTACGTTAATTATACTGCGTGTTTGCAGTTATAATGTACAGTATATATGTTACGGCATGCGGGAGGTGCCCCTTTGGGGCATTGGTTTCTGCGCGTATGTAGAGGAATTACGGCATTTGTTTGGGTGAGGCCTTTGGTGTAGTGGTTATCATATCTGACCGGCAATCGGAAGATCCCGGGTTCGATTCCCGGGTGGGTACTTCATTTTTTCATTTGTTTCGTTCTTTCGCTCTCATCTTGCGCGGATAATTCTCCTATACAAAGCGTCGTTCTTTACGTTATATATATATAATTATATATATATATATATATATGGGAATGAACTCAGAATGGTTCCCTGAGTTTTTTTATGATACACACAGACCGTGCATGGAACAAGGAACTCTTCTGGGATAATTTGTCATTTACCATTACTTATTCGGACTATAGTGGATTTAATTATCCCAGAAGAGTTCCTTGTTCCATGCACGGTCTGTGTGTATCATATATTAATATATATATATATATATATATATATATATATATATATATATATATATATATAGAGAGAGAGAGAGAGAGAGAGAGAGAGAGAGAGAGAGAGAGAGAGAGATATCAGCTAAATTCACTTATAATAATAAAAAATAAAGCACTAAATTTAGCACTGTCAGATAAAAAAAAATACTGACTGTAAGCTTCAATTTGAAACCAAAGTTGATACTCTAAGAACATTTTGATATTTTTCAATTTTTCAATTTTTTCAATAAACCTATTTTATAGATTGAAATATCAATATTCCCACTATCACTTATAGAGTAGATGTTACTCCTCTGACTATAAGCTTCAATTTGAGACCAAAGTTGATACCCTAAGAGCATTTTTATATTTTTAATTTTTCGGCCGCCATCTTGAAAAAAATAAAATTTCGTGATGCCTCCATATCCAAATCTTTTTACAATCTATTTATCTATCTCTGCACCAATTTTCATGCTTGTATCAAAAAACGGATCAAGTAAAGATAATCCCTCCCAACAGGAAAGGGAGGGACTATCTTTACTTGATCATTTTCTGGGAGGGATCATCTTTACTTGGTAAAGTTGGTAATACCGCTTTACCGCAATACCGCAATACCGCTTTAATTAAAGTCTTTGGATCAAGTAAAGTTAAGCACCCCCAACCTTTTTTAGTTAGCTTTATAAGGCTAACTAACGAAAATATCACGACCTAACCTAACCAATCGTCAAGGGCGTACAGTTGACCTAACGATTGGTTAGGTTAAGTCGTGATATTTTCGTTAGTTAGCCTTATAAAGCTAACTAAAAAAGGTTGGGGGTGCTTATCTTTACTTGATCCATTGTAATAAATGAATTTTAATAAATTTTGTTTTCAAATAAATCATTTTTTAAAAAAAGATTCTCTTAATTTTATCCTTATGTCAGACTGCTTCACTTTACTTTACTTTCTGGGAGGGATTATCTTTACTTAGTCATTTTTGGGAGGGATTTGCTTTACTAGTGTGACCTGGGAGGGATTATCTTTACTTGATCCCAAAAAACGAACAATTCGATTGCTATGCCGCCCCACTAATCTATATATAATGGAAGGAGTATATATATATATATCCTGGGGGAGAGAGCACTCCTACCAGGCGCGTCCCTCGGGTGGCGGATGAGGGAACCCTAGAACCTTCGTTCTAGGGCTGCTCCGAATATACAGAATAAGGAGCCGTGGACCAAACAAGCAGCAGAGGGATGGCAAACCGGCTGCTTTATTTGCCAGGAAACCCTATGATGATGGCGCATACCGCGTACGGGCGAACCGACGCACCTTCCTTCCTGGTTCACAGGAGGGAGGTGTAAACGAGAAGAACCTGGAGCGAAGACGCCATCTGGGGGAACCGACCCGGCTTTATGTCGGATGGGATATAAGTCAGTCAGTCATATATATATATATATATGTTTGTGTGTGTGTGTGTGTGTGTGTGTGTATTTAAGCGATATTTTGCGTCGTTTTCGAAACACGTCCAAACACGTTTGGACGTGTTTAAACACGTATCGTACTGAACTACTGAAATATGAAGCGCGTGGAAACTGAACACAGCTCGGCGCCAGTTAGTTTTGCATGCACTGCAGCATAGTACAGTACAGTGTGACGAGTGGGGCGTGTTGCATCACTGCATGTTGGTCAAGCTTCGTTAATTCGTTGTACAATATCATAGCATTAGTCAACTATTATTTAATGCATAGCGATATTTGATGCATTTCCAGGACATGCTTGGTGCCGTCAAGCTCGTTCAGTCAGTTCTTCAAGTACTGCAGACATGGCGAGAAAATGTCGTGGAAGTGTTCTCTGATATCATAGAACGTTCCTCCAAGTGGTGTGACACCAATGTCACTCCCAGACCGTCTGGGAGGCAACAACATTGCTCCAATTTATCAGCAGAGAACCCTGAGGTTTACTATAGAATCTCTGTTTTCTTGCCTTTCTTGGACAGTACAATACAAAATCTAGAACGTCACTTCTTGTCTCATAATACGCAAGCCATGGGTTTGGGCTTTCTACTCCCTGCCTGCATTAATTACTCTCGAGAAGGTACTGCACAGCACAAGAAAATAGAAGAAGCATGCGAGTTGTGGAAAGCTATATTGCCACATCAAAGCGAATCGGCACAGAAAGCCCTTGGTGAGTGGGATGTGTGGTACGAGGTCTGGAAAACCTTTGAACCTTCTGAAAGGCCCTCCGATGCAGTTTTGGCTATATAGAAATGTGATAGTATTGCGTTCCCAATCGTCCATCGACTACTGCAGGTTTTCGCTGTTCAACCTGTTTCCACAGCTGCGCCAGAGCGTTCATTTTCAAACCTTTGCAGGTTGAAGACATGGCTATGAAATAGAATGAGTGAAAATCGTCTGACAGGATTAGCTTTAACCGCCATGGAGAGAGACACGCTAACTCTAGATGATGCGTCCGAAATATTGGATAGATCTGGGAGAAAAAAGGCGAGACGACTCAATTTGTTACTGAAATAAAACGGACGGTGGGCGGTAATGTGATTTTGTGTTGTACCTGTATGTAAATTGCGTATTTACTAAAGTACTCGAATTTGATTTAGTAAAGTAATTGTGTATTTGATAAAGTACATATTTTTTGTCAAGTAGCTCCTAAATTATTTTTCCATGTGATTATCCTGTTTAAAATTTTATATATGTTAAACAGATGTGCATGTCTTCTGTCTCAACTGATCTAGCTGTTTCTGCATCCGTTTGACTTGTCTAATACGTGAGAGTTTCATTTGGATCTCTTCTAATGATTTCGTTATTCATAAATATGTTATACTGTTAAACGTGTATACACTAAATAATTGTATGCATGAAATCAATAAATGTGTGAATAAAATAGTTATTTTCTTTGTTAAATATGAAAACTATAGGATCAATACCTGATTTCAAATTTCAGAAAAAAGAAGTAATTACATCACGATATAGCTTAGATTGCACCAATGTGACTGTCCTATCCAAACTTATGTTGGAAAGGGTACATATTTCATGTGGATGGCGGTATAGTGGCTGTTCAAAAATGGCAGTTGCAGTGACATTTTCAGACAGTTTTTACACAAAATAAGCTTAAAATGCGCTGGCTTACGGGGCTCCGCCCCGGACCCCGCTGGGAGAGCTTCCAGCTCTCCCCCAGACCCCCTAACTGTATGGGCTCGCCCGATTCACCACGGAACCTGACGAACGTAGCTCAAGTTCGCCCCCCCCCTTGGGACATTCCTGGCTACGTCCTTGCCGAATGCATCACATAACTGAGCTTGGAACAAATGTAGTTTATCTCCCACTGACGCAGAAGGAGACACAAACTACACTAGGTCAAAGTTGGGGAACGTAAACTACACTACGATCTTTAGGAGACATTTTTTAAATGAATCCATCAAATAAAACGTTAAAACTAACGAAAATATTACGAGTTAACCTATATATATCCTTTTTCCTTCGTGGTTATTCTCATTTTCATATATATATATATATATATATATATATATATATATATATATATATATATATATATATATATATATATATATATATATATATATATTGACGATTGGTTAGGTTAAGTCGTAATATTTAGGTTAGTTTTAACGTTTTATTTGATTAGGTATACACGGACAAAGTTGGGGAACGCAAACTACACTAGGATAATGTAGGGGAATGTAAACTACACTACGATAATGTAGGGGAACGTAAACTACACTAGGCACCATAAGGGGACGTAAACTACACTTGCTCCCTGAGCTTTCCCAAAATTACCAATGTGTGGAGGGACATCGTCCTGCATAAATGTTGTCTGCTGCAGATAAATATTAATTTTTCTCGTGTTTTTGTCATGAAATAAATTCAGATCGTTTAATTAGTTCTTAATTAAAGGGTGTTTGGGAGCTATTGAAGAATAGGGACCCCAGCCTTCTTTAGTTAGCTTTATAAGGCTAACTAACGAAAATATCATGACCTAACCTAACCAATCGTCAAGGCGTACAGTTAACCTAACGATTGGTTAGGTTAGGTCGTGATATTTTCGTTAGTTAGCCTTATAAGCCTAACTAAAGAAGGCTGGGGTCCCTATTCTTCAATAGCTCCGGTGTTTGGAACAATTTATAGTTTGCAATATTAATTTTCTCACATAAAGTTTAAATACATTTTTTGACCTTAAGTAATCCGCATTTTTAATAAATTTCTCTCGTGTTACTATATGTAATTTTTCTTGTAAATGATTCTTTGTAATTTGGTTTTGCCATATTTGAAGTATGCACATTAGGGTGGCCCACTTTTCAATTTTTTTTTAAAAGTATAGGTGATCGTGTTTTTTTCCCATTATTTGGCACTATACTAGCACATTGGTACCATTTTTACAAAAATTGATCAATATTTAGGGGTCTCGCATCGACCTTGAAATTACTAGTTTTTTTTTTAAATGCGTTCTTTTTAACTTTTTACTGAATCAAGATAAATCATTAAGTAGGGATGTTTTCTGAATCCTCTTAATGAGAGAAGTCGTTTGGTGTGCCTGCCAATGTCATACGACTAACGGTTTAAAGGTTGTGCCTGTATACAGGTAATACCAATGTGCTAGTATAGTGCCAAATAATGGGAAAAACCACGATCACCTATACCTTTCAAAAAAATGAGTCACCATACCCGGGCGGAATGTATATAGGTAATTAGAAAATGCACTATGCCTGTGCCAGGTACCTAACCTATTTCTTTTTTTGAAGATCATAACATTTTGAAATTCTGTCTGAGTTCCTCATCCTTTGTCATGGACAAATCGATGGCAACCATAACTGGAAGAACTCTTGAAGCTACAAATAGAGAGTCATCAAAAGGAAAGGCGAAAATAACATCGCTACCTTCTCTAAGATCGGCCTCGGAAATTTTTTTAGTTGGCCAACCGTCGTCCTCCATCAGTGGTAGCAAATTGCCAACAACACGGCAGGTTTTGCAATACTTCTTCAGTGTTATCCAGTACACTGCTAACAGGAAAGACGCATTCAAAGAAACCGTAAACAACGTCTTAAAGTTTTGGAACATGGCCCGCATTAAAACAATCACAAAGCTCAACTGCGAACGGAAGCTAGAGGCATTGTGGAAAGAGTGGCACTTACTCCAAAAGAGCAGAAAACGAGAAACTGACGCCGGACGAAAACGGCAGTAGTTTTCGGACAGTGTGGACAAGCTGTGGGATATCGGAGCATCTGACGCTGTCGAAGATATAAAGAAGAATCGACTGCTGTCCGACAAGGACAAGAAAGAAGACATTGACTTCTACCTCGATCAACGTGGTCCTCGGGTGGCAACGATGAGCGGGAACGATAAAGTTTTCGCTGTAAAAAGAAAGCTACAGGAAGGAAGAAAACGTCCTCGCCAGGAGCCGCAAACCTCAAAGTGTGCATACGAAACCGGAGATGAGGCCATGGAGAATGATGCTACTGGCATGTCAGGAGAGTCGGAGACAGAACTAGCGTTCCCCCTGCCGAAAGAGCCAAGTGTGTCTGTCAATCTTCCTCGCCGCATCCTTAATGCACCTGCTGTCATGGAAGTGGCTGATCGTTTCCGCATGTCCAATAATTTAATCAGGTGCGTATTGTGTATAGTATTCATCGATAGCGTCAGTTTTAAAGTGTCCCGTAAGCCACATGTATTCTTGACAGTTTCCTTTCCAGTTTCCATTCTCTACATAGGTAGTAAGCATTGTGGCTGCTATCACACGTTCGGCGGATCCACCAGCAGACCTCAATCAGTTCAGCATCTCGAAAGAAACGGCTCGCCGGGGAAGTGTCACATCGCCGTGAAGTGGTGACGGCTGTGAAGGACTCCTTCACGCCACCGAGGCACACTGTTGTCCACTGGGATAGCAAAATGGTCAAGGTCAGTTGATTAAGTTTTCATAGCTATCAATTTAGTAATGAGATTCATGAAGCATAATGTCAATTAAAAAGAGAACTGAATGTGAACAAAAATAGGTTACTTTACAACCATGAAATTGAAATATATGGCATGTGTTTCAGAACTTCCTTGGAACGGTGGAGCACCGCCAAGCAATTCTCATCTCCGGGGCTCCTCATTGCACAGAAGGAAAGTTGCTGTCAGTCCCAGCTGTTGCTGACGGCCCCTGTAGCAGCTGATGCGCCGTTGAATGACCTGGTACTATACCAGCGTTTTCTGAGTTATAGGGCAGTGGACCGCGAGGTGGCAGAAGCGTCACTGGCAGTGATGAGGCGGCACTTCTGGTATCTGAGGCCTCAGACCGTCATCTTCGCTCTATGCAGCAACAAGGTGGATGGCACTGTGAAGCAACAGATGGCAGAGAAGCTGTCCCACCTCCCTGTACCCAAAGACTTCACATACGAGAACGTCTCAGTCGACGAGATGACGCTACTCCCCGACCTGATCGACGAGTCCTCCTGGTTCTTATTTGCAGGTCTGAAGATGTATGGGTCTTCGTGGCTCACTCTGCCAACTGATAAGTGGGACGAGAACGAAGACTTTTGTCGTCTGAAGGATGTGATCTCTAATCTCCAGGTCACCAATGACGTCGCTGAAAGAGGAGTCCAACTGATACAAGACTATGCGAGCACGGTCACAAAGGACGAGGCACAGCTGCAGGATCTTCTGCAAGTGGTGGAAAAGAACCGGAAAGAGCTCGGCGACTTCAAGAAGTCATCACTCGCCACGATGACATAGCACAGAGGGACAACGTTGCAGCCAGTGACGTGTGATAGTGGTCAATACAATGCAAAAGTGATTGTTTAAGTCATTGTTTCTTTCTTCCTTATTTGTCTGCTATTTGCTGATTTTTTTGAAAAGTATAGGTGATCGTGGTTTTTCCCATTATTTGGCACTATACTAGCACATTGGTATTACCTGTATATAGGCACAACTTTTAAACCGTTAGTCGTATGACATTGGAAGGCACAACAAACGATTTCTCTCATCAAGAGGATTCAGAAAACATCCCTACTTAATGATTTATCTTGATTCAGTAAAAGGTTAAAAAGTACGCATTTAAAAAAAAAACTAGTAATTTCAAGGTCGATGCGAGACCCCTAAATATTGATCAATTTTTAAAAAAATGGTACCAATGTGCTAGTATAGTGCCAAATAATGGGAAAAACTACGATAACCTATACTTTTAAAAAAAAATTGAAAAGTGGGCCACCCTAATGCACATTTTAGTCGAAAAGCATCCTCTCCAGAGAGCCATATGATATATTAAAGCAGAATAGATGAACAAAAACAGAAACATTTAGCAGTTTCCAAAGAAAGGCACAAGTCGCGTACCTAATACCAACAAGATGAAATAGTTTCGACTTTGAAGTGATATAATCAACGTGAAACGTAAATTTAAGCTTACAGTCAACAGTGAAGCTAAATTCTAAAGATACCCGTATAATGTTATTAATTCTTAGATGAAAAGCCGTATTGAGAGGCTTTGTCGTGAGAATCCTGTAATTTGCTTTGGCTTTGTTAATTACAAGACGGCTAAGAGGAAAACGGATAAAGGATATTCTCTACTGTTTGGTTTAAGCCAGTGATATCATCAGAACTCTAATTGTTTGGGTTTTTTGCCCGCTTTTATCACATTGAATCGTCGTGTCATCAATTGTACCTTTTTGTTGTGACCTCCGAGCAAGTCACAACGTACATTTGTTGCGGCGTCTCTGAATTTTATCCTGAGGTTTAGTTATTTATAATCCCCTAAAGACTCGGTCCCCATTTCCACTTCCTCCTGGACTACATCGTGGCCAATGTCGTATCACCACTTCCCGTCGATCAGCGTGGTTGAGCGACAGGGGCTGGAGAGCAGATGGATGGAGACCGTTCTCTGTGGCCAGATTATGTAGTGACCCGTGGTTCGGATCCCAAGTAAAGCTGTAGGTCCCCTCCGTCATACGACCTTAGATGTTACGAAGAAGTTTAAGCAGCCCCATCAACCAACCGTCCTCCCTTCCTTTTTTAAGGATTTTAAGATTACTGTAACTCTTCAAGTAGTTTAACCAATAAATATGAATCATGGGATCACCTGAAGATCAGGGCCCCCAGCCTTCGTTAGTTAGCCTTATAAGGCTAACTAACGAAAATATCACGACTTAACCTAACCAATCGTTAGGTCAACTGTACGGTGTACGCCCTTGACGATTGGTTAGGTTAAGTCGTGATATTTTCGTTAGTTAGCCTTATAAGGCTAACTAACGAAGGCTGGGGGCCCTGATCTTCATGTGATCCGAATCATGTATCCACGCCTTTTATTATAATGGTAAATTCAACAAATTTACTAAATTTTCGAAATTACAGTCGCTTTATAGATAGACTAAGCACCATACCTTCAGTTTACCTGCAAAGACTGCAAAGGCAATTTGTTACAGTAAAGGGAGTAAACTAAAGTTAGTTTAAAAAATAATTCATAATATTTTTAACTATAATAATAATAATAATAATAATCAGACAACAGTGCCAGAAACTCGCACAGCGCTCAAGCCAGACTAATTCTAGGGAAATAAGAATATCCTTCTTATTTCCTTCCTCGCCCACGAATGAGAAATCCATTCTCATTCTCATCCGCTTTTTTCTCCTTTTGTCTAGGATAGGTTAGGTTAGTTTAGTTTAGATTAAGCTAATGTTAGGTTAGGTTAGGTAATTCAGTTAGGTTAGGAAATATCCATTCTCATTTCGATCCTTTACCGCGAATGCGAATGGGAGTGGCATCCTTTCTCAAATAAATAAATAAATAAAAAAAAGGCTTTTCTCAAATCTGGATTTCACATTTTGTTTATTTTCCTTTTCGAACCGAGAATGGGAATGGGCGTGACACTGAATGGGAAGCAACCTTACTCTCTCTGGTATATAAGGGGTGGCAAACAATGATTGCCTCCCCCTGCACAGATGAAACTAATAGAGGTACCAAAAACTGATTGTTGCATCTTTTAGACAATTTAATTCTACGTCTTAACAAAACCACTTAATAACACTGGCCAACAAAATGAAACTTTTTTTTCTCATCACAAACATGATCACATTTTTCTTAATGCATTTTTCGCGCTGATTCCGAATCTGGTTTTATTGTTTTTCTAGCACGTATAGTTATATAGATACACTGGTTTTGATATTTTTAAGTTTTTGATATTGCTATAAGAAAATTTATCATATACCTTATTCAATGTACTTATAAATAAAGAATATATACATTATTTTATTAAAAGCGCTGTGGGTGTGATTTCCTTTTGTAAATTTGGCCTGGATTGTCACGATACAGCATCCAACAATGGTCCGCCATCATGCTTTCATTCCAATATCCTTGGTAGCGCTTCTCCATCATCTGAATATCTTGATGGAAGCGCTCTCCTTGCTCGTCACTCACTGCACCAAGGTTTTCAGGAAAGAAATCTAAGTGGGAATGCAGGAAGTGAATTTTTAACGACATTCGACACTCCATTTCTTTGAAGGCGTCAAGGAGGTTCTTGACTCCATCCTTATACGCAGGTGACTTGTTGCTTCCAAGAAAGTTTTCACATATCCATTTGAACGCCAGCCAAGCCTTCAATTCCAGCGGACTTAGGACTTTTTCAAATTCAGTGTCATTCAAAACCTCCCTTATTTGTGGCCCAACAAAAATTCCTTCCTTCAATTTTGCTGCAGTAACCTTCGGAAATTTCCTTGAAAGGTATTGGAACCCTTCAGAATTGACTTTACCCATTGCTTTAACAAAATTCTTCATTAAACCAAGTTTAATGTGAAGAGGTGGCAGATAGATCTTTTGGGGATCCACTAAAAGGACAGACTGGACATTGCTTATCCCTGGGACATATGTATACCTAAGTGGCTAGTCACTTTTGGTGTAATGTTCTATAGTGGCGCGACTGTCCCACAGGCAAAGGAAACAACAAAATTTTGTGAATCCTGACTGCATACCCATAAGCATTCCTATAACTTTTAGATCTCCACAAACATTCCATTGATGACTGTCGTATTTGATTGCCTTAAGTAGTATATCCATATTGTCATATGTCTCTTTTAGATGGACGGAATGGGCAATGGGGATGGATGGCATTATATTACCATTATGCAAAAGAACTGCTTTCAGGCTTCTCTGCGACGAATCAATAAAGAGGCGCCACTCAGATGCCACATACGTCTGAGATATGGCTGTAAATAGTCCATTGATGTCATGGCAATAACAGAGAGGACCGTCTACTGAAAAGAATGCTGTTAATTCAAAATTCCGCTTTCGGTAGTAACTAATACGAACATTGTTCTCAAGTAAATTGTTCTCCTTTAGTCTTGAGGCGAGAAGCTCTGATTTCTCTTTAGACAGCGATAAGTCTCTAACAAGATCATTCAACTGTCCTTGGGTTAACTTTTTAGGCTCTAAATGTCTACCTTCAAAAGTGTACTCTGGTTCTGTAGATGGTCCGGAAACGCCAGTTGCACCTTCATCACTTTCCATGTCATCTATTATAGAATCTAGCCTATCACTTGGGGGAATTGGAATGGGCAATGTTTCATCATGTTTTACTGGTCTACGTGCTGAATCCAAGTTTGGATATACAATCTGGTGTTTGTTCTTGGCAGAAAACCCCATTAAGTTCACACTACAAAAATAACAGTCTTCATGATGATCTCTCGGCTCCCTCCATATCATGGGTATGGCAAATGGCATTGAAGCTTTCTTTTGTTAAGCCAATCACGTAATCCATTTGAACAGCCAGAACAGATTTGATGTGGCGCCCATGGTTTATCTTGGTCACCTAGATGGCAACCAAAGTATAGCTTGTATATTTTCTTAATGTCGGTTGTAATACTTCGTCGCTGTGTTTTAGTTGTCAACTGGCCGCATACGAAACAGAAATTGTCGGGGTCATTCTTACATTATCGAGGCATGTTGACTGACCTGAGCAAACTGTAAATTAAAAAAAAATGTACACCAACTTGACACAACAAGTTCTTGGACTGGACTGATCTTTTGACACACAAAGCACGGCGTTGTTGCCTGAATCACAATGCTGCTAGACGTAAAAGCTCACACCTGAAATACATAAGATGTATAATTAAGATAATTGAAATAAATAAGATGAATAAACTAAAAAAACACAATAAAATAAACACAATCAAATGTTGAAATATTAGTATTTTGCCTATTTAAAATGGTTAAATCTGTGTAGTTATATATATGCCTTCATCTTGAAAACTATACGTGCTAGAAAAAATCTGAATGCAGTTTTGGAATCAGCGTGAAAAATGCTATCCAGCCACCACAAACTTTACTCTGATGAAAAATCTTTGTTGACCAGTGTAATTGGTGTTGCCTCCTTGTGCTTGGAGGACGGCTTCAAGTCGGCAAAGGTAGGAGGTGAGGAGAGACTCGAAAAGGTCAGTGTCGTACTCAAGATTTCGGAGGGTTGTTTCGATGTCCTGCTCCATGGTCCGGCGGCAGAATCGGATGGCTGGTGGTTCAGCAAGCACCAGGGATTCCACTCGGTCTTTCAGGATGGATCCTGAAAGATTCTGTTGCCAGACCATGGAACAACACATCGAAACAATCCTTCGAAATCTTGAGTACGACACTGACCTTTTCGAGTCTCTCCTCATCTCCTACCCTTGCCGACTTGAAGCCGTCCGCCAAGCACAAGGAGGCAACACCAACTATTGAGTGGTTTTGTTTAGACGTAGAATTAAATTGTCTAAAAGATGCAACAATCAGTTTTTTTGTACCTTTATTAGTTTCATCTGCGCAGGGGGTGGCAACCATTGTTTACCACGCTGTACTGTAATCCCTTAAATATTCAAGTATTGGGATCAATGAAAGAAAGCCACCCCCAAACGGGTCGGAGGTGGCTTTCTTTCATTAACACAATTCGGGGGTGGCTTTAGTTCATTGTTCTGTAAGTTATTTAGGTAGGTAGGTTATTTAGGTTAGGTCGGGGTAAGTTGTGATATTTTAGTTAGTTTAAATGAAAATATCATGACTTAACCTAACCAATCATCAAGGTCATACAGTAATAAATAATAAACAATTCCTCATGAAGGTGTTTTTACTTACATTCTTTACTTTAGTGATTTTTTGGGGGTGGCATTATTTACTTGATCATTTTTTAGGGTGGCATTGTTTACTAGAAACTTTTGGGGGTGGCTTTCTTTCATTGATCCATGTGTTGTACAATTATATGATATAGAATAGTTTACGTTCCCCTACATTATCCTAGTGTAGTTTGCGTTCCCCAACTTTGTCCGCGTATACCTAATCAAATAAAACGTTAAAACTAACGAAAATATTACGACTTAACATAACCAATCGTCAATTTATATATATAGGGTGTCCATAAATTATTCACCCCATTATAAGCCTTAATAAATTCGTTATTATAGGAGCTATCTTAAAACGGTTTGCGGCAATTAATAACAGAACTCAAGAAATTTTTGTTTTAATTCAGTAAACCTCTACGTGAGCCCCATTGGTAGCACGCAGAACATCAAGGCGATAGATGATTTCGTTCCAAACATTAAGAAGCATGTCTTGCGTGATGGAAGCTAATGTCTCTTCAATCCGGTGTCTTAATTCTGTGATGTTATTAACCTACTTTGCATAGACTCTGTCCTTTGTGTAGACCCATAAAAAGAAATCCAGAGGCGTGATATCCGGGGAACGGGGAGGCCATGGAATAGGGCCATCTCGCCCGATCCAACGAGAAGGGAACTTTTCATTGAGGAACCTCTGCACTTCTAATCCCCAGTGTGGCGGTGCCCCATCTTGCTGAAAGAACACACAGGGCTGCATATCTTCAAGCTGAGGTGCAGCATATCATTCAAGCATATCTAGGTAATTTGTAGCCTTCACAGTGTTCTCATGGAAGAAAAATGGTCCAATCACACGGTTATGGGAGAGAGCACACCAAACGTTTATCTTGGGACTGTTGCATTCGTGTTCAATAAATTCATGCGGATTTTCTGATCCCTATATACGGCAATTGTGTCTGTTGACTTTACCAGACAGATGGAATGTCGCTTCATCACTGAAAACGACATTGTTCAAAAAATGCTCATCTTCATCAATACGGTCAAGAATGTCAACAGCAAACTGTACCCGTTTGGGTTTGTCATTTGGTAGAAGTTTCTGCAAGGTTTGCAATTTGTAGGCATAAAGTTTCAACCTCTTGTGAACCACTTTATGCACTGTTGAACGCGGTATTTGCAGTTCTCGCTTGCTTGGCGGATGGATTTTGTAGGACTTCGGATAAACGCCTCCTGAATTCCTGATATCTTATCTTCAGACACACTAGGCCAACCAGCTCCTTTCTGATGTAGCACACTGCCAGTTTCTTGAAATTGTTTCAGACATCGCTTGAGTGACTGCTTTGTTGGTGGAGTTTTCTGATATTCCTCCCGAAAACGTCTCTGTACAGTAATTGGAGATTTGGTTTCCCACATCCACAGCACACACATTGCTTTCTCCTTCACTGTTGCCATTGTTCCCCTAGTGGATGTTCTGCTAAATAAAGAAAAAAATTTCTTGAGTTGTGTTATTAATTGCCACAAACCGTTTTAAGATATCTCCTTTAATAACGAATTTATTAAGGCTTATAATGGGGTGAATAATTTATGGACACCCTGTATATATATATATATATATATGTATATGTATATATATATATATATATATATATATATATAGGGTGAACCAAATGTAGGTGGACAGTAAATGATAACGTTTATTTTGAGAATACATATTTAATTTTTTTGTATACTATAATACAAAATAAAATTTAAATAAATTTAGTTATAATATTTAATATAATAAAACACAAACACCATAGTTATAATGAACACCATAGTTATAATATAATATAACACAAACCGTATTCAACCTACTGTCCACCTACTTTTGGTTCACCGTGTATATATGAATTGACGATTGGTTAGTTTAAGTCGTAATATTTTTGTTCGTTTTAACGTTTTATTTAATGGATTCATTTAAAAAATGTCTCCTAAAGATCCTAGTGTAGTTTACATTCCCCAACTTTGACCTAGTTAGTTTGTGTCCCCTTTTGCGTCAGGGGGACGTAAACTACACTTGCTCCGAAATTTACATGTATCGATTAAGTGTTCGTAGTTCTCTTTCTTTATAGGCGTATGTGGTTTGGGACACAAAACGAAACAGATGGCACAACATTAACAATCGTTTCATTGTATCGTCCTATGGGAATGTCGCATTGAGCTTCACACAGAGATGTCGTCACCCTACAGGTTTGTTGGAACACTGCTGAGACATTTTGTTTCGAACAACTTGACATCTATTACATCGATTAGTCAGATATGACCTTATGAACTCTAATGAGAATCTTTTAATACTACAGTTACTAAGCTTAATGGTAGCGTGTGGTTGTCAGTTAAATCGAAGGCTTTCAAGAAATCAGTAAAATTACTAATCACCTAATTCTTGTTGTTGAAGGCGGTATACAATTTGCTAAGAAGATTGTAACAGGTATATTTAAATTTTTGGCAAATCCGTATGTTGGAGGGACTTAATACCTTTATTACAGTGATAGAGTCGTTAATAGGCTAGAAATTAAGATTTTCAAAGACTTTTTTCCATTAAGAAAATGGAAATAGGGCTATAATTCGTAATTGGGAGTTAACCCCTCTTAAAAAATGGGGTAACTGAAAATTTTCGGGATAGACGCACGCAGAGAATATATATATATATATATATATATATATATATATATGAAAATGAAAATGAAAAGGTTTATTGGCAGACTAGTCCATATGACAAATATTATTAATACAATGACAGTTCATATACTAAGGATAGAAATATATACAATTGATTAGAAATAATACTGTAATGTCGAAGTTAAGTGGAGCTACAGACAGACGTTTTTCTTACCAAGAAGTCCATAGCTTAGAGGATAAATGGCAGGAATCATGGATAGCTTGGATGATCGGGTTGGTTGATTTTTTTAATTCTTTGCATTAGACTGTGTTGAACACGTCTTGTTACCTCCGGGAAGCTTGGGACATTGCGGGTAGCAAACATTTGCGAAGCTGAGCATCTCGGGGGTAATTTATGTAAGAGTCTAAAACAGTGCTCTTCAACCTGGGCGGTACCGCCCACTAGTGGGCGAAGGATTTCATTAATCTAAAGGTAATTGCAATTAATTTTATTGTTTCATGCAGGGTATATAACTTTTAGTTTGTTTTTGCATTTTTAATTTTGGTGGGCGATACGGAGATTCAAAAGGTACAAAAGTGGGCGGTAAGCAAAAAAGGTTGAAGAGCACTGGTCTAAAAGATCTATTGTACAGCAAATTTAGGGTTCTGCCAGAACCTTTTTTATAATTCATCCAGAGTTGCTGTCCGTATATATTACTGCAGAAAGTACGAAAGAGTGTCTTTAACTTCACTTGTACAGAATCGAAAGTTCCTTATGTTCATATTCGCTTTAGCACACAGGCTTCGAGATTGTTTTCTTATACCCGAGTCATCACTCAAGGAGCTGGTAATAGTTTGACCCAAATACTTAAACTCATGTACTTCCTCAATTATTTCACCATTCATTTTAAACCTTATATCAGCTGGTTGATTACAGTTTTTAGGATGAAATTGCATAACCTTAGTTTTTGTAACATTAAAAAGAATATCATGTTTCTGCGAATACACTTCGCAGACGTTTAGTAGCCGATCCAGACCTTTAACAGTGGGACTTACTAACACCATATCATCGGCATAAACTAAGTTACTTATCCTTATGTTATCTATACAACATCCCACTGTTGCCTCATTAAGTGAAGCAATTAATCCGTCAATATACACATTAAACAGCATAGGGGAGAGCAAGGAGCCTTGTCTCACCCCGCAAGAGGAGCCAAAACACTCGGATAGTACATTACCCCACCTAACAGTGAAAGATTAGTGGGAATACCAAAATTTCAATAAATTTAATATGTACATGGGAACCTTCCTGACTTCTAGTTTTGCAAATAAAATACTGTGGTTCACTCTATCATATGCCTTACTTATATCAAGGAAACAGCTATAAATAGTTGAATTACTGTCAATGTATTTAGATATTGTTTCTTTAAGTACATAGATACACAGGTCAGTTGAGTGGGACCTTTTAAAGCCAAACTGATTAGGATATGTCCATAGGAAATCATTTAATCGGAGTAACAAGAGTTTTTCTAGTAGTTTCGAGAAGCAGGAAGCGACAGCAATAGGCCTGTAATTATTGCTGGACAGAATGTCTCCATACTTATTTTTGACCAGGGGGCAAGATATATACCTTCATGAACTCTGCAGGGATATAGCTATGAGCAAGCATGGCTGATAGGAGCAATGACATATGCAAACATACTACGTCATTTGCATATTTTAAGTGCTCATTCGATAAGTCATCTACTCCTGACGCAGAACCAGTCTTTAACTCTTTAATTAACCTCTTTACTTCAGAAAATGATATCAAAGTATTTTCCCTTGTCCCTCCAACAGGCGTTTCGCTGCCATCTATCTTAAGATTATCCCTACTCACACTGTTAAGAATGTTAGAGTAGTGGTTTTTCCACAGCTTTGCAATTTCATCCTCCCCCGACACCCCATCGATTGTCGGAGGGAGGACATTTTTGACACCAGTTTCATTCTTTAACAAATTTCCAAAATTTGTTATTATCATTATTTATGCGAGCTTCACAGGATTTGGATGCTCGAATAGACTCTTCTTCCTGTTTACATCGCCTTATGGCCGCCTTATACTGACCCCGACTTCTACACATATTCATGTATACTGGTCCTAATCTGGGTCTACCATGAAAGCACCACAAATCATAGGCGTCTTTCGATTCCCTCTTCAGGGGGGCAATAAAATCATTCCATCTAGGAATAATCTTAGTATGATGGTTGTAAGATTTAATCAGGGGGCTTCCTGCTTCTCTTAACAGGGATATTATCTTACTATAATACCTATCTCTGAGTTTACAGTGAGAATCATTTGAGCAAGGATTATTACAGGCAAGGTGCAAAATTTCTAAATTATTAAAGAGGTGACTTGTTCTGTCTTTGTATTATATATATATATATATATATGGGAATGAACTCAGAATGGTACCCTGAGTTTTTTATGATACACACAGACCGTGCATGGAACAAGAAACTCTTCTCGGATAATTAAATCCACTATAGTCCGAATAAGTAATGGTAAATGCCAAATACCATAGTTTCTCTTTTTCATGATGCTAGCCTGACGTGGGCAACGGGCTAGGCTGCTTTAAACCCTAGATCCATGTCCCAAAGCTGGATCCTGTCTGCTTTGCAGATAGCTGGTGAGGGAAGCTATATTTATGGGACCTCTTTGCGAGTGACCCGTTGCCCACGTCGGGCTAGCATCATGAAAAAGAAAAACTATGGTATTTGTCATTTACCATTACTTATTCGGACTATAGTGGATTTAATTATTCCAGAAGAGTTCCTTGTTCCATGCACGGTCTGTGTGATCATATATATATATATATATATATATATATATATATATATATATATATATATACATACTCTATATATATATATATATATATAAGTTTATCTCCTACTAGGATTCGAACCTGGGCTCTCTAACCCGAAGACACGGACACTCGCTGTTCGACTAACAGAATAAAAGCTAACAACAATCTGGCGACATTTCATCACCCGAGGGAAACACATTTACATTGCTAATTCCCTGTACTGAAGCCAATAGACAACATTTAATTCACATATACAGTATATAATAAACACGAGGATACTATTAAATAGAAATGTAAGCTCGTAACGATGCATTTTTGCGTGTGTACCAAGTAGATTTTAGTTTTCAACTCGTGAAAAGATTCCAAATATGAAATATATTTTAAAATCGTATTTTTTAAAAAGTGGTGAAGTTTATATATTTATTAACATGAAAAATATCGTTCTTTATATATTGCTAAAAATTATACATCTGCTTATTATTTATTTTTTCCTCAAAATGATTATCCATTTTTCTGGTAGCAGATTGTTCGCATGCAACCCCTTATAATATATCACGCGAGGACCATGCACGATGTCAGTTGCGAAACGAAGACCCATTTTCTGAATTCTGTAATTGAAAACTTGACTTTCATTAAAAAATTTTGTAATTTAAATTTTGAACTTGTCATACGTGTTCAATAACTGACGCGTGACGCTGCATCTCAAATCCAAGACAGTCTTTGTATTAATAAATTCGGAAATTCATTTACCTATTTACCTGGAGTTCCTTTTATGTTAACATGAGGTTAAATTTAGCAGTGGTTTATACAGTAAAAAATAAAGTATCGAAGTTAGTATTAAAAAAAAAAAGAAGTTAAACAAGCGAGGAAAAGCAAGAATTAGCCCTCACCTTTTCGTCATGAATTGTCCGTTAAACTGATTACATCGTTTTATCGGTTTCTGAACCAAGCGGAGATTTCTCCCGCAGGCTTCTAATTTTGACAAACCTAATAGGCACACTCTGATAGTCTGATATACATATATTTCGTTGGAACGAAACAAAATACTCGGTTCCCTGTTTACTCTTTGGGTTGGGATTACTTCGGTTAAGTATAGGTTAAGAATTAAGATTGACTTTATTCAGATCTACCTATTTCAGTATTTTTATATACTTATTCATAAATATGGCATATTGATTAGAGCTGACAGAGTTTGAGCGTGGTAAGAAAGTCGGATGTCATATTGCAGGCATGACTGTCCTTAAGATTTCGTACACCTTAAAGTCCCCCAAATCAGCTGTGGGGTGTATTATATAAAAGTGGAAGTCTGAGGAACTGTGGAACATGCTAATATGGGGCCCAAGCCAAGTAGGCTAAAAATGATGACAAACTGTGCTTGGCGAATGCTGAGACGTGTGGTGAAGAAAGACCGAATGTATAACCTAAAGTCTATTACCCACTGGGTCAGTGAGTATACAGGCCTCTCGGCAAGTGTGTCTACTGTACGTAAGGAACTGCATTAGGAGGATTCTCTGGAAGGATAATTGCCCACAAGCCCCGCATTACAGTTCTGAATGCAAAGCGATAACTACAGGAAAACGCGTCCTGTGGAGTGATGAGTCCCGTTACATAGTTCCTTTCGGATTGCCTAGTCTTGGTATGGGGACAGTATGGCAAACGCTTCGATCTTCAGTACATTGTCGTGACCGTTAAATATGTAGTGGTGTAAGCAAGTAGTATGACCGCAAAAGGAGAGAGTTCAATGCAATTGCAAATGTTGATCAATGTTGCAATGATTGCCAGTGCCAACCCCCATCCCCCTTGTTGCAAGACCCCCAGTGCCAACCCCAGGGTGCCCAAAAAAGGGGGGGAATCCACCTGACCTCTTTGGAGAGAAGTTGGGACGGCCTCACCCCCCAAAGGGGTATACCTAACCTAAGAGAGGGAGAGAAAGAAGGAGGGTCTTTCGGGGAGAAGGTTGGACGGCCTTACCCCCAAAGGGAAACCTAACCTAAGCCCTAACCTAAGAGAGAGAGGAGTGTTCGCCTGGCTCCTGCCAGACGCATATTGAGAGTTCATCCGAGCGCCCGCTGTCTTATAAGGTCCTAATCCGCCAGTTGGCGTACAAGCCAGTGCCTCCAGGCATTATCAGCCAGTTGGCACAGTGTATACGTTTGGACGGCCAAGAAACGCACACAAACGCACGTACACTCCCCGACTATACACCCATAAAACCCCTATTATACACACACACACACACACCTATATGCACGCTCATAGGTCGCCAACTCCCTCCGTCATCACCCGTTTACACACAACGTTTCATCCAAGAAGTGCACACAAACACCCATAGATTCCCCTATTATTACGCGAAAGAGAATCTTCAATTATGAATTAATAATTTATTTAATTGTATACATTGTAGCTAGCACGTTTCAAATTATCGACCAGTAATAATAATAATAATAATAATAATCTATATTATAATAAGAGAGCTGTCCGTCTGTCCGTCTGTCCGTCACACTTTCAGAAATTGTGAGAAAAAATTGTGAGAAAAAAATTCAGAAATTGCATTACTGGCGGCAATGTGAAGCTCAAGATTTTCATGACTTCTTTTCTGTAGTTTAGCAATGGGGGAAGGGTGGGGGGTGGGGGTAATGGGGGATGGGTGGGGTAATGGTCAGGGGTGGGGGTAATGGGGGAGGAGGTTAGCCCCCAAGTTATATGAATGGGGGTGAGGAGGTTTTGGGAGATACCAGATTCAGAAATGTTAACACAATGTGAAGCTCAAAATTTTCACGGCTGGGTTCTTTTTTTGTAGTTTAGCCTGTCTAACCGTCAGCGAAGTGGCGGGAACTGTACTAATAGTAATAATAATAATGTATTCTAATTTAAACTAGAATAATTTGTCCCAATTTAAAGTTCAATTTTGATTAAGAATTTTACGAAGCTTTTGATAATTGGGTTTTATTTATTTAGTGGGTTTTACTTTAAAGCCAACACAAGATGTGCACACACTAGTGATGTAGGTCACATCCGCATCCGCATCTGCATCCGCGGAACATCCGCACATTTTATCGCATCCGCATCCGCACCCGCATCCGCACCCGCATCCGCACTTTGGACTGCGGATGTCGTGCGGATGTGGACCGTTGAGATAAAACGTTATTAATAAGCGGAAATTATCAAATTCTACTATATTAATAGAACTAGTTCATTGTGCGCAAAAGTGATGCAAGCGACAAGACGAGAGGCTGTTCTTGTATGAAGTTACTCTCTTGCAACCTACTTAGATCCACGTTACAAAGCTAAGTTATTTTCACCTAGTACATTAGAACGAGTTAAATCATCACTTGGCAAAGCAGTTGAAGAGCTTCAATCTCTTGAATCTGTCGCTTCGCCACCCACCAAAAGAATAAAAGTTTCAGTGACAGAACCAATACCTTCAACAAGCAAATCTATCACAGAATCTGTCTCTCAGTTTCTTGAGTCAAGCAGCAATGACGAGACCTACGCGATGTCAAAAGATGTAGTAAAAATTATCGAGAGCTATCACCAAGAAAAACGCCTGGCTGCATGTGACAATCCTATTAGTTGGTGGAAAAATACGCAGAATATCTATCCATACTTGAGTAAACTTGCAAGGAAACATTTAGCCTGTCCTCCAACAAACTTACCAAGCGAGAGATTATTTAGCAGTGCTGGATTAATATATGATGAAAAGAGAAACAGACTGGCAGCAGAAAAGGCAGAAAAATTAATGTTCCTTAAGCATAACCTTCCTATAATTAAGTTTGAACATTAAACGATGAACATCTTAGTTTACTTTATTTTAATTACTCATTTATAAATATGCATAATAAAACTTTAAACTTAATATAAATAGTTATCAAGCTAATTAAAGATCTCTTTCTATAAGGGTGGAGGTTGGGGAAAGAGGTCGGTGGGGTGCATTTGAGTTGGGTTCACGTCCCGCATCCTGGTAACACAATTATGGTTTCTAATTGTGGCTGAAACTCAACAAAATATAACGAATTTATTTGCAGACGAATTCACTAATTGATTTCTATATTAGTTAGATGATTGATATTATTTTATATGTTCAGAGAAAAGTACAGCAATTATTGTACAATTAATCAATTATACTACATTATAGCTACAGCTCTCTCTATATAATAACTTATTATATACGTTAAACACAACAAATCTCGAATATATCCTAAAAAATAACGAAAATGTAGACATCCGCATCCGCGGATGTTGAAATCAAACATCCTCATCCGCATCCGCATCCGCGGATGTGAAAAAAATGACATCCGCTACATCACTAGCACACACACACACACACATATATATATATATAAAACCTTTGGTAACCTTTGGCTAGCTTCCGCCCGAATTGTTCATTCTGAGGAAAGTCAAACTTTTCACTCCACCTTAGACCTACAGTTTAACGAGGAATTTGAACCACGCCCCATCAGCAGCCAAGCGTCTTAACCACTAGGCCACCTAGGGTGCTGTCGTGATTCCCCTTCCTTCATTTGTATAATTGTTTACTTTACTCTTTCTTCCATTTATCTTTACACTCTTTTCGCTTTACTTTATAAATATGGTAGCCGTTGGCCGAGCGGGAAGCTGTTAGACAATGAAAAGGGACATGGGGGATTAATCATACTCTTTATTGCACTTTTTAATATTTATTTACGCCGAAATTACTTTAGTTAAACGGGGGAATGCGAGGGGTAAAATTTAATATTACTTAAGCCGAGAGAGACACCAAAAGAATAGCCTACACTCTCAATTACGTACTAACACAACAAAGCGCCCTACTGGCCCACGCCTGCCCGGAAGACTGGAGGGTATTTTTAGAAACCCGGCCTTCGCGGGCCGACTCCTTGTGTTGCCCATTCGTATTTAATAATTTTAATAAACAAACCATCATTTATCTTAATTTTTACATATTAAATATTATTATCTTCTTCATTAATCAAACATTATTAAAATTCTTAATTAGACATTACTATACTCAACCGTAATTTATTGTAATTACATCCATTAAATATTATTATATTAATGGATGTAATTACAATAATCCATTAAATATTATTATATTAATGGATGTAATTACAATAATCCATTAAATATTATTATATTCTTTTAATTTGCACTCCCAACTCGTATTTTATAAGTTAAATATATTTTAACATTAATTTATAAACAAACATTAAATTCTTAATTAGACATTACTCTACTCGCATCACCCCGTTGAAAATAAGTTTTTCACTAGGAAAACTTATTAATATCGTTTAACAAATTTATTAATTTAGTCAACAGTTATTTATTGTGCAATTTTTTTTTTTTTTTCTTTAACAAATTCAACGTTGAGATAGACAAGAAATCAGTAGAATGATAAATTTCACACATCATATATTTTGTATCATTATAAAAATCGAAAACAAACTTTATAATTTTCACAACATTTGCATAAAATAACATTTCACACTAATAATCAAATTACAACCTGTAACTAATCTGTAACGTGCCAAAAATAACGGACCATTTTCTTAACAATGGTTACACAAATTTCAAGTTCACAATCTATTCCAGCGATTCCTCATCAAAGATCGCTTTACATTCGAAACAATTATTTATACAGTTATATAGTTACGATCAGGGCAACCTAGAAAAAAAGAAACATTTATATAAAATACTGACCAGAGCGCACAGAGTATTTCACGAAAGAACATAAATATTGGCAATAATTGCACCCTTTTACTTAAAATTTCATTTCATAATAATCAGTACATTCATAGCCGGACGTTGTTTAGATCGCAATCCGCACGCTGACAACGGACTTCTTCAGTTTTCAATCGCAGCCTCCTGCTCACTTCGCTAGAATGCAAGGGATTGCATCAACATGCAACAGGTCAGCACGCTTTAGGTTGGTTCCGCTTTCTCTCCAAATGGCGAAAAAAAAACAAGAGAAACGTCCAACTCTAAAAGAATCAAAGGGGAGAGATATACTGAAAGTGGAACCGCGCACCGGAATTAGACGGGATTTGCAATTCTAGAAGCCGACGAATCAACTCGCCTGTCTCACCTCAACTTTTGTCGGTGAACGCTGCTCTTCCTACGTCCTGCTGGAAGGTTCTTTCACTGGTAATAATCAAACGATCACTTCGCCGTAGGCCGTTTCGCAACGAACCTACTTTATGTCTGTATGGACAGTACAGCCTTAGACACTGGTTCAAGCTCTCGTGGCTTGCCTACCGCGTGCTAAAACACATATTTAGCGAAGCATCGAGCAGCGTGACCAGCTACTGCCTGAAAAATACCAGTAGACCATCGAAACTATCCTGTGCCAAATCTCTGCACATTCGGTTTCTGTTCTCTTCTCTTCCGAAACTGTCCTGCGCCAAGTCCCTGCGCATTTCGGTTTCTCTTCTCTTCCTATCTCTACTCTTCCGAAATCGTCCTGCGCCAAGTCCCTGCGCATTTCGGTTTCCTTCTCTTTCTCTTCTCTACACATCTCTTCTCTCTCTCTCATTGGTGATCGATCACCTATCGGGTCGACTAAACTCAATAAATGGAATTCGGATCCAACTTAGTTGCCTCCAAATCAAGCCTCTTGGAATTTTGAAAGAAAAAGTTATTCGAAACGATTTATACTGCTACTGATTATCATTTCATATTTAATTTACCGAATTTTCTCGACAGTTCACTTCGAAACAATAACTACAAATTTGCTCTGGCTAAATTCACGGAAAAAAACTATTACAAATTTTACAGGATTCACAAAATTTTAATCACAGCCTACTACCAATAAGGTTACTTATGGCAGTTACATCGAAGATAAAAAAAAAAGTCAAAAAACGCACGAAACAAAATTGTACAGTATGAATATAAAAGCGCCCATACATAGTAACCGTTCTTATAACTTCACAAATATTATTATTTAGACTACCTTCAGAAATCACATCGATACATTCAAATACAAAAGGTTAACACCACCTAAGGTTTCAACTGCATCGGTAAACCCAACTGAAGCTTAAACAATAAAAATTTTCCAGAACAGTTATTCGAAAGTAAAAAAAATTAAATATTACTACTGAAAATTATTTTAGTACAGTAATTCCAACAGGAAAAAGCTAAATTTCATAGGAAGCAACTCGCAATTCACAAATGACATCTGAGAGACAACTCTCTCCTTCAACAGAAAACCCAGTATGGTTTGTAAATTACAAAAATCCTATAATTTATCGTTTCCAATTGAAACTACAATTTTTACATCGTTATTTTAAATAAGAACAGAAAATATGAACTAAAAATTACACGCAACCTACTTTGTAAACCAAAAACCAAAACAATCATTGTATAATAAGAGTGGTCACTTTGTGTTGTAAGCGAGCCTCTATAAAAATATTCCTAACCGAGTGAAACTGCATTACATCCTGACATAATTTTGTAATATTTTCCATGCAAACGCGCGAACGTAAAAAAAAAATTTCATTATTTATACCCAAATTAAAATGTCCACCCAAAACACCCCTTATTGCAATAAATCTAAATGCAGAATAAAATTTTTAACCATTGCCATTGAAATTGAAGAAAGACAGATAAAAATCGGCCCACAAAATAAAAATAAAATTTACTGCCGCAGTTTTAAGTCTATAATTAATAAATTAACGTTTTGCGTGGAAGAAGAACAATTAAGAATTTAATTCATAACATTTGTGCTTATTAAGGAAAATCCTATGATTATTTATGTTGAATCAATTAAAATTTTGTTAAGTAACTATCTAAGCAAATATTTATAATAATTTAAAAGGTACTATAATTTAATATAAAATATGAGTCGGAATTGTCTTGAAAATGAAAAAGAGAGAAAAAAAAAGATAGACAAAAAAACAGCCCACCTACAAAATTTAATGAGTATATAAGTGTATATAATTATATATGTAATCAATATATAAGTATAAGTTAATATACAAGTATATAATTAATGAGTATATAAATTTTTTTTTTTAAAAATGAATTTATCGAAAATTTTACGACACAATTTCTCTATTTCAATTAAACTAATTTAGCTTATTTTCAAGTCTCACATTATCCCCTACGGCAAGCATAACAAGCATAATAAACTTAAACAGTCCGAATTAACCCAGTATGAATTAGTATGTTTAAAATTATTTTTCGACTGTCCCTTAAAATTACCTTAATCTATGAAGCGAAGCGAACTTAAAATTATACACATTGGATGTTATTAATGTGTCGTGCAATGCGAGTGTGGTGATTTGGTGATGGTAATGATTTTTAATGAACCATTTGAACTTTCGACCTCGCCCCAAAAGCCCGTAAATCTAAATTAATTAATAAACAACATTATATACATCCCGTCCAAAAATAATCTCAAAACTCTACTAATAAATTCTGGAAAATTTTGTTACATGTTCATTGAATCTCTTAAAATATATATATTTATTGCCTAAAAATGCGTTACTACACGCCAACCATTTTAACCCCTACAATATACAAATCGCATGGCACAATGTATTTAAACACTAAAATAATTGAATTCGTATAAATTAAGTGTATATCTTATTTCTTAATCATTATTATTATTTTCATCATAATAATTACTAGTTCAGAAAGTGTAAACACCAAAAAAAACTAAACACGAAAAGGTAAGCTGAGAAAGAAATAACAGTGGGAGAGACGAAAAGAAAAGAAAATGAACCACCCGGACAGCACGATCAATTTTGAAATATTTTCTCTCCGATCGAACGAACGTAATCTAAAGGACTACGACTCACGCAAATTTTTGACTCCACATTATAACGGTCTCCAGCAGACGACTAAAAAAGATTTTGAGTCGGATTCGATGAGAGTCGGTTTGAAAACACGGGATTTTAACGAAAAGAAAAAAAATTTTTGGCCCGCGAAGATTTCTTTATACGGAGAACGTGTTAATGATCGTGATTAATCGAAAGAACACACGCACAAATTTTCAATTCCTATTTATCAGACACGAAAAAATATTGCATAAGCCTATTTTAAGAACGGAGTGCATGGGTTCGTATTATTAAATTGATAAGAATTTACTGTAGTAAGGTTAGCTGCCACCAGAATGTCGTGATCCCCCTTCCTTCATTTGTATAATTGTTTACTTTACTCTTTCTTCCATTTATCTTTACACTCTTTTCGCTATACTTTATAAATATGGTAGCCGTTTGCCGAGCGGGAAACCGTTAGACAATGAAAAGGGACACGGGAGATTAATCATACTCTTTATTACACTTTTTAATATTTATTTACGCCGAAATGACTTTAGTTAAACGGGGGAATGCGAGGGGTAAAATTTAATATTACTTAAGCCGAGAGAGACACCAAAAGAATAGCCTACATTTCCAATTACGTTCTAACACAACAAAGCGCCCTACTGGCCCACGCCTGCCAGGATGACTGGAGGATATTTTTAGAAATCCAGGCTTCGCGGGCCGACTCCTTGTGTTGCCCATTCGTATTTAATAATTTTAATAAACAAACCATCATTTATCTTAATTTTTACATATTAAATATTATTATCTTCTTCATTAATCAAACATTATTAAAATTCTTAATTAGACATTACTATAATCAACCATAATTTATTGTAATTGCATCCATTAAATATTATTATATTCTTTTAATTTGCACTCCCAACTCGTATTTTATAAGTTTAATATATTTGAACATAAATTTATAAACAAACATTAAATTCTTAATTAGACATTACTATACTCAATTAATTAGACATTTATCTACCAACCACTTTCTTTTATTGTGTGGAAGGATGAACAGCTGGGTTTTGCTGCGCGCCGGGGGGCCGATGGATTCGTAGTCAGCGACGCTAACTACTATACCACCGAGGCATAATAAACTTTGACACCATAAACTTTGATGACGAATGTGTCCCCGCCCCTCCCATCTCTGTTAATTATTTTTTTAAATTATTTTCTCGCTCTGCCTCTCCTTACAGTCTTCTTTGATTTGAGAGCACTAAAAATCACAATAAACAATAAAAATATTCTATGAGATTAATATTTATTTTTTTCACCCTATTATCATCACTATAAACGGAAGATATGGTCTGCCTTAAAAAATCGAAAAAATAACTTCTTAACAATTCATGTGCCCAATTTATTAATAACCTTGGAACGAATTAAAAACGCAGACAAACGCACGTACACTCCTCGATCATACGCCTATAAAGCCCCTAATATTACACACACAACTATATGTACGCTCATAGGTCGCCAACTCCCACCATCACCCGGTCTCAAACCCAGGTGGAGAGCAACTCGCTCCTCCACCAAACCATGCCTAGAGGCGGGGCCACCAACTTGACCTTCATGTGAAGAGAGAGACACTAGCAAGTACGAATTGTTCTTCATCAAGTATTTTACAATCAGCGACAGAAACAATTCCCTCCATCGTTTAAAAGGAATATTAGCTAGACAAACTACGCATCGCCCACTATTACCGGTTCTCGAACCCAAGTGGAGAGCAACTCGCTCCTCCACCAAACCATGCCTAGAGGCGGGTCCCCCAACCTGACCCTCATGTGAATTCATGTGAAGAGAGAACTAGCAAGTACGAATTGTTCTTCATCACATATTTTACAATCAGCGAAACTCTTATTATTGTAGTCATGTACACACACACGTACGTACATCCGTCAGTCTGCCTTGAAGGCAGCCATTTGGTATATATTTATTGAAGGTGCATTGTTTATAATCCCAGCCCCCCCAGTTATTCCTTACTATCGTTTATATATACAACCAAAAGAACTAAATAAAACACCATTACATCATTCTGTTTATTTAGGCGAATGTTTGGAATTAATTTCATGAAATATACAGTACATTCGATAATATAAGAAATACAAACGAGGAATATATACATTAAAAAATAATATTCGCATTTGATTTTTCTAAAGTCAAGTAATCGCCAAAAGAAATAATAATAATAATAAATAAATAAATAAACTCAGATCTTCTTAAAGGTTTATCCATCAAAAAAATAAAATTTAAAACACGGGATGAAATCTATGGGGTGGGTAAGATATATTTGACACGCCCCAGAATTCACGGATCGGCCAATTACAGTGCAGTGGGCGGCGCATGAGAACGGCCCCTGCACCTCCGGTTGGTGGATAGCAGCACTCACACGTTATGCGCCACCCAAATTTCACCGACGGCCAATAGGAAACTCGCGATTCGGGTAATGTGGGTGTTTACAATTAGGCCCCCGTATAGAAAAGGGAACATTTTCATATGGAATCCACAACAGCTGTATTTATCAACGAGTACTACAGAAATATATCGCCATGAGCCAATCGCAACAGCTTTACATCTCCCCGCAAGCGTTTGAAGACCGAGACCTCTATGCAGGGGTTACGCTCCCCCTTTTCGGAACACTTGACCGGAAAGCTCTACTTTCGACGCAAAACACTGCAGAAATTTGTGATGGGCAGAAAGAATTTACTGTTCATGAAGTCGTTGAAATGTAAGTAGTTAATTTAATTTGTGAATCGGGCTTTATACTTCGGTTCATTCAGTGCAAGTGTTATAATTTATAAAAAGCCATAATAAATTGCGTTTTGAAAAACTAGTTTGTGATTTAAGCGGAAGGCCGGGTTATATATATATACAGGGTGGCCCCAAAAAAATGGCACCAATTTTGAGAAGTGATATCTCAATAACCATTGCAGCTAGGGACTTAAAAAACAACCGAATGAAAAATAATTCTTCTCTCTTTAAATACTTATTCTATGGCTTGATGGTTATAAGCCAATATAATGCCCAAAATTGGCTTCCAAAAAAAATATACAAAAAAAGTTGCGCATTTATATTTATTCCTTGATCCTAATTTTAAATGAAATTTTTCTATTCCAGACCCCTCAAGATGGGATTGAGAGAATCTGATAAGAACATTATACAAGCACTACGTGAAGAAAAAGGATATTCATTAAACAGATTCGTTTACGAATTTCCAAATAGAAATTGGAAAAAAAGAACTGGGGCACACTTTTTACAAAAACTTAAAGAAACCGGCAGCAGTCAACGGCGTCCGGGAAGTGGTCGACCAAAAAGTATTAGAACGCCAGAAAACATTGAAAAAGAAATGAAATGGTTTTAAGTCAAGAGGAACAACCGGGAACAAGTAAAAGTGACCGTGAAGTTGCGAAAGAAACCGGGATTTCACGTTCATCAGTACAGCGAATAATTCGAAAAGATCTTGGGTTGAAAACATTTAAGAGGGTGAAGGTTACTGCTTTATCGGAGCCTGTGAAAGAAAGACGTTTCCATCGATGTAAAAATCTATTGCGAAGATTTCGGTCAAATGAGTCTGTGAAAAAAATTTGGTTTTCTGATGAGAAACGATTTACGGTCGAAACACCACGAAATACCCAAAATGATCGGGTTCGTGCAGCAGTGGCGACAAAAACTCATGTATGTTGACCCAAAACGACTTTTGCGTGAAAAAAAAACACTTTTGAGATTAGATAATGGTTTCCCTTGCAGCGTCATCTGAGAACAAAACATCCATCATTTTTATTCAGCGAGGCGTTAAAATTAACTCAATTTACTACTGTAATGACATTTTGTCTCCAATGTTGTCAGAGATCAAGGAGACGAGCACTGATTTTGTGTTCATGCAAGATGGAGCCCCATCTCATACAGCCAAGGAAACAATAACATTTCTCAATAATAATTGTCCTGGTTTTATCGAACCAAATAATTGGCCACCATGCAGCCCAGATCTAAACCCCATTGACTAATTTGTGTGGTCTGCCTTAGAGAGAGAAGTCTACCATGGTCAGAAAATCCGTGATGTGAACCATCTTCGTGAACGAATTCAGGCTGCATGGGAAATTCTCTCACAAGTGACGATCTCAAAGGCAATTTCAAAATGGAGGGCGAGATTACAGGCTGTGGTTGACCATAATGGAGGGCAGATTGAGCCATTTATTGAAAATTAGGTTTAACTTAAAACCACAGAACTTCGTTTAAAGACCGTAAATTAGAAGATAATTAATTAGAAAAAAATAAAAGGAATAAATATAAATGCGCAACTTTTTTTTGTATATTTTTCTTATAAGCCAATTTTTGGCATTACATGGGTTTATAACCATCAAGCTATTGAATAAGTATTTAAAGAGAAAATAATTATCTTTCATTCGCTTGTTTTTTAAAATCCCTAACTGCAATGGTTATTGAGATATCACTTCTGAAAATTGGTGCCATTTTTTTTGGGCCACCCTGTATATATATATATATATCGCTTCATATTCAATGCAAGTGTTATAATTTATAAAAACTCAATAAAACGAAATGAAAGGATATCTGCCCAGGGGTCGATGCCCGGTGCCGGCAGACGATGCGTAGCACACCCATCTAATCTTCCTTACTGATAACTTAAAAATTTATAGAAAGTTCTACAGGTAGGATTTTAGAATTACTAAAAACTTTTTAGATTTGCCTGCAGCCCCGGGCTCGTTACCCGGTGCTGGAAGATGATGCGTAGCACACCCAGATAATCTTACTTTTGAAACCTGTCAGGATATCTGCTTTGTGATTATAATTTGCCAGGCACCCTAATCCGCATTTTCTCTTTAACTCTTTAATTAAACTTTAATTTAATTTAACTTTAAATAAAAAAGATTCAGTATGAACTAATGTTAATTTCTCCTTAAAGGACCGGTGCGGAACTTGATCGTGTTATAGCTACTTTTCGCGACAACTTTGATGAAAAGCAAATAAATGACGACGATTTGGAGGCTTTACCGCTAGCCAGCCCAGTGACCTGAATACCGAGGTCGAGGTATTAGCTCATATCCGGTCCAACGAATGCCAGGTCATCGAGAAACTAATGTAATTTTTTTTGTGGTTAAGGACAAAACACATTTTATTTTCATTCAATTTATTAAATGGTAGAAAACATGTTTTAGTACAATCCGGCTTACAGAACTGGCGTCCATTAAATAAGACTAACATTACAGTAATGGAGACATTTTACAGTTATAATTTTATATATACACACGTAAAACTTTGCACAATATAGTTACAAATATATATATATATACGTAAAACTTTACACAATACAACGAGTGCGTACAAATGGGAACTTTTTTTATCTGTCTGCATACCATTTCATCATTCATCTCAGTGTCGCACAAATCGAATAATTTTTAAAAATTTATAAATCCCTTCCCACGTGACATGTGCAGGAGAAATGAAAGACAGTACATGCCACAAGTATTACTAAAATATTTTTGGAAACGGTAAGGATTCCAGACAGTTTCAGGGACATGTAGCTGTTCGATAAATTGTACAACCACAGGGTCACTCCAGGGGTGAGTGCCGAGTGAATCAAAACAGTACATATTTTCCCTATTTTTAAAATAGATTGCAAACCAATGAATCCCTTCACTACCAACAATGTCGGTGTAGAAAATAAGACTACACCAATATCTCGTAGTGGGCAAGTTCAATGTTTCATTCTTCGCAAACACACCGATAAATTTGGAGAGTGTGATTCGGTCACTTTTCCTTACTCTCTGGAGTGTATTCGCGTCCATTTTAAAAGTCTGTGACAACGTTCCTTAAACGGTCAACTTCTATTAAAGCTTGTGATTCGAGGTACACCAGTACACTAATAGGCGCGTCTATAGGGTCGGCGAATTCCAATCTGACTGAGATGTTCCCACTTTTTTTGGACTTAAGTGTGTATTTACACTAGCAGAAAGGTCGGGGGTGATATTTAATGGATAAAGGTTAAAATGTTCGATAAATTCTTTCTGCGTTACACCAATCCCAAGCTCGTCACAGCCACCGGCAATATGGGCCAGATTGCTATAAGCTCTCGCGCAGAGCGGGAACACAGCGTCCGATGAGTAGTCCGTAACCATGGACCTGCCCAATGCAACGCCATTTACGTACAGAGTTATATTTTTAAGGCCGAAATTCTCGAATTTAAAGGCGCTCTTTTGATATTTTCCATTCGTCGAAGCGTGATCCTGCATTCCAATTAATAACCTTTTAGGTAGAACTCCGAGAGCCACGTTTTCTAGCTGCTTCGAGGCTAACCCGGCGGGCACCGTATTTAGTTTGATCTGTACTCTGTTAACTGGGTATTTTACTGTTGCGTGTATTAAAAATTTTTCAGTTTCTACATATTTCGGGGAACTTAATTTCACTCGCCGTACGCGCAGATATGTTTCCATGATGTGAATCACAACGGGTTTTGCGCCCTCTTCTTGATCAGGTCCCAGATTTATTCAGATCTCAGGATTCGTCCGGTTGAGTTTTAGCTTCATGTCGATGCCGTTCATAAGCAGTTTCTCCTGGAACGTGAAGTCTGTATGAAGACGTCCTAAACATTCTTTTATCTTTTTTTAGAATTTTTAAATTTATCCTTTATACTACTTTCGTCTTTAGTCTGATAATAGCCCTCGGCAGTTAAAAAGGTCTCCTTCGCTTCTTTTGAAAAGTTGAGGACACTTTCCAGATAGGTTCGTAAGTGATAATAACCCGTTCCTGCCGAGATGTTAACCTGATTTAAATACACCTCACACTCGATGAATATGGAGTGTAGAAAGTTGGTTTCAGGGTATGCAGAGTAATTATTACCGCAGTCCGTTCCATCTGAATGGGCTATACGCAGTTTAGCGTACATGTGCATGCAGCTTGGATCAAAAAAGTATGGGCCTGAGCTGGGTATCACGAATTCTATAGGGGCACTTGGTGAACTAATTGTGTTTAATGAGTTAATTGTAATAAAGTCGCTATACTCCAAAGAAACCTGAGTAGGGGGCATATCAAAGAGCGACAGTTCCGATTTACAACATTGTGAGCTACACGGATGGATGAAACGCGCCATGACGAGTCAGAAATAGTGCCACCTCTCTCGACAAGTAGTAATCAGCCTATGATTCGTGAGAGTAGTGTCCTCAGCTTATATCAGTTAAAAAAATATCAGCTGTAGGCTTCATACGCTTAGAACACTTTTTTTATATCATTTTACGTTTAGCGCCACGTGTTGGCAACCCTTCTTCCGGACAGCCCTCTTCTTCTTTCCGGCACCACGCATTTTTCTCTTTGCATCTTTGATGATTTCGTTTTCGTCCCGTGTACGGTTCAAATGTTTTTTTAGAGCTTCTTTAGGTTTAGTTCCACCCATTATGTCTTCTACCGTGTTAAAACCTGATTGTATCGCCTTCCTCCCGAGATATTTAGCACCCCTCTTCAACAATTGGACAGCCGTGCGTAGTATGGTTGAAAAAATAGAGCCGAGCCCACTCCCACGCTGATATCTCACCCCTCGATAGACTGTGAAAGACCTTCGGGTCATTATAACTGAATGCGACGAAAGTGTAGCTTCACTGTTAAGCTCCCATCACCGAATGGGAAATTTTTTCCCTCAATTGTTCTTATATATATTGAGATATTGGTTAACAGATTAATCGCAACATTCACATAATGGGGCTTGTCATATGTAATGCTCAAACTCTTCCCTCTATGGTGGGGAATGTGTACAATGCGCAGCAGGCGCGCCTGGGTGTCCCCAACAAATTGATGCTACACGATATTGCTGTAAATACAGCACATGTCTGGGGATGGGTAGTTTTCACACACTCTCTCCAATTTCAACTGATCCAGTTAGCTGGACAAGTCATGTGCCTCATGAAAGGTATCTCTTTGGAGGGCTGCACCATATCGACCCTCCGCAACAATTGTGAGCAGCTTCATCTTTAATATTTATACTAAGTGTTGATTTTAACTTGAACGTGCGTGCAGGCGTTTGTCAGGTACGGCTTTTCAAGACTCTTGTTTAACCCCGTCACACTGTCCGTGGCTGTCATAATGACAGATTCCAAGCGTTACATTTTTACTATAGTACTGTACCTCATCGAACAGGACTGATCGCATAGTGTTGTCTAAGGTTATGCCTAATTTTTCACACTCATCGACTCTTCTAAGGATCAGAAATATGATCTGTTAATTTTAAAGAGTTAAAAATTTGGTGGCTAGCTGGAATTCACAAACACCAACTTCGTACGAATCACGTTCCAACTCAATGGGCCCATGGATTTCTGTTACAAAGTTAGCCAGGTGTTGTTAAGATGTACAGACAGAGAAGAAGAGGACGGAAGTGTGACACAGAAGTGGTTAGACACCATGTTGCATACTATTTAAGCTTCATTATTGCAACAGCTTTTATATAGGTGTTGAAGCTTTCTGGGTAACCTAACTATTTCACCAGGTACATTTTTCACTTTCCTGAACCTTTGCAGCCTAAAATTTTTTCAATTTTAAACACACTTTTTCCTAAATTAAATGTCACTTTCTGCAACTCCTCGCGGTAAAAGCCTCCTGCGATTACTTCCGCATTCAAATCTTCAACGTAATACATCGATATCTCGCCTTTAGGTTTCATACCACTAACTTTAAAAATCTCACTTGTCCATCCTTGCTCAAATCCCTTCGCGAATTTATTTCCCGAACCTGATAGCCTTACATAATCATTGATTTTGAAACATGTAGAGTGTGGTGGCGGTGCTCCATCTCTTCTCACCTCTGTTCGCGTACCTCTTTCTAAAACTTCGTTAGGTGTTGTACCAATCGTACGGTGGTGTGAACGGTTGTATGACGATGCCAAGGACCCCAGACCGTTTATATATCTGTATGTGTTTTTATGTGTAAAATAACGATGCATGCGTTCCTTTATGTACGTTGAACTCTCTCAGCTAAAGAGGCGTTATGTATAGAACTGCTAGTGTGGTAACTGATATTAAACTCTGTCAGCATGTTGTGAAAAGCGCGGCCTATAAATTCTTTCCCAATTTCCGTACAAAAATAGCCAGGAACCGTGTCTTATTTCAACATCAACGTTTTGGTAGCTTTAGCAACTGTTTCAGACGATTTATTTTTCAGAGGAATTATCCACAGATATCTAGAGAATACATCAGTTATGAATAGGATGTAGCAGTAGCCATCATTATACACTGAATAGCTTTGCATGTCTGTTAAATCCGCTTGCCAAATAGAGTCAATCGAAGTCGCTGTTGTCTTGGCCGTTTTAAACCTTTTTCTCACCGTTTCATGAAGTGTATATGCAACCTGCTCCCACAAAAACCTCTCAACATCTTTTTTCCCTACTCCATCATTGTAAACAACTCTGTACAGTCTATTAACACCGCCACAGGAGGCGGGGTTAGAAATGTCATAATAGCGTTTTCTTATATGTTAGCCATTTGCTTATTTTAGAGACACGTGGATAAGGTTGGCCGTTTGTTCTCTTCTTTCTTCTCTTCAGAGATGCTATTGTTGGGGGTGATGGCGTACTCAGTTGTGACACATGCGAGACTTGCTCCAAGTCTTTTAACCTATTCAGATTTCCTATCAATGTTTTGGGGACATTTATTTGTTGTAGTCTTGCTTTAATATGCTTCCATCCTGTTGGTGAGGGCCTGTTCCACTTTCTCACCAGATCATGGACAATGTCGACGATATTGGATCCCTGTACCCTTGTTCCTTCAACACTGACCTCGCCTGTATCGGTCCACTCTATGATGGGGTCCTCACTCAATAGATTATAAAGACTTATGCCTTTGTTCCTCAATATATGTGGGAGACTGCTTTTTAATACATGGTCGATGTGTTGCGTTCCGTTATTCTTTGCTGGTCATCTCTAACGTCGGGCCCAGGTCCTATGTCGCCATTCTCAGCGTTGCTCACGCTGTGCCTAATAACCACAGGGAGCTCTGTCGGATTCTTATAATCTTCGTACTCATGAAGAAATTTCTGCAGAGCTTCTTGGTAGAAGATCCTTTTATCATCAGGTGACTTTTCACTCTTTACTGGGGCTAACAAGTCGCTTTCCATTCTTTTAAGCCTACTTTTACTGGGTTCTAGAACCGTGTCTGAACTCTTTGAACATTGCAATGAAGCATACACCTCGTGCGGAATCACTACCACTTTCTTCATTATACTAATCTAGTCAGTAAAGGTCCCAAAACTGAAAATAAGATGGGGAGGTATGATCCCCTCTTTGTACAATAATTCGCTTTTTCTACCCCACAGTTTGACTTTTACCAGCGAGCTCACGTATTATGTTCTTGTAACGACGTACGCGAGCTTTCTGAGGGGGTTTCATTGGCACATTACATTTTATAACATTAACCCTCTCTGGACAGAATTTTCTGTAGGGTTAAGTTATAAATGTGTGTATATGAAAGGTTAGAAATTTGTAAAAGTTGTCCATATAGGGTTAAGACAGATTTCACAGATGCATTTTAAAAAGTCGGAGTCGATATTTTTAACAAACATTTGTTGCAGTGCCCGGGGACAATCGTTGATAGATTTTTATTAATTCACGATATTTCTTCAGCCTATTTGTCATTCTGGAATATATACCGTTTCAGGCTCGTTTGGGAATATATTCGTTCTTTGAAGCACCTTAAACGTCTTTCGCAGGTGAAGGTCATAAGGCAAATATCCGTAACGCTGACTTGTGGCTTCTTTATAAACCTCCGAAAACTCCTTGCTGATTCGGGAACATTTGATTGGCTAATACCCCAATTTGTGACACATCTCTACGTTGCGCGAATAAGACTAGATATTGTGCATTTAGCGACACATCGCGCATGTATCTATTTTTGAAAAATAGATTCTGATTCATGAAGAATATGCTCATGTTAAGATAGTGGGAGAACACTGTAAATGTCTCGGCAAACGTTTTATCCATTTCCAACATTAGATCGTCAATTACAATGATTGTATGCTCATTTCCCTTTAATGAATTAACGTCATATACCCCAGTGTGGAACAAAATATCATCTTGGTACTCGTTGAACACTGATTGTTACGTCCAATAGACCATATTACTTTATGCACAAATTCTGAGAACATCTCCCCCTTATCTTTAATGATTTTAAGCATAAACACAGTTTTACCACATCCTGTAGGGGCAGATATAGTAATGCATGTGGAGGGGCTTGTGAACCTGAATTTTTCTACAGATTCCATCTCTAACAAGTCACACCCCTAAGTGGTTCATTTACAAAATATAACAAAATTTAAGTGCTGCTCCTTATATTCTTCTTTTTCTTCTTCCACAGAACCGTGAATGACAGCGATGTACAACCTTCCATCATCGATATTACAGATGACCCCAATGACCGCGTAGCTACGGACTCCCTCCCCGCTGACGAACCCTCACCAGCGACAATTCAAAGCGGAAGCATGATGAAGAACCCTCCACATCAGGTATAAAGCGCGCCAGGGTTGCGCCGGTTGTTAGACCCCTAGTAATAGAGCCCCAACCCTCTACGTCTTACGATACAGCCCTCTACATAGATAGAGAGATAGAATAACCTTTATTAATAATAATAAAATAAATAAATTTTTTCAATTTACAATGACATGAGTAATTGTGAAGCTCGACTATTTATTTTATTTAATTTGGCCCTTAAGCTTTAGGCTTTAATGGGCTCTTATTAAAAATAAGCAGCTAGTTGTTATTAATTAATAATAATAAATACATAAATAAGCAAATGCATATTATTAATAGTTAAAACATGTATTACAATATTAAACAATATTAATGGACAATATTAAACAATATTAGTGGACATTAATCCTAGATTTTTGTTAGTATGCCATTATTAATCGGGATTTCAACTTGGTTTTAAACAAATTTACATTCACAATATTTTTTAAATCGGCATGCAAGTCATTCCATAGTTTCAATCCAATGAAAATGGGTAGTTTTTGAGATGAAGACAGTCTAAATTGAGGTATACCAAGCTTTGATCTCTTTCTGGTCTGATACGAGTGGATTTCTTGATGAGTTACAAAATATCTATTTACCCATTGCAAATTAATGATTTTGACCTTAAACTTGTAAATAAAAATAAAATGTGCCAGTTTGGTTATATCGTTGCGCTTTAGTAGGTTTAGCTCTTTAAATAATGCACTTGAGTGATCAAGGAAATCAGCATCAGATAATAACCTTATTGCTCGTTTCTGGATGACAAAGATACCATTTAATGCGTTGTTAGCTGAGTTTCCCCAAACAAGGGCGCAGTATGTTAAATAAGGGAGCACAAGCGTCAATAAAACTTGTTAAGGGACTACATTTCTAAGTTTAAACATTATAGCAACGCTCCCTGAAATCTTTTTCGCGATATAATTTACATGATCACTCCATTGCAAATTCTTATCTAGCATTTCACCAAGAAATTTTGTTACAGTACACTGCTTTATGGCGATTTCATTAACATTAAGTTCATCAAGATATACATTTCTTTTATTAGTAAAAATCATGAAATTTGTTTTACTGGTATTTAGGAAGAGTTTATTGGTGGTCAACCATTTCATTACACAGATGAATTCTGAATGAAATATATTCTTAGCTGTATTAACATCTTTGCAAGAAAAAGAGACACTTCTATCATCTGCATCATATTCCTCAAATATACCCCGTTATTCCTGTTCAACTCCGGGTACTTCCTCCACACCAGCAGCAGCAGCTTCTCGTGCTGTGGAGGGAGGTATAACATTCGAGTTGGTGCGCACTGCTACCTCCACCCCTGCCCTAACTAGAAATCGGTACGTGGTCAGGGATTACCCTGGATCAAAGTATAGCAACGGTGTTGGACTGCGGCGCCCTTCAGAACCGCGACGAACGTGAAGTCCGGACGAGGTTGTCCTCAGGTTCGGTTCAGATGACAGGGATGTAGATGATTTCTGGGTAGTAATACCATTCAGACGCTTGGCAACTGTAGACATAGATTATATCTTGAGACGTATAATACAGGTCTCTCAAAGTAGTACAGCATTCAACATGGACAACTTCACGATAGATATTGACAGAGTATTCCGGGTTGCGGGTCATAGTGCCACACCTTATACTCTCAATTTCAATTCTCCGGTTATTTGCAGAAAACATTTAAACGTCGATCGTGGCTGCGGCTTTATAGCAATAGCCTTAGCTCATATATTCACTGTGCTAAATACATGGACGCAGAAAATTTGGTTGCCTACGGTTGTGCAGCGTGCACGTAAACTGGCTTCAGATTGTAAGCTTGAGTTTGAGTGTAATATGGGTCCTGAAGAGCTGAAAAGGGTAGAGCAGGAAATGAATGTTCGTATAGTTGTATTTGGAATGGATGATCATCGTAGGACTGTGTATGTTTTTAAAAGCTGTGTGACAGATCGTACAAGACCTCTACTTATTTTAGGATTGTCAGGAACATCGTATCTTCCCATCCGTGAATGTAGGTAATACTTACATAATAAAGTACAACATCACCGAACTGGCCACAGATACCTTACGGGTTACAAACATACCTGTAGCCAGCTTCACAACGGCCTACGCCCGCATCAAGCTTTGGGGACTACTGCACTCTCTTGGGCGAAGGGTGCTGTACGCTGACACAGATAGCGTAATATTCATAGCGAGGGAGGGTGAACACATGCCTGTATTGGGGAATTCCTCGGAGTGTTAACTGACGAGATCAAGGATGAGTATGATGATGGTGCATGCGCTGACTCATTTGTATCAACAGGGCCAAAAACCTATGGGGTACGGGTGAGGGTGGGGGAGGATATGAAATATATAGTGAAGGCTAAGGGTATCACGCTTAACCATGCGAACCGACGAGTCGTTAACTTTGACTCGTTGAAGGATCTAGTGTGCTTGGAAGATGAGAGCAACCATCCACCCCAACTGACTGTGGGGACCCACAATTTTCGGGCGCAGAAACTGAGAGGGTGAAGGAACTTAGGGGCACGAAAGTATGCCGTAACACCTATAGGAAATGTTACCAGGTGCCTGGTACCTATGATACCGTACCCTTTGGATACCTTAATCTTTCATTGTTTATATATATATATATATATATATATATATATATATATATATATATATGTTGTTAACGATATGTTTATTTATTACATATATTTGTTTCAATTAGAGTTTCATTTTCTTCTTTGTGTGCGTGCGTGTGTACAATCCTAAGCTCCGCCCACTGTAAGATCGGTCACGTGACTCCTGCCACGAACTGAGCAAATCTCTATCCCTGCGTGCTCAGTTGGCCGCTGCAAAACCTGGAGCTCAGACACGTATTTTCTCACGTAGACGAAAAATAGTGATGGCTACTTTTGATATTGCGTGTTCGATGTTTATGAAGTGGTATTCGGTAAAGTCGGAAGATGTGGTGAATACTGAAAGACTGCCTACCCACCCCACTTCCTTTGAGACTTTTAAGGATACACTGAATCGCGCGAGGGAACAAGATGTTCAAATACTCTCTGGATATTCTGGCGAGAGGATTGCCGGATTTCGCGGCACAAACGATGTAATGGACTACGTTGTAGGGCTAAACTGTATAAAAGCGTACATATACCGTGAGGTGAAAGAAACAACGTGTTCAGAAGAGAAGCAACAGATATGGATCATGAGTCTTGTTGATGAGTGGTGTGAGGGGTGGTATTATTTCATGCTGCATCATACCGAGTACACGTACCTTGCGGCTGAGAATGTAAATCTTGTCATCATGGACAAGCTAAAGTACTTTTACCACTACATTCATATATATAATGACGAGGTTCGCAGTGAGGTTGTGGCTAAAGGTCTATGTGAGTTTTTGATAGAATTTAGAGACGAGTATCGATTGTTAAACAAAAAGGATAAATAAGGTAACATGTTTCTCTCAAACAGTGCACCGGATTGTGAATAAAATGTGTTTAGTTCGTGAAATTCCCCCTAAGCGAAAATGTCTGGTGCTTATTCTGGGGAGTGGGAGTGATAAAACATTAAAACCGGTATTGTTTCATGTATCGGATAATTTCTCAAAGCACCTACCCAGTATAATGAGATACAAGTATTCACGTTGGAACAACGCCGTACACGTTTCATCAGCTTATGGTGTGACTTGGTCCTCCCGTCAAGCTGATCCGCCCACCCGTGGTTCATAGTCATCTCAGAGCATGAACCAACTGGACGTGCACTCCTCGAATACGATGGAACTTCCTTTGAGAAACATTCTCAATGCCGCGTACGATGTGTCCATGACGAAGTCATTGCGCGTGTTCAGGCGTAAAACTGGTACCATTAACTATGTACTTGAAACGACTTGCCGGCAAGCAAACTCTGGTAAACGTAATGTTATTTATTTAAGTGTTGAGGAGATGAATAGAGTCTTCATGAGAGTTGAGAAGTTGGGTGAAGACCGTTATAAAATACCTGCAGGTGTAGGTACAAGAAGAGAACAGATTAATGATGGCCCCTCATATGCCGTTGCTTGTACGTTGTGTATAAACAACGATCAGCCATGCATTGATATACGACTGATATGGAAGAATGCATCTGATAATAACGTTCTTGTCCCCACGCGAAACCGATTCATCCTCGACAGAATGTTTGAAATCGTCTGATTCCACAAGCTGAAGCCTATATTAGACGCGCGTGTTACGGATATAATTTGTTTTGACACGGTTCTTGAATACGCATACACCGCTCTGCTCGACGGATTTATCGAATGTAGGAATGAACAAGGCGAGATTGGTCTAGAGCCGGATGCTTATTTAAAAAGTTTAGACTCTTCGAAATATTCCGAACTTTGGTACAAAGGACTTGAGCGATACAGGGCAGAGCTCGTCGACACTCTCCACCCTGAAGAGTTGTATTCCATATAATGAGCAGCTGTCGTTACGACTTGGAAGATTATTTCAATTGCCGCTATGCAGTGTGATTTTGAGTGTATTCTATCCGTGTTTAAAGATAACTTGCCAACCGAATGTAAAGTGGGCACAAAAATAGTATTGAATGATATGAAGGCCATTTACATCGAGTATAGGAGCCCGCACACCTTGAGCGGTGAAATGATGTTAAATCGTATTCACTGCGCAGTGCAAAGCAATAATGATGTGACTGTAGACTCGATTACGTGCGAGTTTAGTGTTTTAGTTAAGCGCAGTAGAACGAGTGTATTTTGATGTATATTTTTTTTCAATATATTTAATTATTTAATATAATTGTATGTATATCTATATTTTTTCTGTACTATGTTGATGATTATACTCCATCGTTTTGTATATTATTATTTTTTAATTTTTTATTATATATATATTCTTCGTTCGTATTTCTTATATTATTATTATTAATTTTTATTGCATATATTCCTCGTTTGTATAGGGTTGTATATTTATTTTCTATATATTTCGTGAAATTAATTCCAATAATTCGTCTAAGCCAACTGTCAAAAATATCTGAATAGCGCAATCTGGCAGCTGAAAAGGTAATTAATATATACACCTGCCTTCCAGGTTTTCTTCGTCAACTGGCGGATTAAGCCAAATGGCGGCTATTCTACCTGGCGGAAAGGCAACTGTAAAGAATATATGTTTTAATTAAATAAATAGCGCAATCTGGCAACTCAACCCTAATAATGTACACCTGAATAAGCTATTTACGCCTTCTAAGCCAACTGGCTGATTAGGATCTTATAAGACAGCGGGCACTCGGATGAACTCTCAATATGCGTCTGCCAGGAGCCAGGCGAACACCCCTCTATCCTTCTTAGGTTAGGGCTTAGGTTAGGTTTTCATTTGGGTGGTGAGGCCGTCTCATCTTCTCCCCCAAAGACCCTCCTCCTTTCTCTGCCTCTCTTATGTTAGGTATACCCCTTTGGGTGGTGAGGTCGTCCCAGCTTCTCCCCCAAAGAGGTTAGGTGGACTCCCCCAGCTTGCTGGGGGGAGTTCTCCTTCATTGAAGCTTGGGGATAACCTCTCCCCCTTTTTGCATAACCCCCTCCCCCTTTTGCAACACTGATCAACATTTGCAATTGTATTGCACTCTCTCCTTTTGCGGTCATCCTACTTAAGCATGTTTTTCACTGTCTGAACTAGTCATTAGAGTTTGTGAAATGAAGTCCAAGGTGTATTGTGACATTTTGGAGAACAGTGAAGTGATAGAATTTTATGGGTAGGGCCTGTATCTGTACCAACACAACAATGCCCCTTGTTACAGAGATCGAACTGTAATCTATTGGTTCAAGCAGAATAACGCTGACAACATGTCATTACCTGCTCATAATTCACAGATGTAGTGGGATAAATTTTGTGAGGTAACACTTTCGGTGTTGGGATTGAAAAATTGAGGGTTAATTAATAATATGATTTATGGTGGAATTTGTGTAATATAAATAAAAAACATAAGTTAGGTTTAATAGTTAAATTATAAAGTTAGAAAATAGGCCTAAAATAAATCCCAAAAAGGAGCTACTTGACGATTCGCATGTAAACATCAGAACAGGTTCTGTTTTGTAAACAGACGTATTGTGTTGAGCCAATGATGTATGGGAAAATCAGTCACGTGATATCACGCCTTTATTTCGTTCATTCGTACATTAATAAACAGTTCAATGTCGAAGAACACTAGATCTATATAATTTAGTAATTTAATTATCTTAAATAGGCCAAATAAGTTCATATAAGGCCATATTATTCATTCCCTTAGGCCTATTTGAATTCCGATCAAAACCTATGCCCCTTTATTAATTGTATAAAATAAGAGTAAAGTTAATTTAATTTGTGAAGGAACGTAAGATTAAAACAGAAAAACTTCTTAGTGTTTTATAATAACCGTCAAAAGTATAGTTTGAAATTATAACGATAAACAATGTTAGTTCCTTAGTTGAAGCATTAAGTGGAAATAAATAATAACAAGAGGAAGACAACATAAAATGCTCGCGCTACGACATCAAGTGCAAATTGTGTTGATACACCAACCTACTAACGGAGTAACGGATGAATTACTCATTTTCATTCATGGGGGTCACTAGGGAAGGGACGTCACCCCGGGAGAGAAAGCCGAATTCAACATTGGTATAACGGAACATTAAAAAAAGTTATATAAAAGAATCTAGAAACATTTTTGCTGTCAGAAAATATATATGTTAGTCCTGATTAGGTTTGGTTAGGTTAAGTTAGGCTAGATTAGCGAGTACCTCTCTATTTAATGACTTAACAGACATTTGTCACGTTCTTCTGGGTTAGATGGCACTAAGGTTAGGTTAGGTTTAATTAGGTTTGGTTAATCCTTTAGCGCACAGTATTAACTTTACTGAGTTTGTTCTGGCTAACGCCAGACAATTTTGTTCAGTCTTGGAAAAGACCACTGTGCAGTAAATGGTTAATTAGTTTTTTAGATACATAGATCTAAAAAAAGTCGGTAACTCTCTTATGCGCACATGTACGTGTGTGTGTGTGTGTGTGTGGTGTATATATGCGTTTATACATGAGCGGCTGTTGGTGCAGCTTATTTTTTTCAATTCGGATTTTATATTCATTTGTGAAGGAGAACGTAAGTGGATTGCTAAAAAAAGTTTGCAGAAGTCTCAAAGTTTCTTTATTCCTCGATTTGCATTCCTCACGCACTCAACGTGACAGCGAACGTGGGCGGAAGGAATTTGCAGTGACACATTTTGAGTAATTCCACTTCTCACGACGACCTTCCTCAAATCAATTTAGCCAACTTTCAAAACTCGCCTTCAGTCGATCCTAAAAAGTATGAGAAAGTTCGCTGTACGTAAATTGTATGTAAGTTGTTTATTAAAAATATGATGACGAATCTCATTTAATGGTTTACAGTGGCATAATGCTAAGGATTTTCTATTTTTCCTCTGGAATTTTATATATTTAATCCTTTAATGCCCATTCATGGTAGGAGACGGGAAACTTTCTGAGGCGCAATAAAATCGCCGGGCTTCAGCCAGAACAAAATCAATATAAAAAGCCGATGGGCGATATTGAATGAATAAATTAAATGTTTTCATTATTTTAAATAACCATTCCCAGTTCGTGGATATTAAAGCAGGTTCATCATTTGGACTGCGAAACGCGCTCTTCAAACATATAAAAAAAAATTCTCCTGTTCTCCCAACTGGAAAAGTTAGAATTTTTAAAAGAATAACAGCAAACAACGCTCACACAGTTCATCCTCATTACGTTGCCGACTCTGAACGTGACATTAAACTTGTGGGCAATGATTGCTATGGAAATTAGACTATTTATTCACAAACTGAACGCGAAATCCATTTGAAAAACAATCGCGCAAAAAGAAGTTATATTGTTGGGCTATCAATTACACGAGTTGAAAAGGAGAAAATTAGGTTGAAATTAAGCGGGTCATTTATTCTCTCATTTAAAAATTGTCAGGATTATGCTCATGAAAAGAAGTGATAAGTTTTTACAAAATGAAATGTCGATGTTTTAAATATAAAAACTGTGACATTTCCACTCTGAAAGCTTTTTATGTTTTATTATTACTAAGTAATATACAGGGTGGGAGAAAAGTCTTTAAGGATTTTATACATACAAATAATTTGTTAATAACAAATAAATTCCAATGATATCACTGCAGTGTATGCGATAAGTTTCAAAGCAATTATACAAGGCCAGGAATAACCCGAGGCTAGAACAGGAAGGCCTGAGGCCCTAGCCCCAAGTCAACGCCATGTCAGTATGGATGGAATACAGCAATGAAGAAAAGGTATATCTTGTATTGTGGGCTATTTCTTATAATAATTGTGAAGAAAGTTTGCATTTATTTCACCAAAAATATAAGCCACCACCAAATGCAACCACTCTTCGATACTGGAAACTCAAGCCTTTGGAAACAGGGAGCCTGGTAAAAGATCGTCCAAGAAGCGTGAGGCTAGTAACGGCGACAGGAGAAAATAACAAAGAAAATGTCCTTGCCAGTTTGCAAGTCAATCCAATAACTTCAACGAGAAAAGTCGCACAGGAATTGGGTACTTCCTGATTTTCAGTTGCAAAGATATTGAAATCACAGGGGTACCACGATTGCAAACCCATTTACCCTAAGTTCATATACGACCATGATTCTGATAGACGGCTACGGTTTGCTGCAACAATGTAACAAAAGTTCAACAGTGATCCAGATTTCCTTAGAAAGATCAAATTTTCAGATGAATGTGTCCTCGGTTTAACGAGTAAAGGAAACAAACACAACGTTCACTGCTGGGTGAAAAAAAATCCCAAAATACGATTGGGTAAACCCGTTAGAACGGCTACATTAACAGTTTGGGCGTGCATTGGTTATTCAGGACTCGTTTCCTTTGACATATCGAGAGATAGGATGGATGGAGAGCGCTATTGCCAGGTATTGAGAGACAAAGTTTTGCAAAAGTTTACTAATGGCGTTGACATGAATTGGCTTTATGAACGTGATGAACACCGCCAGTTACTCTGCAGCTTCCCATGAGATTCTGGTTACGAACCTTGAACGAAGATGGCTTGGGCGGCGAGGTCCCATCGAGTGACCAACCAGATCACCTAATTTAACCCCATGTGATTTCTGGCTTTGGGCTTATTTGCGTGACAAACTCTACACTCCTGGTTTCATCTACCCAAATGTGAATGCCCTTCGCCACAGAATAGATGAAGAACCGAAAAGGGTCCCACTCGATATGTTCAAAAGAAGAATGAAGAGTTTCACAGAGAGAATCCACAAATATATCATAGCGGATGGAGAACTCTTTGAAGATTAAATTGCAATTTAACAAAATATTTGTATGAATAAAATTCTTATAGACTTTTTATTTGATTTGTTTCAGCATTTGAACACTTATCTGTATAATGTTGCTAACTAAATAGTTGTATGTATAGAATCCTTAAAGACTTTTCTCCCACCCTGTGTATATTATTCATAAAAATATATATAATAATAATTTGCAAAATTCATAATAATATTATTAATACATGCAAATTATATGGAGAAATTATATATATTATATATTTTTATTTTATTTTTTGAGTACACTACATTTTTAAAGATAAATAACTTTGTGAATAATCCCAAACTATTGTACTGGTTATTTCGTGCTCTAGAATATATATTTTCTATTCCACTTAGTACATACTGCATTCCTTATCCTTTATCAGGGTTGCGATATACAGACTTACACATATAAATAAACTATAAAAATAAATAAATTAGTAAACGAAAATTCGTTTAAAGTCTGCATGAAAACATGTTACTTTACAAAAAAAACATCGCAGAATACCCAAGGAGAATATTGTAGACACCAATCGACAAGGGAAGTACTGCGTGGGGTGGGCCGTTAGACAAAAGATAGGGAGTGCTGGAACTCCCGTTTCTCCTGTCACTGTCCTCCTTAGCTGATCATTTTCCATGTTTCATCTACCCTGTGAGCAGTCCAGCATGCTTTCAAACACACACTTCTCTTCCTACTCCTTACTACATACACACGCATCTTACAAACTACATAATCTTTTCAAAATTAAAAAAAAAATGGCAACTTCAAGAGCCTCAGGGTCCCCTCGGGAGGGGACCATAAATATCCCCACTTCGGGATCCCCCCCCTGCCGATAACGGGAACGCAGACCCGGGCAGGGGGGCTGGATCTGCTACTGCCCATTCGAGATGTTCTGGACCTCTGTCTGATTCACTTTTCTTAAACTTCTGCAACATTCGTGGCCTTTTCTCAAATTTTCAACCTGTTGAACACCACTTCTCCTCCTCTAAACCTCATTTTCTTTTCCTCACTGAAACTCAGGTGCCTGGGATGACTGACAGCAACCCCTTTTCTGTACCCTTTTACTTTCTCTATACTCAATTTCACTCCAAAAGTAGATGTTGTGTATATGTACGCAATGACCTAACTTGTTCTCGTATCTCAGAACTCAAATCGGTACTTTTGCATTATCCTCCCAACACTAATTTTTTTTTATAATGGAAGGAAAATAAAGTACGTTAGCAAAACACTTTTAATTTTTAATCGTGAAAAGGCATGACCTAACCTAACCTAACCTAACCTAACCTAACTTGAAGCCGGCTAACTACGGCTAACGCCTGCGGCGGGCTGTTTTTACCGTAACCTAACCTAACCAAACCTAACCTAACCTAACCTAATACCAACACTAATTTCTTTTATAATGGAAGGAAAATAAAGTACCATAACCAAAACCAAACCAACATTATATAAAAAAATTAGTGTTGGGAGGATAATGCAAAAGAACCATCAAATCTTTCGAATTCTGTACCCTCTGGCTACGGCTTACATACCACTCTCAAACTAAATACATCTGCGCTGTTTACCTTTCTCCTAATTCCACTGACTATCCCAAATTCTTTGACTACCTCACTTTCAAAGTGAAATACATTCTTTCCCGCTCTCCAGTTGCTGGCATCTCCATTTTAGGAGATTTCAATGTTCACCACCACCTTTGGCTTTTCTACCATTTCACTGACATCCCTGGTGAACTAGTTTACAACATTTCTATCCTAAATATCCTAGAGCAGATTATACAGCATCCTACTCGTATCCCTGATCGCCTTAGAGATCGGCTCAACATTCTGGATTTATTTCTTACCTCTCATCCTTCTTCTTACTCTGTGAAACTTTTCTCTCCGTTGGGCTCCTCCGATCACAATCTTATATCTGTCTCCTGTCCTATCTCTCCAATTCGACCATTGGCGCCGCTGACTGGGAGGCCCTTAGGCAGTACTTCTGTGATTTCCCATGGAATGATTACAGCTTCTGTGGCCGAGGTCCTTCTGGCTGTTCTACTACTAATGCAATAAAACTTTGGTTTAACTTTACTTGTTCTAATGCTGTCTGGAACAGAGAGGAGGCTTTCAGAAGGTACCGTTGTCATCCAACTCCTAACTCTCACTCAACTTATATTTCTGCACGGAATCGTGCAAAATCTGTTCTTCGACTCGCCAAAACTTCCTTCATCCGAAAAAAATGTGAAAATCTATCCTCTTCTAATTCTTCTCGCTCTTTTTTGCATCTAGCTAAGAACCTCTTCAACAACTTTACTTCCTCTTCTTTCCCTCCTCTTTTCCATTTCGATAGCACAGTTGCCGTCTCTTCTCCTGACAAAGCTGAACTCTTCGCTAAAACTTTCGCTTGCAATTCAACCTTGGACGATTCCGGTGCTGTTCCTCCATCTCCTCCCCCCCCCCTCTGACTTTATTATGTCTGAAATTAGAATCTCTTCTAAGATGTTTTTTCTGCTCTCTCTGGGCTCAACTCTAGGAAGGCGTATTGTCCTGATGGGGTTCCTCCTGTTATTCTTATGAACTGTGTTTCTGTGCTGACACCCTGCCTAGGCAAACTCTTTCGTCTTTGTCTCTCATCTGGTACTTTTCCTTCCTGCTGGAAGTTCGCTTTCATTCAGCCTGTCCCAAAGAAGGGTGACCGTTCTCAACCATCCAACTATTGTCCACTTGCTCTGATTTCTTACTTTTCCAAAGTTTTTTAATCTACCCTTAATAGGAAGATTCTTAAACACCTTTCTTCTCACAATCTTCTTTCAGATTCTCAATATGGATTCCGCAAGGGACACTCTACTGACGATCTTCTTGCATATCTCTCTGACTCTTGGTCATCCTCCTTTCGGGACTTCGGTGAAACTTTTGCTGTTGCACTAGACATATCAAAAGCTTTTGATAGAGTTTGGCACAAATCTTTAATTTCAAAATTGCCCTCCTTCGGTTTCTATCCTTCTATCTGTACCTTCATCTCTAATTTCCTGGAAAGATTACATATATTCTCTTTCTAAAACAGCTTCTAAGAGGTTAGGTGAGCTGTACCCCCTCCGCGGTTTCTTCACCCCCACTCAGTTGCTGTCTCTGTACAGGGGTCTTGTCCACCCCTGTATGGAGTATGCTTCTCATGTGTGGGGTGGTTCAACCCACACAGCCGTACTAGACCGGATGGAATCAAAGGCTTTTCGTCTCATCAATTCCCCGCTTCTCACTGATTGTCTTCAATCTCTCTCTCTCTTCTCCGCAATGATGCCTTACTCTCGCTTTGCTATCGCTATCATAACGGACATTGCTCTTCTGAGTTCTCTAATTGCATGCCTCCTCTTTTAAGGAGAGCACACAATACCAGACTTTCTACACTTTCTCATTCCTTTTTTTGTCCAACTATCTAATGCAAGGTTTAATCGATATTTTCAGTCTTTCATCTACTCAACCAGTCAACTGTGGAACAATCTTCCTCAGTCCATCTTTCCTCCTGTCTATGACCTCCCATCTTTCAAACGCAGAGTGTCTAGGCACCTCGAAAACCTCGGACATTGATTTTGGTTTTCTTCTTCTTTTATGGGAGGGAAGCTTTTGCGGACATTTGCCCTTGTCCCCTCCTTCCTGCATAATAAAAACCCATCCCTTGAAACTCTACTATTATTACCGTGTTATTAAGAGTAAATATTTATGGGCTTCATATCTGAAGAGAAAATCCATCGACTGTTAATCTGTTTATTCCCTCCGAGACTGGCTTAATTCGCTCATTTATCTTACTCCAGTTCGACCTACAACGCCTGTCATGCGGGGCCGTTACCAATCTAAATAAATTTTATTTATCGATGCAACCGAAATTCAATTACACCAGCAAAGAATTTCCACTATTTCAAGTTTCTCTTATAAAACCAACTATATATATATATATATATATATATAATATATATATATATATATATATATATATATATATTAAAGTTGCACTAGGACGCTAGATACCATGATGTATTACAGACGAAAGAGATGAAATTACTAAAGCGAAATTGCAAAAGTGTATAGCATTCAAGGTTTTGCGAGAAATAATATTTGGGGCTGTTTGACCCTCTTCGTAACTGCAAAGGTCATGTGACGAAGGGAGCTGCAGTTTTACGTGGGATTCGAACCACGGATCGCTACATCGTTTGAACGCGGAGGACGGTCACCCATCGAATGATTGATCAGACTCAACGTCGTTTAACTGCGCTGATCTAACGGGAAGCAGTGTTGCGACGTGGCCACGACCTAGCCCGAAGTGCCGCGAGGTATTTGCCACATTTCAATTTCGACTGTACGCTTAATTTTGCAATTAAAAACTTTAATTTCACTTATTTTTCGTAAATGAGGATAAAATTAATCTTTCGATACGAAACTTTAATCTTTTGGAGTATCTACTGTAATGACGAGACTTACATCTTTCCTTCGCCTCTAACTCGTCCCCTGAGGTCTCACTTGGTTTAACAAAAATTCATGAGATATTGTACCCTCTTCGACTAGTTGTAGCTGTTTGTAACAGAGCTTCATAAATCCAACAAAGACACTTTTACAATTCTCTTGAATGAATAGCTGTAGCGCATAGTTTATGATCAACGTCAATGTACAGTTCGCTTTCAGGAGCATCTTTCTAAAATGCAATGGTATATTATTATGACTGATAATAATAATAATAATAATAATAATAATAATAATAATAATCAGTCTGGAGCACAGGGATCAGACCAACTAATGCGGCCCTTTGCACTGAGGCAAGGCTATAAATGAATTATTCCCGTTGTCCTCATAATAAAGAGGTTAATGGTAAACCTTAAAGTTGTATTTCATTCTGAAGGAACACTTTCACAAAATGCAAAAACAATACAAAAGTACAGGGTGTTCATAAAGTCACGCGAGCGAACATACATGTACACTTCGCCATATTCACTCGCGTGACTTTATGAACACCCTGTAGTTACTGTCAGGAGCAATTATAGGTCAAAATTTTGTTGGACATTCGTTTCTGTTTAATAAATTGGTGGATGGTTAGAACCATGAAAATCCGTCTTAAAATTCTGATTAAAATGGAGCAACATTATTCTTCCGTCATATTTATGCATGAAAAACAGAGTAAATAATGGATTCTGTACTTCCGTTCTTGCTTCCTTGAAAAAACGATATCTGGAGGTAAACATTATTACTATTACTATTTTTTATTATTATTATTATTATTATTATTATTATTATTATTATTGCTGTTGTTGTTGTTGTTGTTGCAAGAACTGTATATCAGCTTCTGATTTTATATGGTTTTGGGTTCTGTATTTTAGTTTCCTAAAAATATATTTCGCTTTAGTTATCTTACGAAAATTAAACATTAAAGCAAAAGGTATTTTTACGAAACTGAGAAGCAAAAACAAAAGCTATATATTATTATTATTATTATTATTATTATTAATATTATTATAGCAGTACTAGTAATAGGAATAGTAGTATTTTTTTAGGTTTCTGCTACCAGCGTATTGCAGTCGTACAAATTAAAAGTGCAATTTAGGTTTCTGATTTAATACTTTTTCTATGTAATTCGAATATATCCGAAAAAAAAACGTTCGGAAATATCGGAATGACGCAACGAAAGGGTTGAGGACTTCTTGATTTTATGTAACCTTTGAATTTCGTTCGATAAATAATATTCCTTTAATATTAATTCCCTAAAAGTGCTACGTTTAGACAACCAAGTAAATCTTTCAAAAGTTCAACATTTTTAATCGTTTGTATAAATATATAACCATTCCAAATTTCAATAACAATGATTTTCCATTATCGCGAAAGGTTTCAAGTATATATATATCTATATATATATATATATATATTAACTGCAAACAACACAGTATAATTAATGTAAAGAACGACGCTTGTGTAGAAGAGCGTCGAAGAGTGTAGGAGAATTACAACTTTTACATATATATATATATATATATATATATATATATATATATGTGTGTGTGTGTGTGTGTGTGTGTGTGTGTATGTATCGAAATGGAAGTCAGAAATTATTAGGTAAAAGCGAGTTTTCTTCACAGATAAAAAAATATTTATGGACAGACGTTTGCTAATACTAATGATGATAAATGATGATCACGTTTAAAACAAAAACATTAATATTTTGATCGTATATTTTCTTTCGGAAAGAAGCGTAATTTAGTTGTCTTTTAGGGAAAAAAGGACAAATTTAGATACATTGGATCAAACTTCACGGTTTAAACTCTTCTTGGGCAATGTTACAGTTCTATGGTGGCAAATATGTCGAGCGAGGAGAGTTGCGGTAGCGGCAAGGGGGTCGGGTGATGGGTGGCACTGGCACTGAGGGGTTGGAGTTATAAGGTCAAGAGGAAGCCTCAAAGACCTTTTGGTCTACTCAGAGAGGTTCCTATTATTAAACTAGTTGATTTTGAATTAGTCTAGCAGCAATAGAAAACTAGATAGAAAAGCATAAAGCTCTCTCCCCACCCTCCGGTCCCTCCCCGCTAGAAGCGGGTACGGAGAAAGGTGTCAACTACTTGGTATCGTCACAAAAACCTCGAACATATGTTTTTTATTTTAACAAAATATTTACAGCTCTATTTACTGAGGTATCGATGCAACGAAGAACCCATGACGAACTCCAGGCTAGCCCTAAAAGGATAAGAAAGGTGAAGGTTAAACTCTATGTCTATATGTTTACACCCATGTATGCGCAAAGCCATCACGCCGTCAAAGTGACGAAGGGGTTGAAACAGGAAATGAGAACAGAAATAAGATTTTCTACACTATGCCCTTACCCATCACGTGCATCCAGCCACCCAAGAGAAAGAAGAAAAAAAAGAAATCGTGACGGCAGAAATGCAACTCTACCTTTTCTACTTTTCTACTCTTTTCTTAGATCTGTTAACAGGCATGCAATTGTGTGAATGTGTTTTCTGTAATTGGATGTATGTTATGTGTGTGTCTGTCAACTCTTTGAATGTTGCCGAGGTTCAACTTGGGTCTCCCGCAAATTCAATTGCTACATGTCACTCTAATAGAGACAAGAGTTCTCATATTATAATCCTTCCTCTTCCCGTAACATTCTTGGCGTTTCCTTTTCTCGTGATATTTCCTGGAAAGATCACATATATTCTCTTTCTAAAACAGCTTCTAAGAGGTTAGGTGTGCTGTACCGCCTCCGCAGTTTCTTCACTCCAACTCAGTGTCTATCTCTGTACAGGGGTCTTGTTCGCTCCTGTATGGAGTATGTTTCTCTTGTGTGGGGTGGCTCAACCCACACAGCCGTACTAGACCGCGTGGAATCAAAGGCTTTCCGTCTCATCAATTCCCCGCCTCTTACTCACTGTCTTCAATCTCGCTTTCTTCGCCGCAATGTTGTCTCACTCTCTCTTTACTATCGCTATTATAACGGACTTTGCTCGTCTGAACTCTCTAACTGCATGTCTCCTCCTTTAAGGAGAGCCACGCAGCACCAGACTTTCTACACTTTCTCATTCCTTTTCTGTCCAACTCTCTAACGCAAGGGTTAATCGGTATTTTCAATCTTTCATCTACTCAACCCGTCAACTGTGGAACAATCTTCCTGAATCCATCTTTCCTCCTGTCTATGACCTCCTATCTTTCAAACGCAGAGTGTCTAGGCATCTCGAAAACCCCAGACCTTGATTTTGGCTCTCTTCTTCTATGCAGGGCGCTTTTGCTGGCATTCGCCCTTGTCTCCTCCTTCCTGCATAAAAAAACAAAAAAAATCGGTCAGTCATCAAAACACTCCTGATGAGTAATTTGTATTTGAAATAATGAACAGGAACTCTTGGTGATTCATCTTTCATTTTATATATATATATATATATATATATATATATATATAGGGTGAACCAAATGTAGGTGGACAGTAAATGATAACGTTTATTTTGAGAATACATATTTAATTTTTTTGTATACTATAATACAAAATAAAATTTAAATAAATTTAGTTATAATATTTAATATAATATAACACAAACACCATAGTTATAATGAACACCATAGTTATAATATAATATAACACAAACCGTATTCAACCTACTGTCCACCTACTTTTGGTTCACCGTGTATATATATATATATATATATATATATATATATATATATATATATATATATATTTATATAAACACAATACATATTAAAATATATATACTGAAACTAGTGCGAAAAAGTATACAGTATATACAAAACTCTCTCAGTGTACAATATCTTAAGGTCTCGTGACCAAGTGGGTGACGTGGCGGCTTGCAAAAGTCGAATCTTCAGTGGCATTGGTTCAAATCTCACTGAGATAAGATAAATTTATTTCTAATGTATTTAACCTATATTTAAGTTGTTGTTGGTATGTTGTTCCTGATTAACATAAAATTGATAAAAATGTAAATACACTAGGTTAAGGAAAATAAATTGAAATTGTATTTGATCGACATTTCCTCCAGTAGATGTCGCCAACCACTTCAATTAAATTATTTTTAAGGAATTAGTTCCCAGAAAAGTATTTCATCAAGCGTCGAAGTTTGATGAAAATACTATCATCACCCAGAGGGCACTTGTTCAACGAAAGAAATTCCCACACTACATCTTCATGCTGATGTAGTGTGGGAACGTATACGTGTTAAAAGCTGCCGGTAAGTATATATATTTGTTTTTAACGTTGATATTTTAACGCCAAATGTTTTTTGTTATTTTTGTCCTGTTCTTTTTAAGGTTTATTATGCATACAAAAAAGATTAGTCTTTTTGCAGAACGCATTTTTCAGATTAGTCCATAATTTTGTAGGCAATGTCTTTTTGTTTTAGATACAAATTTTGCATAAAAATAGCGCTCATCCTACCTTCTGAACACAGGTTTCTATGTCAGTGAGAATTTAACATTTACTTTAGTTCACGAACCACTTACACTTTGAGTGCAGCTTCACAAATTTGGTCTCACTGGCTTTGTATGCGAAGCTCAAAATTTTTATGGCTGTGGTATTTTTGTAAATTTATGGATTGACTTGCTTTTCCTCAATTTCATAAAAAGAGTATACAGGTTTGTACAAGCTTGGTGACTAGATGCACAAAATTATTTATTATTTTTTACCACAATCAGCACAAGTAGTAAAATAGTTTAAATTTTGAGTTTGTGTGCTGCCGACAAGAGGCGTGACGCTGGGCAGTGGGCAGAGCTTAGAACTTTCGACGAATAAGTTCCGCTCAGTGTCACGCAAACAGACAGCTCACTCAGCTGAACAACCAACCCACCATCCCTGACTTCTCGGCGATCCGTCAATATCGTACTGGTGGTCACGGGGGTGGACTCATCACTTACATACGTAAAAGCATTAGCTACACTGATGCCACCCAAAACATTACAAACACAATCCAAGCAGATAACACGATAGAAATACAGGCAGTTAACATTAAAACACGCGCAAAACACAACACCACACTCATCAACATTTACAGCCCACCAGATAGTTCACCTCAGGTGCCAGCCAATTACAATCCACAGTTACACAATCTGGCCTCTCTCACTAATGTCATCTTAGGAGGAGACTTCAACGCTAAAGACACTAGTTGGTACCTGCACAACCAAAGCAACACCAGAGGCGCCAACATAGCCACATAACTAAACAGCCTCTTCATTCTTAACAATACAGAAGAAAATACACACATACCACATCAAGCAGGATACTCAAACTCCTCCCCAGACATAACGTTCTGCTCCCCCTCACTAGCAACATATACACACTGGAGAACAGAAAAACAGCTGTCATCAGACCACCTGCCCATCATCATTACAACACGTTCTACACTCTGCCCAAACAGCCTTAGGCACACTTACAGAAATTACAAGAAAGCTAATTGAGAACAGTTCAAAATACAGACTGAGGAACAATTCACCACATTAAACAGCACACCCATCATAAACATCAATACAACACTCAAGACATTTAATCAGATCATCAATAATGCAAACAAATACATACCCAAGGGCAACATTAGGAAATACAACCAAAATTACACTAGAGAAATAGCCCACCTCATAAGGCAACATAACAACCTCAAACATAGCACACAAACACCAAACACAGAAGACATAAAACAGCAGATACAACAGCTCAACACAGAAATAAACAAACTTAAAGAAAAACAAACATAAACATTTAGGGAATTCATAACAACACTAAACCACTCCACAGATACATTTAGGCTATATGTGGCGTCAGCGTTCCAAAGATCAAAATTTATTTTTGACCATTCTTGGAGATATATGAAAATATTATAAATAAAAATTGCTGTAACTTTTTTATTTTTCATTTTTCCTAAAAAAGAATAACTTTTTTGAACTCAGCACGCAAACCCACGTGATAATAATGTAACTTTGTAGACATAAAGAACGGTCCGGATTTTGGAAAAGAGCCAAAACAAGTATTATATCTGTGCATTTATTCCACGTAGGGTCAAGTTTTGCAATTGTCTTTCATGCATGCATTAATTTTAGGTTAGTAGCTTCTTTCAAGATTGAGAACCAGCTTGTGACACTGTGCTTAACCTTAGACCTGGGTCTCTTGAGGGTATATATCTTGCCCCTGGTCAAAAATAAGTATGGAGACATTCTGTCCAACAATAATTACAGGTCTATTGCTGTCGCTTCCTGCTTCTCTAAACTACTAGAAAAACTCTTGTTACTCCGATTAAATGATTTCCTATGGACATCTAATCAGTTTGGCTTTAAAAGGTCTCACTCAACTGACCTGTGTATCTATGTACTTAAAGAAACAATATCTAAATACATTGACAGTAACTCAACCATTTATAGCTGTTTCCTTGATATAAGTAAGGCATATGATAGGGTGAACCACAATATTTTACTTCCAAGACTAGAAGACAGGAAGGTTCCCATGTACATATTAAATTTATTGAAATTTTGGTATTCCCACCAATCTTTCACTGTTAGGTGGGGCAATGTACTATCCGAGTGTTTTGGCTCCTCTTGCGGGGTGAGACAAGGCTCCTTGCTCTCCTCTATGCTGTTTAATGTGTATATTAACGGATTAATTGCTACACTTAATGAGGCAACAGTAGGATGTTGTATAGATAACACAAGGATAAATAACTTAGTTTATGCCGATGATATGGTGTTAATAAGTCCCTCTGTTAAAGGTCTGGATCGGCTACTAAACGTCTGCGAAGTGTATTCGCAGAAACATGATATTCTTTTTAATGTTACAAAAACTAAGGTTATGCAATTTCATCCTAAAAGCTGTAATCAGCCAGCTGATATAAGGTTAAAATGAATGGTGAAGTAATTGAGGAAGTACAAGAGTTTAAGTATTTGGGTCAAACTATTACCAGCTCCTTGAGTGATGACTCGGATATAAGAAAACAATCTCGAAGCCTGTGTGCTAAAGCGAATATGACCATAAGAACCTTTCGTTTCTGTACAAGTGAAGCTAAAGACACACTCTTTCGTACTTTCTGCAGTAATATATACGGTCAGCAACTCTGGGTGAATTATAAAAAAGGTTCTGGCAGAACCCTACATTTGCTGTACAACAGGTCTTTTAGACTCTTACATAAATTAACCCCGAGATGCTCAGCTTCGCAAATGTTTGCTACCTGCAATGTCCCGAGCTTCCCGGAGGTAACAAGACGTGCTCAACACAGTGTAATGCAAAGAATTAAAAAATCAACCAACCCGATCATCCAAACTATCCATGAGTTCTGCCATTTATCCTCTAAGGCCTAAGCTATCGACTTCTTGGTACGAAAACGTCTGTCTGTAGCTCCACTTAACTTCGACATTGCAGTATTATTTCTAATCAATTGTATATATTTCTATCCTTAGTATATGAACTGCCATTGTATTAATAATATTTGTCATATGGACTATAGTCTGCCAATAAACCTTTTCATTTTCATTTTCATATAATAAGCCTCTCCTAAATTCAGTCTCTAATTTAGACAACCTGTACTTGAGAAATTGATAAATCTAGAAGTGCCCAGACAAGAACAGCCAAACTTATTTCAGAAGTGAAAAGTAAAACAAACATATGAGGAAAGATTAGTCGAACTACCTAGTCTTTCGCTTGAAAAGCATAGCTTTCGAGGAGAATTAATTCAGACAATTCAAACGATAAGGGGGTTTTATAATGCAATTAGTCACTTACAAAAGGTAATGGATAAGAATGGAAAATCAAATGTTTGTTAGTAATGTTATGAAGCACTTCGTTTTATCTAAACTTAAATTTAAGCTTAAATATAAATTTAAACTTTCATACAATTCATTGGTAGATAAAATATTTCATGAAATATTTTAGATTAGTCTTTTCAACTGTTTAAAAATTGGCACAATTTTGATATTTCAGTTAAATGAAATATTTAGCAAATTGTTTAACTAATGTAAAACGTCTAACGCTTTAGATATTTCGGAATCCATAAAACTGGGAAAATGAAACGCCTAACGAAACATACTTCAATTTAGAGAGTTCATATAATTCATAATTTAATTCACACTGCAATACCTTCTTAATGTAGAAGAATAAATGATTTTTGTTTTAGTTAACTTTGTAGAGAATTCTAAAACTGTCATTTCTTGCTGGGCGTCCTAAATCCCGAGAATGGTTTCGGATAATGGAGTGCACTGGATTTGTCAGTCCAGTATAAGTGAGGGTGGTAACCCCTCTAGGTTGAGGGACGCCTGCGTCAAATGTGTACCGTTTCAAATACACGTCTTCATAACTTAACCCTACAAAAAATTCCGGCTTTAAATGGTTAATCAGTAAAAGCGATAGAATGGTGTGCTTTGATGTAAAGCCATTTTACTCCTTAAAACCTACTCCGTCTTGGGCGATACAACGTTCAACATTCTTAAGCGACGGCACTCACACATTATTGTTATATCAGTTAAAGCAGAAATTATGACAAACTAAACCTTCTTTAATAGTTAATAACATTTTAGTTCTAACTGGCTAAGTCCTATAGTAATAGATTTTAAATACAGCCGTTTACAGTCACATAAATACAGGTAAATTTCGATAACCCGGCACTCTTGGGGCCAAGCAGTTGCCGGATTGCGGAATTTTTCAGATTTTGGAGTGTATATATTTTGAGCACATAAAGAACGGGCAAAGGACGAGCAAAGTACTCGACTGCCACAAGTAAACAAAGAAAAAGCGTGGCAGGTGCGGGCGTGGGCTACAACAGCGCCGGGTTTTGGGGAAAATTCCTGGAGTAGTGAAAATATGAATTTTTTATTTTTAAATTATGCCGAAATTTGAAAGTCGCCGGAATTTGGAACGCCGGATTATTGATGCTCACCTGTATAAATAGTTTAGGTTGTAAGCCATATAATATGTAGGCCTAGCTATCAGCACCAACCCAAACCCAGCTTTCATGCTCTTATATTTTCACTATTATCACATTGTCAAAACCGTATTAGTACAATCATACTTTATAGCTATAAGTAAATCTCAAGTTTCAGCTTCATATTTTATGCACAATTTTGCACATATATCCACTTTTAAATACATCTCAGACCTCTTTGAGACCATTTTACTAGGCATGGTATTGTAATTTTCTCCAAGTTTGAACAACGGCTCTCGGCAACACTTACTCTCTTCTACACCAAATCACCCTTTCCAGCAATATGACTTTAAAATTCACTCACAGTTCAGTATATCACAAATTGGCTCCGAATTGACTCCATCCATTGAATAGTTGCATTGTGGATGGAGTACATCAATGACACTCTCATAAGGTTAAGAGGCTCTCATCCCACTTCAATCTTAAAACATAAATGATTTTATTAAGTATATATTAACGACATAGATGTAGGATTGACTAGTAACGTGTCAAAATTCGCGGACGATACTAAAATAGGCGGTAAGGTTGTTAACGAGGACGATAGAAATAGGCTCCAAGACGATGTAAATAGGATTATGGAATGGAGGGATAAGTGGCAGATGCAATTTAACGTAGACAAATGTAAAGTTTTGCATATAGGTTCTCGTAACAATAATTACACGTACACGATGGATGATAGGGAGTTAGCGAGCGTTGACAAGGAAGTAGATTTAGGCGTACGTGTATCTAAGGATTTAAAGGTTAGGAACCAGTGCCTGGAGTCTTGCGCAAAAGCTAATAGGATGTTACGCTTCATAGCGCGTAATTTCGAATTTAAATCGAAGTATATTATATTGCCCCTTTACAAGTCCCTAGTCAGGCCTCATTTAGAATATGCCGTTCAGTTTTGGTGCCCGTACTTGCGTGAGGATATTGATAGGTTAGAAAGGGTTCAGCGTCGTGCCACGAAACTGATTCCGTCATTGCGCAACAAGCCTCATGAAGATAGGATTAAAGAGTTAGACCTGTATTCACTCGAAACTAGGAGATTAAGGGGGGAGCTTATTGAAGTTTTCAAAATCGTTAATAACATCGATAACGTAAATTTTGACAAATTGCTCACTTTCGATAATAATAATACTCGTAATAACGGATTTAAGTTGCGTGGCAGACGTTTCATCACTAATATCGCTAAAAATTTCTTTACGTTTAAAGTAACTGATAAATGGAATAATCTTCCCGCGTCAGTCGTGAACTCTACCAGCGTTAATATGTTTAAGAACCGTTTAGATAGGCATTTTAAAAATATTAACGTTGTTTAATATAATAATAAAACACTCCCCCTTCTCCCTCTCAGCCTCCCCCTTTTCCCTCTCCCTCGTTAAAATTATTAACGTTGTTTAATATAATAAAACAATTAGCAACAGGAGCTCTAGGGGTGGTGATCGAGGATGAGTCTGTTGACAATAATGCCAGCAAAAAAAATTAGACTAACACGATCGTAGATGTAGCTCGTAGCGTAAACTAACCCACTTTTTGTTTTACTTTACCTACTTTTTTTTTTTTCCTTCTTATCCTCTCCTTACTTGCATGTCTGTAGTTTGCATGGTATGATAGTGAGTTAAGGCTGTGTTTGCATGGTTTGTAAGCATTCTTATTTTACTTCTTTTCATCTTTCACCCTTTTCCTATTCTCTCCGACTATTTTTCTGAATTGTCGGCAGTGGCCGACTGATGATGATGGTGAGCCTTTCTTTCTCTTTTCCTGAATGAATGTTAACCCATGAGTGATAGGTGTTGCTACTTAATTAACCCCTTATTCTCTTCTCTTAACTCCCTACTCTTTCCTTTCTCTCGGCCTAACCTTAGAGTGGATCTTAGGGTCTTTGTTAGCCTTAGCTTCTGTAGATCTGTAGATATACTCGTATATCACTTCTTTACCTCTTCAAGGTCCTTTTACTATGCATAGGATCGTAATATTGTCCGAGTCTGAACAATGACTCTAGGTTTTTCTGTTTTGGGTTAAACTCATACCCTACTCCAGCGTCACTGAAAACTACTCACTAAACGCTATCTCGTTAATACCGATAAGATCTAAATTTTCACTCATCATATAAATAAATAGTTCATTCCTCTTACAGTATGTATACCTAAAACTCCGTGCATTTGTATAAAAGCACTTCAACCATTAACTTCAACTGTTTCACTACTTCTGGTATCGTTACTGAAATGGCTATTCCTGTCATAATTCGTCTTTAAAATCCCGACAGTATTGCTAGCTATAGGTGTATCTTTATGAATTAAATCCTACGTTACTTTAATCTTTCTAAACCTTAAAGATCTGTTTGACTTCTGAAAAGCTAGCATATATCGTCCACGCACGATAGTGCGTGAAAAAAAATTTTTTACCCCGACAAAACTACACCACACGCACTTTACACCAAAAGATAGGGGACGGCGAGGCAAATAATTTGCTGGAAACATCGAACAAATTCGTTCTATAAAAAAGTTTAGAACAAAGTTTGTGGCCAAAAGGTTGTTGTTGTTGTTATTGGTTAGCCGATCAGCCCACCCTGATCGAGCAAGCCGGCGGCATGCAGGTAACCGATCACCCTCTCCGGAGTGGACCAGAGGATCAGCGCACTAGTGATGTTGTGTTGTGTTCTATGTTGTGTTAGAGCGGTACAGTCTGTCATAATGTGTTCAATTGTTTGTGGTGTGTTCTGGCAGAGGTGGCAGGTGTCGTCTGTGGAGTTGTCTAGTCTGTGTTTATATGTCTGTAAGTTGGGGTGATGGCCATATCGGAAGCGTGCTAAGTTAACTCGATCCGATCTGCTCAGGCTGGTCTCTGACCTGTCAATGGGTGGCGGCTTCGCACCTAGGACCGCATTCGGACCGAGTCGTGTCAGTGCTTTGTGGGTTAGGTGTGTGTATGTATGTGTGTTCTGTACTGTGTGATGTCTGTGGGGCGTGGTATGGAATGGAGTATTTGGTTATAATGTCTCTCTGGTGTTACCTTAATGGTGCGAGGTGTTGGTGCATGATTGTACATTAGGCCGGGTCGTTTTTGCTTGAAAAAAAATTTTTTGGAAGTTTAATTTACCCTGTATTACGAAAGTTTGTGTATCTACATAGGAAGTATTATGACAAAGTTTCAAGCTTTTATATAAATATTTTGAGGTTCCACAAGCAGGGCCGTTTCTAGCCATTAGGGAGCCCTAAGCAGTATACCCATTTGAGGCCCCACCCCTCCATCCACCAACTCATGCCTTACTACATCACCTCAGCACACACATACAAAAAATGTCTGTGTTAATAAAAAACAATTATGAAACAATTTTAATGAAACATTTATGTCCAAAACAACAAGTATGTACTTTCAGAAGACAAACAGAAAAAATACTCTTCATGAAATTCCTGAAAATTAGCTTGTACATTATTTAGAATAAATGACAGAACTATGTATAAAAAAATAATGCAATTATCAACTACCAAACAATTACTAACTCTACGATACAATCGTGTAATAGCTAACAGTTATACAGAACAGGGATCAAGTAAAGATAAGCACCCCCAGCCTTCTTTAATTAGCCTTATAAGGCTAACTAACGAAAATATCACGACCTAACCTAACCAATCGTTAAGTCAACTGTACGCCCTTGACGATTGGTTAGGTTAGGTCGTGATATTTTCGTTAGTTAGCCTTATAAGGCTAACTTGACAATATAGGACACAAATAGTTTCACAGGACTATCGCGGACATTCGTTTTAAAAACGTTTGTCCGTTTACCACATTTGGGGCACTCGTCACATTCGATACCCATACACTCATCACAGATGGTCTGGCTCACAAGTAAATGTGGAATTACCTCTTTGGTTTCAGCGTTCGTATATGTTTCTATGTCGTAGTATACAGTTATACAAGGGTTATTTTTAGGCTTAACATCTTTCATATAACATACACGCTTTACTCCATCCGCCTTATATTCCTCCTGGCATGTAGGACAGTGAATTACGTCACACTTGTGCTTAAATTTTCCCCAATTATCCATTGTGTGAAACATACCACATTCACAGATTCGCATTTTCCTGCACGTGCCAATTGATTTATGGAAATCAAAACAGCTATTATTGAAAAATGTGCGTCTACACACATCACAGTCTCTCTTCTCAGCTTCAACTACACGGCTTTCACATTTGGTGCTTTTACACTGCTCACATACCATGTGACATTCTTTACAATGTCTCACTATATCATCCGCAAACTCGAGGCACCCCTTACACAAATCATGATGTCTCCCATATTTTCGACTTTTGTCATAACTCGCGTAAAGCCACCTTATATTACGGATGGGGAGATACATTGTCCCTGACAATCCTAAAATAAGTAGGGGTCTTGTACAATCTCTCACACAGCTTTTAAAAACATACACAGTCCTTCGACGATCATCCAACCCAAATACAACTATGCGGACATTCATTTCCTGTTCTACCCTTCTCAGCTCTTCAGGACCCATATTACAGTCAAATTCAAGTTCACAGTCTACAGCTAGTTTACGGGCACGCTCCACGACCGTAGGCAGCCAAATTTTTTGAGTCCGTGTATTTTGTACAGTAAACATACGTGCTAAGAGTACTGCTATAAAGCCGCAACCACGATCGACGTTTATATGCTTTCGGTAAATAGTCGGAGAATTGAAGTTAAGAGTATACGGTATGGCACTATGGCCCGCAACACGGAATACACGGTCAATATTTACCGTGAAGTTGTCCATATTGAAGGCTATACTACTTTGGGCGGCTTGCATTATACGTCCTAATATATATTCTACATCTTCAGCCGCCAAACGTCTAAATGGCACTATCACCCAATAATCGTCTACATCACCGTCATCTGACCCGAATCCAAAGGACAGACTCGTCCTGACTTCACGCTCGTCGCGATTCTGAAGAGCAAACTCTAAATACGCTGTACAAACCCGGCGTAGTCCGCGCTCAATTCCATTGCTATACATGACTCTAGGGTCGACCCTGACTCTATACCGATTTCTAGTCAAGGCTGGGGTGGGGGCTGCGGATCGCACCAATTCGATCGTTAGATATCTTCAGCAGAAGGGGGGCGGCGGATGAATTAGGGGTATATTAGCGGAAGGTGCTGATGGGGGGCCTGTTGCGTAGGAGGTTGATGGTTGGGGATCTATTATTGTAGACTTAACAGAACGGGGGGCGGCGGATGAATAAGGGGATATATTAGCGGGAGGTGCTGCTGGGGGGCTTGTTGCGTAAGAGGTTGAGGGTTGGGGATCTATTACGCTGCAACAGGCGCGTATTTCGGGCGCTTTATACCTGACGTGGGGTTCTCACACCTCCGCTTTGGACGTGCTACCGGTATCGCTGGTGAGGGTTCGTTGGCAGGGGAGGAGATCACAACTACACTGTCGTCGAGGTCATCCGTAATGTCAATGATGGGGTGCTCTACCTCATCGTCATTCACGGTTCTGTGGGAGAAGAAAGCAAAATATAAGGAACAGCACTCAAAATTTGTAATATTTTGTAAATGACCCACTTAGGAGTGTGACGTGTTAGAAATGGACTCTGTAGAAAAATTCAGATTCACGAGCCCATCCACATGTATTATATCTGGACCTACAGGATGTGGTAAAACTGTGTTTATGCTTAAAATCATTAAAGAAAAGGGAGAGATGTTCTCGAAATTTGTGCATAAAGTTATATGGTGCTATTCGACGTATCAATCAGTGTTCAACGAGTACCAAGATGATATTTTGTTCCACAAAGGCGTATATGACGTTAATTCGTTAAAGGGAAATGAACATACAATCATTGTAATTGACGATCTCATGTTGGAGATGGATAAAACGTTTGCCGAGACATTTACAGTATTCTCCCACCACCTTAACATAAGCGTGTTCTTCATCAATCAGAATCTATTTTTCAAAAATAGATACATGCGCGATGTGTCGTTAAATACGCAATATCTAGTCTTATTCGCGCAACGTAGAGATGTATCACAAATTGGGTATTAGCCAATCAAATGTTCCCGAATCAGCGTAAGGAGTTTTGGAAGTTTATAAAGAAGCTACAAGCACGCGTTACGGATATTTGCTTTGCGACCTTCATCCGCGAAACACGTTTAGAGTGCTTCTGCGAACGAATATATTTCCAAACGAGCCTGAAACGGTGTATATTCCAGAATGACAAAGAGACTAAAGAAATACCGTGAATTAATAAAAATTCTATCATCGACTGCCCCGGCAATGCAGCAGATGTTTATTAAAAATATCGACGCGACTTTTTAAAATGCATCTGTGAAATCTGTCTTAACGTTATAAATTGCAATGTATCAATGAAAACCCATCAGAAGGCTCGCCTACGCCGCTACAAGAACATAATACGTGCACTCGCTCGTAAAAGTCAAACTGTAGCGAAAGAAAAAACGAATTATTGTACAAACAGGAGGGTCATTTCTCCCCATCTTATTTTCAGTTTTGGGTCCTTTACTGACTAGATTAATATAATGAAGAAAGTGGTAGTGATTCCCCACGAGGTGTACGCTTCACTGCAAAGGAATCCAGACACGGATCTAGATCCCCGTAAAAGCAGACTTAAAAGAATGGAAAGCGAATTGCTAGCTCTATTAAACAGTGAAAAAACACCTGATGAGAAAAGAATCTTATACCAAGAAGCTCTGCAGAAATTTCTTCACGAGTACGAAAATTATAAGAGCCTACAGAGATTCCTGTGGTTATTAGGCACAGCACGGGGACGATGGACATGGCGACATAGGATCTGAGCCCGACGATACAGCTGACCAACCAAAAAGATTAGCCACACAACATATCGAACATGTATTAAAAAGCACCCCCACATACATTGAGGAGTAAAGGCTTAAGTCTTTATAATCTATTGAATGAGGATCCAGCCATACAATGGACCGATACAGGCGAGATCATTGTGGAAGGATCAAAGGTACAGGGATCGAATATCGTAGACATTGTCCATGATCTGGTGAGAAAGTGGGATAGGCCATCACCATCAGGATGGAAGCATATTAAAGCAAGACTACAACAAATAAATGTCCCTAAAACGTTGATAGGAAATCTGAACAGGTTAAAAGACTTGGAACATGCAACGCTGTGACACAATTGAAGGCGCCGTCACCCCCGGCGGTAACACCTTTGAAGAGGAGCAAGAAGAGGTTAAACCAACCCTACCCACGTGCCTCTAAAATACGCAAATGGCTAACGTATTAACTAAACGCTATTATGACGTTTCTAACCCATCCTCTTACGGCGGCGTAGATAGACTGTACAGAAGTGTTTACGGAGTAGGAAAAAAGATGTTGAAAGATTTTTGAGGGAGCAGGACGCTTATACGCTTCATAAGCCTGTGAGAAAAAGGTTTAAAACAGCCAAGACAACGGCTTCCTCGATTGATTCTATTTGGCAAGCAGATTTAACAGACATGCAAAGATATTCTGTGTAAACGATGGTTACCGCTACATTCTATTCATAATAGACGTATTCTCTAGATATCTGTGGCTAGTTCCTCTGAAAAATAAATCACCTGAAACAGTTGCTAAAGCCACCAAAACGCTAATGTTAAAAGAAAACAGGGTTCCTGGCTATTTTTGTACGGATATGGGGAAGGAATTTATAGGCCGTGCTTTTCAGAACATGTTGACAGAGTTTAATATCAGCTATTACACAACCAATTCTATACATAAGGCTTCTTTAGCTGAAAGAGTTCAGCGCACCATAAAGGAACGCATGCACCGTTATTTTACACATAAAAACACATACAGATTTCTAGACATTCTGGAATCATTGGCATCATCCTACAACCGCTCACACCATCGCACGATTGGGACAACACCTAACGAAGTTTTAGAAAGAGGTACGCTCCCGAAGAGATGGATCACCACCACCACCACACTCTGCGCGCTTCAAAATCAATGATTATGTAAGGCTGTCGCGTTCGGGGAATAAATTCGCAAAGGGTTTTGAGCAAGGATGGACACGCGAGATTTTTAAAGTTAGGGCTATGAGACCTAAAGGTGAGATAATGATGTATTACATTGAAGATTTGAATGGGGAAGAAATCTCAGGAGGTTTTACCGCGAGGAATTGCAGAAAGTTGCGTTTAATTTAGAAAAAAATGTGTTTAAAATTGAGAAAATTTTAGGAAGCAAAGGTTCAGGAAAGAGAAAAATGTACCTGGTGAAATGGCTAGGGTACCCAGAAAGCTTCAACACCTATATAAAAGCTGATGCAATAATGAAGCTTAAATAGTATGCAACATGGCTCCTAACCATTTCTACGTCACACTCCCGTCCTCCTCGTCCCTGTCTGTACACCCTAACAACACACTAGCCAACTTTGTAACAGAGCTCCACGGGCACATTGAATTGGGTCGTGATTCGTATGAGGTGGGGATATGTGAAATTCAGCTGGACACCGTCTTTTTAAATATTGAACATAAAGAAACCGTTTTTACGATTCTTAGAGACATTGACGAGTGTGAAAAAGCTGGGGTAGCTATGGATGAGACTATGCGTATCGCTCGGACTAAGGCTGCACGGTATTACAGTACAGAAGTAAGACTAGGACCGGGTCAATATGGTTCGGTCGAGGATGTTGTGAGAGGCTTAAACGTAAGTTTAAGAAACTCAAACCTTACGAATGATTTAGTATATGAAATCGTAAACAACCCTGCACATACACTAATCCTAAAATCAAAGACTAACAGACGTATTAAAGAACATAGAAAGTTCAAAATTCTAACCAACGGCCGATATAGCGCAGCCTTCCAAAGAGACACATTTCACGAGACACAGTATAACTTGTCCAGATTAATGTATCAATTGAAGATGGAGAAATTGGCTGAAAGGTCCCCAGACATGTGCTATATTTACAGTAATATAGTGGAGCACCAGTTTGTTGGGGATACCCAGGCACGCCTGCTGCGCATTGCTCACATCCCCAACCATAGAGGAAGGAGTTTGAGTATTACATATGACAGACCCCATTATGTGAATGTCGCAACTAATTTAATAACCAATATCTCAATATATATAAGAACGATTGAGGGTGAAAACTTCCCATTCGGTAACGGGAGCTTAACAGTGAAGCTACACTTTCGACGCACTGAGTTATAATGGATAGAAAGCCTTTCAGTCTATCGAGGGGTGCGATACCAGCGCGGTAGTGGACTTGGGTCCATTTTTTCATCCATACTACGTACGGCTGTTCCTTTGCTGAAGAGGGGTGCCAGATACCTTGGAAGGAAAGCGCTACAATCAGGCCTTAACACTGCAGAAGACATATTGGCCGGGGCTAAACCTAAAGAAGCTCTAAAAAAACATTTAAAGCGTACACGGGACGAAATCATCAAAGATGCAAAGAGAAAAATGCGTGGTGGCGGGAAGAAGAGGGCTCCCGGAAGAAGAAGGGGTCACGTGGTATTAAACGTAAAAGGCTATCAAAAAAGAAGTGCTGTAAGCGAATGAAACCTATGGTTGACCACTTTTTTGACTGATATAAGCTAAGGACATTGATCTCATGAATCATAGTTTGTTTACCACTTGTCGAGAGAGGAGTCACTATTTCGCCATGGCACGCTTCATCCACCCATGTAGTTCACAATGCTGTAAATCGGAGCTGTCCCTTTTTGAGCTGCCTCCAACCCAAGTTTCTATTGAGCACAGTGACTTTATTACAATTAACCCTTTAAACACAATTAGTTCCCCGAGTGCACCTATAGAATTCGTGATACCCAGCTCAGGCCCTTACTTTTTTGATCCAAGCTGTGTGCACATGTACGCTAAGCTACGTATAGCCCATTCTGATGGAACGGTCTGCGATGACAAATATGCTGTATACCCTGAAACAAACTTTCTGCACTCCATATTCAACCAGTGTGACGTATATTTAAATCAGACCAACATATCGGCAGGCACGGGGTACTATCATCTACGAGCCTATCTGGAAAATGTCCTCAACTTTTCCAAAGAAGCGAAGGCTACCTTTTTAAGTGCCGAGGGATATTATCAAACTAAAGATGAAAATAGTATAAAGGACAAATTTAAAAATTCTAAAAAGAAAATATACGAGTGTTTTGGACGGTTGCACACAGATTTCACTTTCCAGGAGAAGTTGCTTGTCAACGGGGTGGATATGAAAATAAAGCTCACCCGCACGAGTCCTGAGATCTGCTTAAATCTGGCTGCTGATCAAGAGGAGGGTGCAAAGCCCGTTGTGGTTCACATTATGGACACATACCTCCGCGTACGGCGAGTGAAATTAAGTTCACCAAAACAACTAGAAATTGAGAAAAATTTACTAAACGCTACAGTGAAATATCCTATTAACAGAGTGCAAATCAAACTATATACGGTTCCTGCAGGGTTGGCATCGAAGCAGATAGAAAACATTGCCCTGGGAAATCTTCCTAAAAGGATATTAATCGGCATGCAGGACCATGCTTCGGTGAATGGAAAATATAAAAAGAGTGCCTTTAAATTCGAGAATTTCGGACTTAAAAATATAACTCTATACGTTAATGGCACTGCTTTGGGTGGAACAATGGGTACGGACTATTCATCAGACGCTGTGTTACCTCTTTGTGCCAGAGCCTATAGTAATCTGACCCATATTGCAGGTGATTGTGATGAGCTTGGTAATGGGGTAACGCAGGAAGAATTCATTGATCAATTTAACCTTTATCCGTTTGACATTACACCTGACTTATCTGCTAGCGTAAATACCCATTTAACCCCACAGCAGAGCGGAAACATCTCAGTGCGGCTGGAATTCGCCAAGCCTATAGACGCTCCTATTAGTGTACTAGTATATCTCGAATCGCAAGCCCTAATAGAAGTAGATAGATTTAGGAGCGTTATCACTGACTTTTAAAATGGATGCTAATACACTTCAGAAAGTAATGGAACGAGTCACACGTTCCAAATTTATCGGAGTGTTTGCGAAGAATGAAACATTGAGTTTGCCAAGTACGCGAGAATGCGGTAGTCTTATTGTGAACACAGATGTCATCGGTAATGAAGGGATTCACTGGATCGCTGTCTATTTTAAAAATAGACAGCGCCTGTACTATTTTGATTCACTCGGTACTCAACCCTGGAGTGACCCTATTATTGTAAAATTTCTCGCTCAGTTACATATTCCCGAAGTTGTATGGAACCCATTTCGTATACAAGGATATTTTAGTAATGTTTGCGGAATGTACTGCGTCTCATTTCTCACGCATATGTCATGTGATAAAGAATTTATAAATTTTTTAAATTTATTTGACCCGTGTCACACTCGCCGAAACGATGAAATGGTATGCAGACAGATAAAAATCCGTTTTCCAATTGTACGTACTCGTTGTATAGTATAATGTTTTTGTTCGTATATTTGTAACGATATATTCTGTAGTTGGTTATTGTACTGATTTCTTTCATTTAATAAATTTATGAAAATATATTGTCTTCTTACCCTAAAAAGATCGAAAAACACTTACATTATTTCGGTGTGACATTGCTGACTGATCAGTATATCCTCCGTATTCATGACACGAGATTCTTCAAAAGATTGTATAACACGTGTCAAATCCTCATCGGACCTTAAAGGAATAATGTTCATTCTTTTAAAACATATACAGAGTATACAGACAGATCCCCATTATGTGAAGATATCTTTGGTTCATTTAAGAGGAATAACATTGATTGCCATAAAAAATTTCGATTTTAGCATAATGGGGTAAGAAGTAAAACCAAATAACATTGATTGCCATAAAAAAATTTTGGCGAGTATCTATTTGACGAGATACTACAACTCTCCATATATATATAAAATCGAATTATAGACACTTACATTTCTATGGTAGTCCCTTGCGTCGGATTGTAAGGAGCGTCACTGCAAATATCTTCAACGGTTTGCGTTGGAAATAATTCATCACGGTCAATCGCGTTAAAAAGACTAATTGCGGTTAATGCTGCAGTCACTTTCTTCATACAATTCCGGGGAGACGTACAGGTCCATGGTGGAGGATGTGTGACATTGCTGACTGATCAGTATATCCTCCGTGTTCATGACACGAGATTCTTCAAAAGATTGTATAACACGTGTCAAATCCTCATCGGACCTTAAAGGAATAATGTTCATTCTTTTAAAACATATACAGAGTATACAGACAGAGCCCCATTATGTGAAGATATCTTTGGTTCATTTAAGAGGAATAACATTGATTGCCATAAAAAATTTCGATTTTAGCATAATGGGGGTAAGAAGTAAAACCAAATAACATTGATTGCCATAAAAAATTTTGCGAGTATCTATTTGACGAGATACTACAACTCTCCATATATATATAAAATCGAATTATAGACACTTACATTTCTATGGTAGTCCCTTGCGTCGGATTGTAAGGAGCGTCACTGCAAATATCTTCAACGGTTTGCGTTGGAAATAATTCATCACGGTCAATCGCATTGAAAAGACTAATTGCCGTTAATGCTGCAGTATCACTTTCTTCATACAAATCTGGGGAGACGTACAGGTCCATGGTGGAGGGAATGATTATTCACTGACGCGAAAATAGCTACTGTTACTCCCAACTGAAAAATATCCCCTTTTATATGCACAATCGCCAAGCTCCGCCCCAAAAGACCAGATGTTCGTAGTGATTGGCTGCCGATGTAGCTGGGTGGAGCTATGATGTGTACCAATCCGCTATAACGGGTCCGGACGAGTAACATATATATAAAATCGTGTTTCTTGTGAATAAATTATAGACACTTACATTTCTATGGTAGTCCCTTATATTATATTTTTATTTTTACTTACAAGTTATTAGTAATGTTTTCACAAATTCTTGTGTTAACATAATTTCAATTGTTAACTTATTTTATAATAAAGAAATTATAAATATAGCCTAATTATATTTTTAAAAAAGCATTCAGTTTCCACGTTAAACTGTGGGTCTAAGGCGGAGTGAAAACCTTTCCAATTCGGCGAGAAATTGCACTAGGGTACAACGAAAATTATTTAGTGATTCTTATAGAACTTTTGATACTGATTCCAAATATGGTTTCAGAATTTTTCTATTACCCATAGTTTTCGAGAAAATATTTCCATTTACTCAGAGTTTCCCCTTATAGACAATGCAGGTCCTGTACACAATTGTTTGAACACAATTGTTCGAAAACCATAGTTCGAAAACAAAAAGTATTAAAAACATTAAAAGTTAAAAATCTTTATTCATACGTTATTCAAAGTTAAAAATCTTTATTAATAAAACAGGATAGAAGCATATGAAAGTCAAGGTAAACTATAGTTGCAAATTATGGTTAGGTTAGGTTAGGTTAGGTTAGGTCTCTTACATATAAAAACCCATTCACTAAGAGCATTGGCTTTCCTTTCTCACTAGAAACAAACTCTGCCATTTTAAGGGTGGTTTAACTGCAGCACTATAAATGTTATAGTTTAAATGAAGAGGCTAACCTTCTTATTTACATCTTCGTATTTGCGTCTTGGCAACTAAGATTTTATTTAGTTGGTTGTTCATTCGAACAATTATAACGTCGAATAATTGTTGCTTCGAACAACTGTTTTTCGAACTATGGTTTTCGAACAATTGTGTTCGAACAATTGTGTTCGAACAATCGTCCGTAATTCGATATTATTATTATTATAATTGTGGGTATAGTTAACCTGGAAAAAAGAAAGTAAATTTAAATTAGTACACTTAATTTTAAATAATATTTTGGGAAAACTGAGTAAATGGAAATATTATTTTCTCGAAAACTATGGGTGATAGAAAATTCTAGGTTACGTGAATGGAATTTGCTGGCAAAAGATACAAGCATATTCCGTTATTTGAACAAAACTCTCTCTCTCTCTCTCTCTCTCTCTCTCTCTATATATATATATATATATATATATATATATATATATAATATATAATTGTGGGCATATCTAAGAAATGGAGTCGAGAGAGGTTTTGTTCAAGCTGTCTGGGAGAAAGGTAATTATGGTCAGAAAAAAATCGCCTCTGGCAATAGGTGAACCGATTTGACCCAGATTGTCGGTATCCCTTTCCTCGTGTGTGTGTGTGTGTGTGTGTGTGTGTTTGTGTGCACGAGTTGTTTATTCGTATTATATATATATATATATATATATATATACGGGTTTGGAGAATGACAATCGGGTGTTTCATAAATTTTCATTTCGTTTGGAGTGAAGGGAGGCTTATCAGGGATTGGGGGGAAGGTTTCTCAACCAGCAGGTGTTCTTCGAAACCGTCCCCGTTATAGCGGATTGTGTTTTGGCTAATTTTAATTGATTAATTTCTTTAAATTTCGTTTTTTTCAATTTTCTTCTCAGGGGATTGGGGGGAATGAGACCCGACCCCGTTATAGCGGATTGTGTTTTGGCTAATTTAAACTTTAAATGAATCTTACAATTGATTAACTATATTGGGGGAATGAGGAGCGTATGTTTTGAATTGTTTCGTAAATTTTTCATTTCGTTTCGTGACTTAAATATTTATAATAAAAATTAAGTGTGTAAAAATTATTTATTTAATAAACAGAATTTAATTGGTTTCATCTACCGTCATATATTGTAGTACACTATTTAAATGGATGATTAATATATGGTTTTTGCTATCTGGAATACATGGCGCTATCTGGCAACTGAATACATGGCGCTATCTGGCAACTCAGGCAGAATAGAGGTTTATAAAAGACCGAGAGACGACTGACGGAGTCATTCAAGCTCGGCTCCCAGCCGAGCAAGGACCTCTGGTCCTTCTCTTTCTGGCCCTTTGGGAAAACCCCTTAGAGGCCTCTTAGGTTAGGTAAACGAAAATAGCTTGGGGAGAACTCCGCCTCGAAGTTGCATGCCTTGCAATCAAAGGCAACTATCTCTCTCTCTCTCTCTCTCCTGCAGGTGTACCCCTCTCCCCCTTGGCTCAGCCAACTGACTGATTCAGCCAACTGGCTGATTAGGGGCCTATAAAACAACGCCTACTCGGCTGAAGTCTTAATATGCACTTGGCTCCTGCCAGGTGAACACCTCTCCTCCTTTCTCTCCTTTCTGGCCCTTTGGGGGGAATAGCTTGGGGGAGAACTCCGCCCCCAAGTTGCATGCCCCTTGCAACCTTGCAACCCCGGTTGGCAACAAAGGGCCCTTTGGTTTTTTTGCAACACCCCCACCCCCTTTGCAACATTACGTAATCACTTGCAACATTCTTGCACTCTCCCCTTTTGCGGCTATACTACTCATGTTGTGTGAAGGTAAAGTTGGCAAGTTCTTAATTTCGAGGGCCAGTTCTCTTCCATCAATGTCAGAGTCAGCTCCAGAGCTCAGTATCTTAGAAAGCTTTCCACACTTGTAGGACAAGTCTTCCTTGTTCATTGTGGTGAAGTTTAGAAGAACCCCAAATATGTCCCTCACATCATCTAATGTTTTGAATCTCTCACTTATTGCCCCGATGGCACAATCCACCACCACATTGAAAAATTTGACTTCCAGCCTCTTTAAGGCTTCTGTAAATGGTTCGTCAGGAGCTTCGTAAGCAAAATGCTTTTTTGTGGATCTGAGCCTCTTCTCTTTCAGCACAGCCTCCACATTCATTTCCTCACATATGTCCCTAGCTACGACTTGTGCTGCAACAAAACCTGTGTTTCTGTAGCTGGTGAGTGAGTCTTTTGTTTTTGTGAGGAGATTGACTGCCACATGAAACTGCATTGTAAGAGACTGCAGAAGTTTGCTCACATGGTTAACTGCATGAAGAATTTCATACCATACTACTGTGCAAATCTGAAAGCGATAAGACCCTACCTCCTCTGCAAGTGCTTATGCTTCAGTCTTGGCTATGGCATCTGTGGCATTGTTTCTGACTTCCAACAGGGCCTCTCTGATGTTATGGCTCTGGTATCGCACAGCCTCAATGCTCTTAAGCCGGCTCTCCCACCTGGTTTCACTCCAAGACTTGAGTGTTATGTTCACGTGCTTCTTTAGGATTGTACATCTCTGTGTAGCTGCTGCAAAAAGGTTGTACAATTTTTGTACGTTGCAAAAGAAGCTGATGGCATCTGTGGAAGCTTTAGCTGCATCAGCCACTACAAGATTCAGAGTGTGAGCCCCACATGGAACATAGAGTGCACGACAGTTCTTCTCTAATAACTTTGCCTGAACACCTTTGTTCTTGCCCTTCATGTTCGCTCCGTTGTCATATGACTGTCCTCTGCAGTCATCAAAGTGAATATTCAGTTCATCTAGTCTCTTCAAAATTAGAACTGATAAACCCAGGCCTGTACTTTCTGAAGCCTCAAGAAAGCCCAAGAAGTATTCTTTTATTTCTGGTACTTCACCCATTTTAACAGTTCTGATAATAATCGACATCTGTTCTTGGTGGCTTATGTCTGGAGTGCAGTCTAAAATGAGTGAGTAATATTTAGCTTGTTTTATTTCTGCAACAATGGCATCCAAGATCTTCCCACTAATGGACCCAATTAGCTCATTTTGAATGATGTTTCCTAGGTAACTTGAATGACTATATTGGCCACTTTCGACTCTGCTGATGTGTTGTTTCATCACTGGATCAAATTTGGCAAAGCAGCTCAACCTCCTTCAAGAAGTTGCCATTGTCTCGAATGTGCAATGTAGAGGAAGACCCCCTGAAAGCAAGGTTTCTCTCTGCCAGTGATTGGATTATACTTACAAGACGTGTGAGAACATCTCGCCAGCATCTTCGCTCTACCTCCATTAATGACATTTCAGTTTGGTCAATGATCCTCCCAGTTTTTAGTCACAGTTCCAGATCCTTCCATGTTGCCATGTTATCTGCATGTTCTGAACTATTTTCATGGCCTTTCAGAAGCGAACCAACGTTTATCCAGTCTAAAAGTCCATCCATAATTAGTTTGTACGACTTCCTTGAAAACAACTTGCAGCAGAAGCAATAAAGAGCATCATTCCTTCTACAGTAGGGGAAGGTGGGGTAAGACGGACTACTTAACACAAAAATGAGTCTAGAAACCACATTTATATAATTTTGGGGGTTTTTAGGGGTTGTGGTGGTGCTTTGGGGTGTTATATTTAAAGTCCACACCCTGGTCAAGGTTTTTAGAGGAAAAGACTGAAACACGAGATTTTACCAAATCAATATTTTTATTGTACCAAAAACGAATCACGGGGTAAGATGGACCCCAGGGGTCCATCCTTACTGGCACAACTCACACACAAAAACCTCTTCCTCATCATCCTCTACCCCTGCACATTCCTCATGTGCCCATCTCTTGCAAATGACGCAACAAACCCACCCTTCCCCTCGCACAGAATTACCAAACGTGTCATTGCAATACAAGCACTTGGTTGAATCTCCATCCTCACTGTCACTGTCATGAGCCCAGGATGGCCCAGCTTTCGCTTGCTTTGCTTTTTTCTTTTGTGTCATGCTTTTGTTTGGTGACGTGAAGGACATCTAGCAACCAATATCTGAACCTCGCCCTTTCTGCTTGGGTTTAGAGGGGGGGGGGTTCCATCTCACCCCATGGGTCCGTCTTACCCCACCGTCCCCTACATCAGCCAGCTTCGCTTTATTTTTTCCTCATTAATTAATGTTCTGTACTTGTAATGGTGATAAACACTTCTACCGTCCTCTCTTTTAATGAATGTGAAATCTGGACTGATTTGAAATGGTCCTCGAGACACCAGATGTCTTCAAGGCATCTGACAGGACAACTGGCCAGTTATACGGATCAAGCGGTGGAGCAGATCTTGGTTCTTGTTGCTCAGTAGAAATGCCTGTGTGTGGTGTTTGAAGCTGAACAGGAGATGGGCCACTTGTTGGTTCATCAAGCTCTACTTCTACTGGTGTTTGAGGTTGCATAGAGGATGGTCCTGCTGTTGGCTCATGATGCTCATCAGGCTTTGCTGAGGATGGCTTTTCCAAATATTTCAGTAGTGCTCCTGAGAAGAACATAACATTACATATTCTGTTAATTTTTGCTAAAATACTCTTTCTTATCTTGTTTGATAATTGATCTGTGTGAACAGAATTTGAGGTGATGTGATCCATTAAATTTCACATTTCGAAATATTATAAATATTACAGAGACTAGCTTACTCTACATGATTCCTGAGCACTTGCCTAGCTTGATGGTCTACCTAACCTAGTTGCCTGAACTGTAAATAATCATAAGAATATACAAGTGGCACATCTCACCTGTGCTAGTGGAAAGCTTCTCCTCCTCTATTTTCTTCTTTTTCCGTTTTTCAGCTCCTGATGGATAATGTCGTTTCATTTTCCAAGATGCACGAAGTCACATCTAGTTAACCACAACTAATCTGTTAAATAATAATAATCATGATAATAATAATAATAATAATAAAATAATAATAATAATAATAATAATAATTGTTATAATTGTAACGTTAATCAAATACATTCAAATAATCAGACCATTTAGGTTTTAACCAACAAAATTCACATTATCTGTAAAAGATGAGAAAAGAATTAATAAACTTGAAAACATAACGAAAATAATCCTAGGTTTTAAAGTGTTACAAAATCTCTTAATAATTAGTAAATTAGTGAAATAATGTTTTACAATACTAGAAAAATTAAGCATTTAGGAAAGTATAAGCATATAGTAAGAATAAAGTTAAATAATATAGAAATAAGATCTCACAATAGTTATTTACACATAACGACCAAAACGTTTCGTTTGTCTCCGTTTTATCACATTTGTCTCATACAAAAACTGTAATTAATACGACAATAATAATAATAATAATAATAATAAGGATAATAATAATAATAACAATAATATTAATAACAGCTTCAGCTATATTCCTATTCTTGCCCACTGAGCTATGACCTGGGAGCCTGTCTAGGGGCCCCCTAGTAGCAGCGGGGCCCTAAGCGGCCGCTTAGTCTGCTTATGCCAGGAAACGGCCCTGTCCACAAGTCACTTAAAGTTTTTGAGTTTTTTCCGATACTCCGTATAGTAAACTACAGCTCTTTGCTGACTTGCCATGATAGTTTACAAGGCAAATCACCCAGAATTCACCACGAGGAGGTGGCTATAGGTCGACTTCCACACCATGCCCAGCCCAACCTCCCTTCCATTAGTTTTTACATGTAGTTTATTGACATTTGTATTCGCATTTTGACTCAAATGTAGGCATGTTTGATCTTGAAGCAATTCTTGCCTTTATAAAACCATCTCTATTTTCCTGGCCACAGACAGAAGCTGATGCTTCTGTTACAAGTTTGACATGTCTTTCCACAGCTTGTGAATGACATGGGTACTTTTTCAATAGAGGGTTAGTTTCATCACCCCTTACGATAAGCTCTAACTGGGTGTTTGTCAAGCTTTTTGTCAGAGGTGGTTCATGTCTTGGGTAGTCTCCAAATCGAATTAAATCTGTGTAGTCTCTTGCTAAGAAATTAATTTTAGGCCGTCTAAATTCTCTAATGCCCGAGGACACACTTTCCCTGGCTAAGAGAATGCGTCGGAAAGCTAACTCTCTCATCACTTGCCTTTCATCAAATAACATCGAGACCAATAAAGTTTCTGGGTGAGCAAAATATGCCCCTCTTTCAATAACAGTGTCAATGACTGCCTTAAACTCATCAGATAGGTATCTTGAACTAGATATCATAAACCAGAGGTGCCTTGGTCCCTGATAATAGTGAGGATTTCGCTTTATATTAAACCACGTTGGGGCATAAACGCGAACAATGAATTCGGTCAGAGTTTTCAAGTTTTCTGACGGCTTTTTGGTCGCAACATAAAGTCTAACTATCCTGTTGGCTGTCGTAAGCCATCTGGCATGGTTCAAAGAACCTGGGGTGCGGTTTTCAAGGTTTTGGGAACATTGGCCTTCTATGACTGCATTACAAATTTCCATGAGATACTTTTGGTCTTGGCTTAGATCGAGGTTCCCCGGAATAGAAGGCATATTACTTGATTTTATTGCTTCAAACTTGACAACTGGCATCTTTTCGCACGCAGTAAGACTTTTGCCAACATTTCCAGCGAGGGCTTTTGGTCCTTTGGTTTTACCATCCAAATAATTAAACAAATGGCGGATTGGTATTCATTGTATGCAGCAAACACACGAACCAATGAAAAGGAGTATTGTAGTGTACCTCTAGTTGCCTGATAACTCCATTATGTATGCCAGTGTTTACATTGGTTCCATCACATCCAATGACCTTCAGATTGTCTACCTTAATATTGTTACTGTTAAGAAACTTTATCACTCCCTTAGAAATGTTAGTTGAATTTCCAGTCACAGGAGTGAAGTGCCCAAGATATTTTGATTCTGGTTCAGCTATGAGCGTGATGTGTTCCTCAGTAATTGTTGTACTGTAGTACCTCCCATCATTACAGATATTTGTTTTAGTTAAGTCCTTTCTTCTATCAAAATACAATGCTTCTATACTTTCTTCACTTGATTTACCCAACTCCTCTCTCATCTTCTTTCTCTGCCGTCTGACCTTATTCTTATCCACAACATTGTGATAATCTTCAGAGGTAATGAGACCAAAATCTTCCAGAACAGCAGAGGCAACGGCTGCACCAGCTCTGTCTGATATTCCGAATCGGTCACAAATTTTTGCTAATGAAGGCAATTTGCGAGTGAGCTTATGTGCTTCACCTGATTTCTTTATACCTACCTCAATGTGATCATCATCATTATCACGCCCTTTATCTGTATCTGTTATGTGTCAGAATCAGGAATTGTATGAAAGTTATTCCAGTCCATTGGCTCTTCCCTGGAAATGGATGGGTTATTGATATCTCCATCTTCAATGTTTTTAGAAAATCGTGCTCTTTCTTGTTCTTTACGCTCAGATCTTATTTGCAGTTTCTTCGTTGTCTGTAAATCAATACTGCCTATTGCCATTTTTCGTGCACGTCTTTGGTCAATTATGAAAGAACGTTTCATGGCAGAACTTTTAGCTCCTTTTCACAAGTGCAAGAAAACAAATCATGGCATTTGCAGGCAGCAATATCAAAAAGCCTTTGATTTTTGGATTTGAACGCGGTCAATTTAGATTCAAAATCTTTCCTTTTTCTGCCAATCTTCATCATATTTTTAGATTTTTCATGACAATCCTTTACTCTGGCTAAAATTTGCTGTTCTGATATTGTTGGAATTGATGCACTTTTCCAGATCTCTTTTACCTTTGATGCAACTATTCTTGCCACATCATTAGCATTTGGCTCTTTTTTTCCCTCACAAGCTATAAGTAAGAGATATCTTGTTTATAAATATTCTTTTAAAACGTCTTCATATAGGGGAAGTTGATTTCCACTGAGCTCAGCTTTCCCAAAAAGAGAAACAGCTGGACTCATGATTTTTTTCAACAGTTGCTTTCACTTTTACGGCCTCAGCCATTTCGGGTAATTTGGGAAAGTCACTCTATTAGTGTAACAACTCGTATTTAACTATTCAAATAATCAATTCTGAAAAGAAAAATTGTGTATATAAATTATATATATTCTGGACGAAACACAGCCAAGAAAAAACTTAATAGCAACAAGAATACAAAAAATACAAGAAAATCTTAATAAAAAATCATAATTACCAAATAATTAATAAAGTTTACGTATTTAAATAAAGTTTTAAAAGTTTTAAAGTTTTTTGGTAATGTTTTACGTTTTACTTGCAATCTTCAGAGGACTTGCGGAACATCTAAAACTTGATAAATTTAGTTTTTTAATCATTGTTGAGCATTTATAATTCATCTACAAATTTCTTGGACACAGGCATGTGGAAATTCACAAATTTAATTTTTCGACCCGGGCTATTGTACATGTAGTGGCGGCAAGGGTGTTGTGGGTTAGTTGTCGCTGCTGCCATGGATTGTGTTCCCCTCATGTGTAAATGTTCCCTAACTTTCAGTATTTTTGTTTCTGTGTACAGGTGTTCTATTGGCGTTGTTTGAGTACATCCTGTAATGATACGAAGTGCGTTGTTTTGTATTGTCCGTAAGGTGTTTATCTGTGTGTTTGATATAATGGGTGCCCAGCATGGGCTAGCATAGTCCATAACTGAGCGAATATATTGTTTGTATATGAGTGATGTTGTTTCCTGCTGATGTCCAAAGTTTGTGCCTGTTAGTACCCTAAGCGTGTTAAGTCTTGACGTACATTTGTTCTTAATGTCCTGAATGTGGTTTGCAAAAGATAATGATGTGTTGTACGTGACCCCAAGTATTTTGGTCATGTGAGTGTGTGGAATGTTGGTGTTGTTTAGTGTAAGCTACTTTGAGTCTATTGTGTGTGAGCCAGTTTGTATACTGTTTATGTATGTTTGTAGTTTATTTGTAGCGGTGTCGATGTTATTGTGGGTGGATGTTAGAGTGATGTCATCTTCATATGATGATAAGGTAACCTTGTTATCTATGGGTATTGGAATGTCATGCATGTATAAGTTGAACAGTGTTGGTGAGAGAACAGAGCCTTCAGGGCCCTCGTTCGGAAAAAGCTTGTTTTTGGGTGACTTGCCATTAAATGTGACATGTGAGTATCTTCCTGATAGATAGTTGCTCAGCCACCTTTTGGTGTTATTGTGCATGTTTGTGTTGAGTATTTCGTTTATGAGAGGGGAGCGTGGGATAGCATCAAATGCTTTACTAATGTCTATTGTTGCTAATAGTGTACGTTGAGCCGGTCCTCTGGAGTTGATGCCATCCCTGATGTGCTGCGTGAGGTTAGTGAGTAATGTCGTGGTTGAGTGGTGAGGTCTGAATTCATGTTGAGTAGGCGATAGTGGTATGTGTGGGTTGGTGATTTGTAAGATTAGTCTTTCTGTTACTTTGGAGGGTGTGCATAGTAAAGTAATGGGTCTATAGGAAGCTGGTTCTGTTGGATTTTTGTTTGGTTTGAGTAGTGTAATAATTTTACCTTGTTTCCATATGTCAGGAATAATAGAGTGTTGGTATGAATTTGTGCTGATGTTTGTGAGAGCTAGTATTCCCTGTTGGCCCAAGTGTTTAAGGTGTATGTTAGATATGTTGTCTGGTCCAGTAGCCTTCGAATTCTTAATGTTTTTGATGATCTTGGTGGTCTGGTCTGTATTGAAGGGTGTAATGGTCGTGTCGGGTCTGTAGGTTTTCTTGTGTCTGGCTCTTTGTCTGTCTGCGTGTTTCTGGTTGTTGTCTCTGTTTAAGCGACTTATCTTTGCGTAGTGATTGACTAGAATGTTAGCTTGTGTATATGTTGGGATATTATTTTGGAATATCACCAGACATCTGACAGACACTATCTCAGATATATATATATATATTAGGGTGTCACTTAAATGCAAAGTTTGAAATTTTCATGCTGACACCCCGCGAATCTATTCCATTGGTAAAAAAAACATGGTGACTGAAAAATCTTTTTATTTGAATAACTATAAAAGGTCGCCCCCGCCTTCCAAAGTTTAATGCTTGCGCGGCGTCTCCATAATCGTTCATTAAATATCTATATATCTCTATATATGTGTGTGTGTGTATCTGTGTGTGTCTGAATATCTGAGAAATAAAGTGAACAATACTTAACGATTCACCGTTTCTCATTTCAGCTACGTGATTTCTGGTGATGGAAACCCGGAAGTGTATATACCTATTAGGGGCAGCGGTTGATGAGGTGAAAGGATGCAAGCTTCCTTCCTACAGGCAAGCATTCGGTTACTTCCTTTACCTTCACCATGAAAAGAAAATGACAATACGTGACGCGTTGAGGAAGTCACTTCGAGCAGTGATGTCCTTCTGGGAGAAAGCTCACATTCCAACCAGACTCGAGACACACTGCGTCAGCAAACTGGATAAAGTCTTCGAGGAGTGGAAAGGACTCAAAAAACACGCCTCAAGGACGAGCGATTCACACAAGACGAAAGAAAAAGAATTCATTGAACGCCTCGATCGTCTCTTTGACATCGCCCACGCTGATTGTGAGAAATTGGTCAAGTACCCAGAGGATTGGGAGTTCCTTCAGCAGCAGCGCCAGAAAGGACGTCCAGGTTCAATGGCAGGTTTGGACATGACCCATCAGCGCCAAGTCAAAGATTGTACTCGACGTCGGGAGGAAGAGGAGAAACGAAGAAAGCGATCAGCAGCTGAAATGGAGGCAGTATCCAACGAAGCGGTTTTGGAGTCCTCATCCTCCAGCTCAGATGATAGCGAAGAAAAAGGAGCATGTGGTGGTTCGTTAGCGTCTAAACAAAGAGCAACGAAGAACATCATGACATCGGAATTGGCGGCAGCGCTTGATCGCACGCAACTCTCGTCAAGAAAGGCCACATATCTGCTGTTTGAGGCAGCTTCCAGCTTAGGGCATGATGCTAGCGACTACAACATCAATCGTGGATCCATTCATCGTCAGCGTGAAAAATTCCGTACCCTTAAGGCTCGGCAACTGAAGAGCGAGTTCCAAGGCAATAGTCCGTTGACTGTTCACTGGGACGGAAAACTCATGCAAGATCTGACGTCACGAGAATATGTTGACCGCTTACCTATTCTTGTATCTGGCTCCGGGACAGAGCAGCTCCTCGGGGTGCCAAAACGTCTGTCAGGAACCGCGCTGGCACAAACAAATGCCATCATAGATTGCCTGAATGAATGGGGAGTGACCGATCATGTCAAATCTATGTGTTTCGACACAACCGCGACAAACACAGGCCGCCGTGGAGGAACTTGTGTTCTTCTGGAAGAAAAAGTTGGACGTGACCTGTTACACTGCGCGTGCAGACACCATGTACTGGAGTTGGTGCTACAGGCGGCATTCGCAGCATCGCTAGATTCAGTATCTACCGGTCCAGAAATTCTGCTTTTCAAGCGCTTCCATGATTATTGGACCCGCATTGACCAGCAACAGTTCCAAACTGCGGACACAGATGCGTTCACCAAAGCAGCTATTTTTAAGCATAGAACGGAGCTCATTGAGTTTGCAAAATCACAAGCACTTCAAGTTCGTGATGACTATCAGGAATTCCTCGATCTTTCCGTCATCTTTCTTGGAGGAGTTCCATACAAGGGACTAAACTTCCGCGCCCCTGGTGCTATGCACCGGGCGAGATGGATGGCTAAGGGGCTCTATGCCATCAAGATCTGGCTCTTCCGAAGACAGTTTAAACTGACGAACACTGAGGAACGCGGAATTCGAGATATCTGCCTCTTTTCTGTTCTAGTTTACATGAAAGCGTGGGCAACAGCTCATCTGTCCATCGAAGCTCCGCTGAATGATTGGGAATTGATGAGGACGCTCCTTCGATACCCGCACAAGAAGATCTCTGATGGTACCACCAAGAAGCTGTCTGCGCACCTGTGGTACCATTCGGAGGAGGCAGTGGGTCTGGCGTTCTTTGATGAGAGGATATCGATGGAAGTGAAGTGCAGCATGGTTGCAGCGTTAGATCAAGAAGCCCCTCACATGCCGCCAAAACGACCTTTGGTTCTTGATACTATGTTCCTCAGTGACAGCAAAGGACTGGAGCAACTGATCACAAAGAACACCAGAGGATTCTTCTCAAAACTTCAGTTGCCAGATTGCTTTCTGCTCCACCATCCCAGTTCATGGACGTCAAACTCTGAATACGTGCAAGCTCGGGATGTGGTCTCCAAACTTGCAGTGGTGAACGACAGAGCAGAACGGGCCGTGGCTCTGGTGAAGGAGCTGAACGGAAAGTTGACAGTGAAAGAAGAACAGCTCCAGTTCCTCGTTCAAGTTGTCACTGACCACAGAAAGCAACACCCAGCTCCGAACAAATCAGCATTAGTGAGGACGCGAAAGAACTAATCACTGATCAGCGTATGAGCACCAATTATTCTGCTACTGTATATGTATTTTATTTCTCAAAGTTTTGCTTTTGTTGCTTCTCCATTTTGTACCATTATTCGCCAAATTATGTCTTCTATTTTGATTATATAATAAACTGTTTGTATTCTTTGCGTTTTTAAGTGTCTTACTTTCGTTATTTCACCAAATTGCCTTGTTTTTTATTATCTGGTTCGGCCCAAGCTGTGAACACTGAACAGCTTGTTGACGTCAACAAATGGGTCTTGTTTTCAGTGAAGAGGGCGACCTTTAAATGATGACCAATCAGGACCAAATTTCTCTTCCGTATGTTTTACACCAAATGGAACAATTTTAGGGGGTGTCATAGGAAAATATCCATCGTTTAATTTTCCCCCTACCTAGTGACACCCTAATATATATATATATATATATATATATATATATATATATATATATATATGAGATGGTGTCTGTCTAATGTCTGGTGATGTTCCATGTTCTAACGACTACGATAATCTGCACCAAATTTAGTATACACACGTTAAGGGAGAACCAGGGAAGGTCTTAGTAACACACTCGCCCCTCTCTAGGTTGTGTTTCGGGGACTTTTGCTGAGCAAGGCGCAGCGAGCATTTTCGTGTTATATATATATATTTATATAACCTTAGTTAAGCTTCTGCCCGATTTGTTCATTCTGACGAAGGTCAGTCTTGTCACTCCACCTTCGACCTACAGTCTAACGTGGAATCCGAACCACGCCCGACCATTGGCGGTCAGAAATTACCAAGTCCTCGCCCGGAATCGATCTCACGACCTCCCGATCAGCAGCCCAGCGTCTTAACCACTTGGCTACCCAAGTTACCCATTTATCTACCAACCAATTTTTATTTTGTGGAAGGATAAACAGTTAGGTTCTGCTGCGCGTCGCCTGTCGTCACCGAGTCTCGATCACGGGTTTGATGGATTCGTAGTCAACGATGCTAACCACTACACCACTGAGGTGTATATCGATGGGGTGTCGGGGCAGGATGAAATTACAAAGCTGCATAAAAACCACTACTCAAACATTCTTAATAGTGTGAGTAGGGATAATCTTAAGATAGATTGCAGCGAAACGCCTGTAGGAGGGACAAGAGAAAATACTTTTATATCAGTTCCTGAAGTAAAGAGGTTAATTAAAAAGTTAAAGACTGGTTCTGCGTCAGAGGTAGATGACCTATAGAATGAGCACTTAAAATATGCCAATGACGTGGTATGTCTGCATATATCATTGCTCTTATCAGCCATGCTTACTCATAGCTATATCTCTGCAGAGTTCATGAGGGTATATATCTTGCCCCTTGTCAAAAATAAGATGGGGATATTCTATCCAGCAATAATTACAGGCCTATTGCTGTCGCTTCTTGATTCTCGAAACTACTAGAAAAACTCTTGTTACTCCGATTAAATGATTATTTATGGATATCTAATCAGTTTGGATTTAAAAGGTCCCACTCAACTGACCTGTGTATCTATGTACTTTACGAAATAATATCTACAGTAAATACACTGACAGTAATTCAACTATTTATAGCATATGATAGAGTGACCCACAATATTTTATTTAAAAACTAGAAGACAGGAAGGTTCCCATGTACATATTAAATTTATTGAAATTTTGGTATTCCCACCAATCTTTTACCGTTAGGTGGGGCAATGTACTGTATGTATGATACTATCCGAATGTTTTGGCTCCTCTTGCGGGGTGAGGCAAGGCTCCTTGCTCTCTCCTATGCTGTTTAATGTGTATATTGATGAATTAATTGCTTCACTTAATGAAGCAACAGTGGGAGTTGGAAAGATAGCACAAGGATAAATAACTTCGTTTATGCCGATGATATGGTGTCAATAAGTCCCTCTGTTAAAGGTCTGGATCGGCTACTAAAGGTCTGCGAAGTGTATTCGCAGAAACATGATATTCTTTATAATGTTACAAAAATTAAGGTTATGCAATTTCATCCTAAAAGCTGTAATCAGCCAGCTGATATTAGGTTTAAAATGAAAGGTAAAGTAATTGAGGAAGTACAAGAATTTAAGTATTTGGGTTAAACTATCACCAGCTCCTTGAGTGATGACTCAGATATAAGAAAACAATCTCGAAGCCTTTGTGCTAAAGCGAATATGACTATAAGGAATTTCCGGTTCCGTACAAGTGAAGCTAAAGACAATCTTTTTCGTACTTTCCTTTCTGAGGTGTGTATATATATATATTATATATATTATATATAATATATATATATATATATATACGGACAGCAACTCTAGGTTACTTATAAAAAAGGTTCTGGCAGAACCCTAAATTTGCTGTACAACAGGTATTTTAGACTCCTACATAAATTACCCCCGAGATGCTCAGCTTCACAAATGATTGCTACCCGCAATGTTCCGAGCTTCACGGAGGTAAGAATACGTACTCAACACAGTCTAATGCAACGAATTAAAAATCATCCAACCCGATTATCCAAGCTATCCATGAGTCCTGACGTTTGTCCTCTGAGCTATGGAATTCATGGTACGAAAACGTCTGTCTGTAGCTCCACTTAACTACGACATTACTGTATTATTTTAATTAATTGGATATATTTCTATCCTTAGTATGTGAAGTAGGGCATGGTTCTGCTTAATCAGTTAATCATTGTTTCGAATTTGTTATAATGTAATGTTATAATGTTTCAGACCAACAAAGACCCTAGGATCCACTCATGGCTGGTCTACCTAACTGTGTTCGTAATCGTGTATTGTGTATGTCCTCCGTGGTGGCGGAGGGGACCTACAATTTTACGTGGGTTCCGAACCACAAGAACATAAACTTATTTAAAAACTGCCGGTAAATTGGCAACGACCAATTTTTACGAAACTAAGTAATTATCAATTTAAAAATAATTAATTATCGGTTTAAAACTAAAGATAGAATCTCTCGGTCCAGAGGAGCAAGTCATAATAGACTACTATCCACAAATATGTTACATTCTATATCTATTATATAACGGACATGCAAATATATCAGATCCAAAGAATCCAGTCAATTTCATTACGGTATCCATCAAGTCACGGTTCATATCGATTGCGGACGAAGTCAAAATTTACAACCATATACATTATCAATTTAAAAATAATTAATTATCGATTTAAAACTAAAGCTAGACTCTATCGATCCAGAGGATCAAGTCATAATAGACTACTATCCACAAATATGTTACACTCTATATCTATTATATAACGGACATGCAAATATATCAGATCCAAAGAATCCAGTCAATTTCATTACGGTATCCATCAAGTCACGGTTCATATCGATTGCGGACCAAGTCAAATTTACAACCATATACATTACAATATATACACTTACGAGGAAAAGTGTAGGTGTGGCTGTAAAGACTGTACAGTAATGTAGAAATGTGTGTGCACCCATTATGGGTCTCCCATTTAAAGGTGTTTGTGGGGCAAGTGAAGATCATGAGTTTTTCAATACCTCAGTACTATGGGGGGCACCGCTCGGCAGAGGAATCTCTTTAAATGGGGTGTGTAAGGACAGAGAGTATCCCCTAACCCAAGACGCTGCCTCCCTATATCCCACAACACTTGTGTTGAGCTGTGGGATCTATCCCCACAAAGCCTTAATTTTACTACCTTAAACTATACCCTTTCTATCAACATGCGCGTCCAATCGATTCTTAAACATGTTTATAGACGTGCTACTAATTACTTCTACCGGCAAACTATTCCAGCTATTTACTATTCTATGCGTAAAAAAGTTTTTCGCAACTGCTGTCTCGAACCTTCTACTTGTCAACTTACACCCGTTATTTCTAGGCCTATTATATTGAGATATTTCGAAAAAGCTATCTCTATCTACGTTATCAAACCCATTCATAATTTTGAAAACCTGGATTAGATCACCCCTTAACCTCCTAGTCTCGAGTGTAGTCAATTTTAACTCTTTAAGCCTATCCTCGTACGACTTTGACCTAAGAGACGGAATCATCTTAGTTGCTCGTCTTTGAACTCTTTCGATTTTGTCTATATCTTTGTGCATATGCGGATTCCAAAATTGGACCGCGTACTCCAAATGGGGTCTAACTAATGATTTATAAAGAGGAACTATAATATCGCGCGATTTGTACTCAAAATTTCGAGCTATAAAACCTAACACTTTGTTCGCCTTATTGACCGCCGCTGTACTTTGTTTCGCTACTTTTAAATCACCAGTGACTATAACTCCTAAATCTTTTTCCTGCTCTACGCTTGTTAAATCTTTACCTGACATACTATACGCAAAATTACCGTTACGCGAACCTATATGCATAATTTTGCACTTATCCACGTTAAATCTCATTTGCCATGTGACTGACCAATCAACGATTTTATTCAGATCTTCCTGAATTTTACCTCTATCTTCATCATTAATCGCCCTACCACCCAGCTTCGTGTCATCCGCAAACTTTGAAACTGTACTGACTAGGCCGACATCTAAATCGTTAATATATATAAGAAAAAGCAAGGGGCCCAATACAGAACCCTGAGGAACGCCACTCGCTACATTAGCCCAACACGACTCCGCTCCATCAACGACCACCCTATGTTTCCTGCCTCGCAACCATTCTTCTAGCCAATTTATTACTACACCCCTGATTCCATGAGCCTTAGTTTTTTCAATCAGTCTTTTGTGCGGCACGGTGTCAAACGCTTTTTGAAAATCTAAATACACTACATCAACCGCCCGATGTCTATCGTAAACGTTAACCACGCTTTGGAAAAATTCTAAATCGTTAATTAATCAAAAAATATTTTTAGAAAATGATGGGAAATGATTAATTTTTCTCATAATTTCAGCATCATTTTACTTTAAATTTTGTAATGTATCATTTGAATTTGGCACCTTTTTGCATGTATAAACTGTCTAATCCGGCCATGCCTAATTTCTTGAACTAAAGCAAACTAAATATTTGATCAAAATGTTTTCTTCGGTCTTATCTCACGCAACAGAAACAATAAAGTTCTTTCTTACTCTTTTCAGAAGTATTTAATTTTTAATAATTTTTAATCAGTTAATCATTGATTAAGTAGAAAATTTCATCATTCATTACTTTTCCTAAAAATGATTATTTAACCATACCTTAGAGTGAACTGTCATTGTATTATTAATATTTGTCATATGGACTATGATCTGCCACTAAACCTTTTCATTTTCATTCATTTTCATTTCATATACAATATATAGAAGCAATAAAGGAAAATCCAAAATACTTCTATAGCTATGAGAAAAGGAAAACAAAAACGCGCCTACTATCGGGCCCTTGAGGAAAGGAAATAATGAACTAACACACGATCTAAAAGAAATATCTGAAACACTGAGAGCCCAGTATGACTTGGTCTTGAGTATCCCAAAAACTGACAAAACGATACCAGACATAGATGCATTCTTCGAAGAGAAATTGCAAGTAGACTGCATAACAGAATTTGACTTTACCCCAGAAGATGTAGCGAGAGCTAAGTACAAATGAAATCATATTCAACTGCAAGTCTGGACAAATGGAACGCACTATTGATTAAAAACTGTAAGAATGAAATAGCTACGCCCTTATAATGGAGAACATTCCTAGACACTGGGGAAATACCGAGCATCCTGAAAAGAGCGAAAATTTTCCGAATACATAAAGGAGGGGATAGATCTCAAGCAAAGAACTATAGACTAGTGTCATTGATGTCCCACCTCACCAAAATATTTGAAAGAATAGTCAGAGATAAAATCTATGACTTCTTGGAGACACTGGAAAGATTCAACGAAAATCAGCACGGATTTCGATCAGGAAGATCATGCCTATCACAACACACATGCCTATGCACTATAACAATATCCTCGATGCACTTGAAGGCAATGAAAACTATGATGTCATGTACACGGATTTTGCTAAAGCTTTCGACAAATGCGATCATGGTATAATAGTACATAAAATTAAACATAAGAGAATAACAGGTAAAGTGGGGAAATGGATCTACAACTTCCTCAGAGAACGTCTACAGGTCGTCAGAATTCAAGGTGTATCATCATCAGAATCAGAAGTACGCAGCTCTGTACTACAAGGTACAGTACTGGCCCCACTCCTGTTTATTATCATGCTAACAGACATGGACAGTGGAGTCCTTTGCGGACAGTACAAAGATCAGCAGAAAAATCAGCGATGTAAATGAAGTGGAGGCTTTGCAGAGGGACAAGAACAAAATCTACAAATGGTCAGATGCCAACAATATGACATTTAACACCGAGAAGTTTCAGCTCTTGAGATATGGTAGAAATGAGGAACTTCAACAGCCTGCATATTGTGCTCCAGATGGGCAGGAAATTCAGAAAAGCACAAAGCGATCGATTTGGAGGTAATAATGACCGATGATGCGAAATTCGAAACACAAACTCAGATAGCGATAAAGAAAGAAAAAAGAGTCGCGGGACAACTACTAAGAACGTTCAAAAGGAGGGACAAGACAGTAATGATTCCCCTGCTGAGAACAGTGATTATACCAAACCTTTTGACGTCCCCATATAAAAAGGAAGAAATTAATAAACTAGAAGAAACGCAGAGCTATTTCGCAGCCAAGATCGATGGCTACAAAGAACTCAACTACTGGGAAAGACTACGCAAACTAAATCTGTACTCCCTGGAAAGGAGAAGAGAGAGGTACACCATAATCTACATATGGAAAATGATCGAAAAACTGGTACCAAACCTCAAACTAAACCCAATTACCATCCAAACAATGCTGGAAAATAGGAACGGCAGAATATGTAGTGTTCCCAAATTAAAGGCCCGACAAGTGACCTTCTCAACACTAATGGAAAATAGCTTGATTGTCAGTGGGCGAAGATATTTTAACCAGCTTCCAAAGGACCTCAGGAACGTTACATGGGTCAAAGTTGAAGTCTTCAAGAGAATACTAGGTGCCTGGCTCAAGACAGTACCAGATGAGCCGGGTGTACCTGGTTATGTGCGGTGGAGAGCGCAAGAGAGCAACTCGCTCCTCCACCAAGCCAGGCCTAAAGGCAGAGCCACCAGCTTGACTTTCGTCAACACACGGAACTTAAACGAGGTTACCGAGGTGTGTATATATATACATACATACATATATATATATATATATATATATATATATGAGAAATATTTTTTATAATAGGCTCCATTCATTTAATAAATTCAAAGCAATTAGTGTTTAGCTTTTGGATAACAGTGAAGTCGAATTTAAGGAAAGGAGGAAAGAAAAATCTTTCGACTTTAATTAAAGTTAAAATTAATGGAAGAAATTTCGTTCTAGGAGCAAAATGGTTCCTATTAAATTTATTAATATTCTTTATTTCATTTTGGCACACACACACACATACATATATATATATAATATATATATAATCTATGACCAGCCATTTGTGGTCAAACCGTTGTTAGGATGAGTACGAAGTAACCTTCTTTTATCAAACCTCTTTCATCTCGTTTATTAAGTTGAATTATAGGAACTGCGGTTTTCTCTTGGTTCCTTGACTTCCCCGTGCCACAAAGTGTTAATGTTATAATCAATCGAATTGAATTCCTTAATGTTGCTGATGTGGTCGGAGAATGTGGCCTTCGTTGATGTTATATATGCTTCACGGTCAAGTTTATACATTTAAGAATCTCTTATTACGTCTGTGGTCGAACCATTGGCCTAGTTCACTTTGGTAGCCTAGCCATGTTACCAAGTTTATAAACAACAACTTTATGTCCATAACCGTAAATAAGTTCAGACTTTAAAACCCCCAAAAATAAATGATAAAGTGGTAGAATGGCAAATTTAATCTCATTTGAGCGTTTGCGGGTGATGCCTACATTGAAATGCACTGTACTATACTCAATTTCATTACCGTACAACAAGCCTGCTGCTCCCTTAGATACGAAGAAAGTAAAAAGGCTAAACAAGTTTAGCTTTACTTAAGTTTTATTAAATTAGCACACATGAACATAAGAGTGGACTTAAAGTTTTACAAATTAATTCAGAATGAAAAGGTATTATTGGAACCTGCTGTATTTTTCTTAGTTCTTCAGATCTAATTTTCTAGATTAAACTCAAGAAATTTGTCCCCTGAAGATCAGGTGGTTTTTGAAGTGATTTTGTTCGATCCATCTGCAACTAAAACTTCATATATGAGCAGTGGCGGCTCGTGACTAAAAATTCTAGGGGTGCTGTCTCTAAGAATGGTTGAAATAATTACTGAAATAAAAGGATGAGCATTGAGCAATGAATAAAAGTTTCAAAAGTTATTGAAAAAGTTATTCAGTGAGCTCATCCTTATATTGTTCTTGATTATTTCAATTGTAAATAAAAAATTTAGGGGTACTGCAGTTCCGCAGTGCCTACCGACGAGCCGCCACTGTATATGAGCACTAGTTTCTAACATTTATTGACGACAATTAATAATGAATAAATTTTAATGTACTTCCCCTATTATAACTACAATCATGATAGTAACACAATAACAATAATACTGAAAATAAAGACACTGACAGTAAGATAATACATTTGGCACGTAATTACAGTTGTACTGTTTGACGTCATGAAGCACGGACGCTTGTAATTGGTTGGAAGAGATGTACAGAAAAGGATCCTTGTCCAACACCGTACGAGGATCGAAAACACTCCGAAAACACATTAGAATTTAGTGGGTGTACCTTAATTTTAGGTACTGGAGTTCAAGTATTTTCATTGGCCTCACTCAAGGATATCCCATTACTCTCTCTCTCTCTCTCTCTCTCTCTCTCTCTCTCTCTCTCTACATTAATTAAGATTAAGCCTACCTAAGTAGCATGAACGCAAAATGTTCGAGTGCATATGCAATTGCAATGTTGGAAAGGGGGTAGGGCTAATGTTGCAAATGGGGTAGAGTAATGTTGCAAAGGGGGTTTATGGTAATCCCCCAAGTTGCATGAAGGGGGGAGCTTAAGGTGGAGAAGGAGAATGACCTCCCACAAAGGGGATGACTCTGACCTGAGCCCTAACTTTGGGGGAAAAGGTGGGACGTCCTCACCCCCCAAAGGGGTATCCTAACCTAAGACGGTAAATCTTAACCTAAGAAGGAGAGAGAGAGAGAGAGAGAGAGAGAGAGAGAGACCATCCTTCGCCTGGGACCGCCAAACGCATAATGATGCTCTTGGTCTTTGCACTTGGCTTAGAAAGTCGGGGTTTGCCAGATAGCACTATTTATTTTAATTATTTATATATGGAGGAGTTGCCAGATAGCAGTATTTATTTTATTTATTTATATATGGAGGGGTTACCTGATATTTATTTTAATTATTTATATATATGGAGAGATTGCCAGATATTTATTTTAGTTATTTATATATGGAGGGGTTGCCAGATAGCACTATTTATTTTAATTAATTATTTATTAAAGGCAAGAGAGAGATGTTCACAATGCTTAGAGGGAGTTGCCAGGTATTTATTTTAATTATTTATATATGGACAGGTTTCCAGATAGTATTATTTAATTATTTGGAGAGATGTTACCAAATGAATTTTAACTGCCTTAGAAACCGTATATATACCATTAAAAGCAGTATTAAGAGAGCAATTTCATTAACGGTATACATATATATTAATGGATCACTCCAGTTGGTAGTCCCACCAGCTACCAGCGGCAGCAAATGGTCAAATGTTTAGTCATTCCTTATATATAACTAAAATTCAATTCAATTAAACTTTACATATATATTAAAGAGAGATGTTCACATGAGATAATCATATTAAGAGAGTAATTTCATTAACGATATACATATACATTAATGGCTCAGTCCAATTGGTAGCGCCTCCAGTTACCAGCGGCAGGAATGGTCAAAAGTTAATAAAGAATTGTACCCATCCGTATATATATATATATAATCATTAAAAGCAGTATTAAGAGAGTAATTCAATTGCCCCATATTAGAAATGTTCAGTTATCCCTTATATATTCTTTCAAACAATTAAAACCAAACCAAAATGGAGAAATGTTAATTTACCTTGTTTACTTGCCTCGAATAAATTTCATTTAATTCGCCATAATCACTTTATTTAAAATGGGGGAAAAACATTTGTCTAATAAATCAAAAAGCAATTCACCTCCAAAAGAATTTCAGTCTTAATGTACTCACGTCAATTATCTCTATTAGAATTTCAATCATTACTAATTAGTAATTGTAAATTTTTTTATAAATTTCGGAATCCAATGTCCGAGAAAATGTGGGATTCAGCTTTCTACGAGTCGTTATATCATCTAAACGTGTGAGATAAGGGTCACCCATACAACATTCATCAAGCCCAACGTTGCTTAGCAGCTCAAATCTCGCTGAGAAGAAAGAGCCGATGATACATTGGACGCGACAACACTTTTGTAACCATGAAGGAGCAACAATTAACTGACTTAAATATATAACTCTCGATTCTTCTTCCTCAGAAATGTTTTCAATAACAATATAATGGAGGGCATACATTTAATTAATACTTAAGCATATGATTCTACAGGAGCACCATCATATGCGGTGTCCATGACGTAGGGTATGTGTGATTATTCACTGCTGAAATAACTGCTGTGAGTTCCAGCTGAAAATAATTTCTTTTATATGCAATGATTCCCAACTGTGACAGTCCCCTAAACTTGTTGATTGGATGTTAATGTAACTGGGCGTGTCTGTGGCATATGTGTGCGCCAATCAGATGTCGTAACACTGATGTAACGGACACACGCTTTAGGCATTGAAGTTCTGATTGGACACCTTCACGAATAATGAAGGTGTCTATCAAATTTGGCTTGTTCACTCCGCAGATTTTTTCACGGTTTTCAAAGAGGTCGGAAGCGAATAAAATTATATTGTATTTAAAATCTTATTTAAGTGTTTGATTTTCAACGTAAAAATGAGTTATTTAACATGTGTTTAAAAAAATTTTAAACGTAAATTCAAAGTTTTTAAGAGAGCAAAGTTCTGAGTGTATTTATCATTATTAGTTGTGTTATGATTATTATTATTTAAAACAACGTTGATGAAATAGAAAATAAATTTGGTGTTTCCAGATTCCCAAGTATTATATTTGTTTCAGATTAAAAATGCCGAAGAGTTAGGTTACGTTAGGTTAACTGTAGCGTTCTTTGTATTGCACGGACTTCTGTCTATATCTATCACAGACTCCATTGTTAATAATTGAAAAAATTTCGAATTATTAAGGGTTCTCGAATAAAAAAAATCACCCTGTACTTTTTCAATCATGGGCATGCTAGGCACTCCAATATGAGTTTATTATTGATTTTTATAAAAATTATCTAATTTATACGAATTGTCTAACATTCCCATTTTGAAATTATTTTTGCCAGTTCATACATTTTTCTGAATCTATTTTAATAATAATTAAAGTCCATTTGTTTTTCATGAAAAATATGCCTTTAGCATGCCTTCAGGTGAATTCGAACGACGGTTCAGGATCGACCTACGGTAGACCCCTCTACAACATCCCGCCTCATTTGCGGGATTTGGTAAAGAAAGGAATTGCTGTTTGATCTCCTCCTGCCCTCTTAACCAGCCACGCATGGCTGGTCAGGGACTTTGCAAAGGAACATGTCCAGCTGGTTCTTGAAGTTATTCAGGTCGGTGTGCTGGAGATTCCTGCCATCTTTTGGTAGAACATTGAAAAGATTTGGGTCTCTTATTCTGAGGGTATTTTCCATCCTCGTTTTCATGGCTCCTTGTCCCACCGCAGCTGGGACCTTACAAAATCTGCCTCTTCTCTCATTCCAGGATGTTTCTATTTCATTTCTAAGGTTAGGGACAGAGCCCTCAAGTATTTTCTATATGTATATTATTGTGTACCGCTCGCGCCTTCTTTCGAGAAGTAGTCTTCACCTTCCGTCTTCTCAATCTTAGATGTAAAAGTTCTTTTATATATATATATATATATATATATATATATATATATATATTTCATAAATATCAACTTTGGTAGTTCTAATGCAGAGACTTCCATAAACATATATATATATATATATATATACACAGTATATAGGAAGAGAGAGTTACAAGGAGTTACAAGTCTATTCATTCACATATACTCTCGCTACGTTCTTTATTGTGAAGAAACCTAGGTACAGCCTGCCGACACTGGGACCCGAGCCCCGGTCGAATAGTATTACACTTCAAATTGAGTTTATTATGGATTTTTATAACAATTCGAAATATATAGGCTACATGCTGTACATTGGGCAGTAAAATAATCTAGAACCCCGAAATTTATAAAAATTATTAAAAAAATTACTAATTAGTAGTAAGTGAAATTGTATTCTGAAACCCGCTCACAATATTAACAGACTTCAAATTGAGTTTATTATGGATTTTTATAACAATTCGAAATATATAGGCTACATGCTGTACATTGGGCAGTAAAATAATCTAGAACCCCGAAATTTATAAAAATTATAAAAAAAATTACTAATTAGTAGTAAGTGAAATTGTATTCTGAAACCCGCTCACAATATTAACAGTTAGTAAATTTTTATGCTTTTTAGAAATTGTATAATATTTTTTAAGATTTCATGGAAACTATGCATGATACACCAAAATGAATAATATTTACGCATAAAATTAATTTTCTGTAAAGGACTTAGGAGAAATGAAAGAATACGGTGTAGGAAGAGAAGGGTGAAAAATAATGAATGGGTTTGTTTAACCTCTTCGTAACAGCCATAAGGTCATATGACGCAAAGAAACCTTAATTGAATACCAAAATGGTACTTAAACAATAAATTAAAATAATTCGTAAACATAATGGGAAAAAATAATTAGTTACAGAATTACATCTCTTAGAACACTATATATATATTAGGGTGCGTCAAAAAACATGAAGTTGTCACACGCGTTCGCTCGCTTACAATTTTGATCCACTTAATGAGAAAACCTGGCAGTATAAAAATCAGTTCAATATATCAACGTTTAGGGGTCCCGCACAGTGAATTAATAACACTATTTATACCGGGGTGGGGCCATATGATCTGGTTTATCAGTATATATGTCATATGGCTCCACCTCGGCTGTTCTTTTCGTTAAAATACCCTGGAATACATGGGGTTAAGATTTTCTATATGAGGCTCTCTATTAATTGTTGGTTTCTTTTCTTCCACAGGTGGTTTGTTTAATGAAAATGGCGATGAAAGGTGCTAAGGAACTGAAGAAGTTAGCTGATGAAAGCTGGTTGTTGGGGAAACCAATCCCACGGTTCCCTGGACTAAATTTCTCAGCCGTGGTGAGTCCCTCAGAGTCATTTTCTATTTACACAAATTGGACCCTGAGCTCAAGAAGTGTATAAAACAAACTGCAACCATGATTTCCGAAGTCTGGGACAAGGCGAAAATAACGACGATCACGCCTTACCGGATCATTGACAAGCTCACCAAACTTCACCAGGAGTACTATGGCCAGCGGAAAAGTGCAAACAGATCCAGTGGGAAGGCTGTTGAAAATCGCGAGAAGTTTGTGATGAGTTTGGAAGATCTATTCGACGTGGCACATCCGGACGCGTTGAGCATCAGCAAAATCAAAGAGGCCAAGGATTTTCTCATCGCTCAACGCCGGCCAGGACGCCCTGGAAGCATGCTTGGGGTGGACAAGAGATGGTGTGAGCGGGAAGCGACGAAGAGGAAGGAAGAAATTCGAGCAGGAGGCTCAGCGTCGTTTGCGATCATTGGAGGAGCAAGGTGCATTGACCTCGACGGTCCAACTGGATGACTCATCCTCTTCAGCATCGGAGTCATCATCGGAGAGCGAGGAATCGCCCGGTCCATCTCAAGTTCGAGGGGCGACAGGAGGAGCGCCTCTGCCGAAGAGAGCACGCAGTTGTATCAGTGGTAAAGTGGCTTCGACTTTGGACAGGACGCAGATCAGTGATCGACAAGCCACTCATGTTCTGCTTCCTTTTGCCGCTGATCTTGGTCACGATGTCAGGAAATTCGCCTTAAGCGCAAGTTCCATAAGGAGGAGGCGAATTGCTCACCGAAGATCCCTGGCAGCTGAGGTAAAGGAAAGCTTTTCTCCTACAGTTCCCTTGACACTGCAATGTGAAGGAAAATTGATGTCAGGCTTGACCGGCAGGGAGAAGATCGATCGTCTGCCAATCTTGGTCTCCGGAAAAGGTGTGGAGAAGATCCTTGCAGTGCCCAAGCTCACCGATAGGAAGGCGAAACAAGCAGCTGCTGTGATCGGGGAGGTTTTGGAAGAATGGAACCTTAAGGACAGGATTACAGAGATAAAATCTGGTGTTTGTATGAGGATCGAACTGATGCTTGGTCGAAAGCTTCTGCACTTCGCTTGCTGCCACCACGTTCTGGAGGTTCTCCTGGAGGCTGTATTCTCTGCCCTTCCGGTGGAACAGTCAAAAAGTCTGGACATCACGTTATTCCTGAACTTCAGGAATTACTGGCCTGAGATCAATCAGGAAAAGTTCAGGACGGCAGCGGACGATGAAGCCATGGCAATCAGAATACGGCCGTGGCGAGATGATCTCATCCAGTTTGCTCAGGAGCTCCTTCAGGTTCAACAACCGCGGGATGATTAGAAGGAGTTCCTGGAATTAGCTGTCGTTTTTCTCGGTTCTCTTCCTCGCAGACGCTCTTCTGTATCCTTCAACGCTCCTGGGGCTCTACACCGTGCGCGATGGATGGCGCGGTTAATGTATGCCCTGAAGATTTGGATGTTCAAGGAGGAGTTTGTTAGACTCTTGCGGCCGCAACGTCAGTCTTCCTCTCGTGGCCCGAACCGCATGGGACTTCTCTGGGAAAAGCTCGGAGATTTCTGCATTTTCGTTGTAAAACATTACCTACGCGTCTGGTTCACAGCCAAGACAGCTTCCGCAGTAGCAAGAATGGACCTCACGCTGCTGAAGGAACTCGCGGAACATGAGGATCCCATCATCAAGGAAACCGGCACGAAGGCGATGAGTCGGCATCTATGGTACTTGTCTGAAGTTACAGTCGATCTCGCTCTCTTCGACGACGATGTTGCAGATGCGGACAAACTCAAGATGGTCTCTAACATGAACTCTGTGGAAGGATCCCTCGAGCCCAGCCCTCGTGTGTTGGCCGTCGCAAGAGACGTCGTTGCAAAAGATCTTCCAAACTTCACCTCCACAACTAAGAGGATCTTCCACCATCTTGAAATCGATACTGCGTTCTTGTCAATGCCCCCTGCGGCCTGGATAACATCAGACGGGTACAATCTGGGGAAGGAACGGGTCGGGAAGCTCCTCGTGACTAACGACACTGCTGAAAGAGGAGTGGCCCTCATCCACGAGTTCACGGCAAAAGGGCGTACTAAGCACAAGGATCAGCTCCAATACATGATCCAGGTGGCAGAGGATCATCGGCGAGCGTACCCGAAGAGAGCAAACAAGAAGGACCCTCTTCGCTGAAAAATACTTTCTTTCTGAAGGCTTTTAGTTCTTTTCATGCCATTTCCGAGTATTGTTTGTCAATTTCTTTCGTTTTGTTGGTGTTCACGTTCTACGGTGAAACCAATCCCAGAATATAATTTATAAGTTTAACTGTTTTTTTTTCCAATTATTTTACAGTATTCATTCCAGTTTAAGTTCTTGTCAAAGTAAATTCCTAGGAAATTGAAATGATTAACATGTGTTGTGGAATTACCATTAATTCTGAGGTCTGGAATGTGGTTGCTATTTATAGGTTTTTGTGGAAATGTATTTTATAGTATATTTTGTTTTATTAAATTATCTGTTTTTCAATACATCCTTAACAAAGTGTATTAGCAAAATGTATTTTTATAAATATAAAACACGAATTATGTCTTCATATGCTGTAATGTTTTAAATATTAAGAGTGTTAAGCAAGACATAGTTTTCATAGAGTTACTTCCCCTGAAAATAATCAGTACGGGGAAACCAACCCCAGAATATATGTAGTAAGTAGTGTACAAACTTTGTAGTGGATGCGCGACCCCTAAATAAACAGCTACTCAAATGAAAATTTGTCTGTGGTGTTTTCCCCTTCAGTGGCTTAATTGAGAAAGCGAGCGAAAGAAATGGATCAATTTCAGGTTTTCTCCCTTATGCAGTGACTCACCCTTATATACATATATATATATATATATATATATATATATATATATATATATATATATATATATATATATATATATATATATATATATATATATATATATACATAGAATAATTTTTGTATGAGAAATTTTTTTGTGTCGCAAACACCTGACACTTTAACCTGGCTAAGAACGAAATGGTCCTCATAATGAAATTATTGGAACTTAAAAGCTTTGGCTAACCACAATGTAATATTATCATACACGCTTCGGGGTTACTTCAAAATGGACAAGTTTTCCTTGAACATCTTTTATTTTAGCGTATAAACCATTCATTTAGAAAATGCAAAGTGTTGTAATTTAAAATGTACAGGTAAAATGCATTTAAGGTGCATTATCGAAAATGTAAACGGTCATTTTAAGGAAATCAGCTTACTGGAATTTTCTTGAAATTATTTCCAATAATTCGTCTAAATAAACAGAATGATGTACTTTTGTTTCATTTAATTCCTTGTTCCATGCACGGTCTGTGTGTATCATAAAAAACCTCATGGAACCATTCTGAGTTCATTCCCATCATGAAACGGACATGTTATGTGCCTTGAAAAGTGGACGCTCAATTCTGCCAGTTGGGGCTTAATTTTTGGTTTTTGGATAAAAATATAATAGCTACCCATTTTCCTTTGGTGAATTCAATCCGACGTGAATGTAATGAGTCTTTTGCTTATAGTGAGGTTCTAAATGTAGCGGGGCTATGCTGCTTTAAACCCTAGATCCTGTCCCAAAGCTGGATCCTATCTGCTTTGCAGATAGCTGGTGAGGAAACTATATATGTGGGACCTCTTTGCGAGTGACCTGTTGCCTACGTCGGGCTAACATCATGAAAAAGAAAAAAACTATAGTGTTTGTCATTTACCCTTACTTATTCGGACTATAGTGGATTTAATTTTCCCAGAAGAGTTACTTGTTCCATGCATGGTCTATGTGTAAAATATATATATATATATATATATACGTAACAAGGTGAAAACACTTCTGAGGAAGAAGAATCGAGAGTTATTTATAGCTGAAAATAGTATGTTTTGGAATTTATCAAAGTATGAAAAATTTAAGTCAGTTAATTATTGCTCCTTCATGGTTACAAAAGTTTTGTCGCGTCCAATGTATCATCGGCTCTTCTCAGCGAGGTTTGAGGTGTTAAGCAACGTTGGGCTTGATGAATGTTGTATGGGTGGCCCCTACCTCCCACGTTTCGATGATATAACGACTCGTAGAAAGCCGAATCCCACAATTCCTTGGACATTGGACTCCGAAATTTATAAAAAAAATTTAGAATTACGAATTAGTAATGAGTGAAATTCTAATAAAGATAATTGACGTGAGTACATTAAGACTGAAATTCTTTTGGAGGTGAATTGCTTTTTGATTTATTAGACAAATGTTTTTCCCCCGATTTTAAATAAAGTGATTATGGCGAATTAAATGAAATTTATTCGAAGCAAGTAAACAAGGTAAATTGACATTTCTCCATTTTGGTTTGGTTTTAATTGTTTGAAAGAATATATAAGGGATAACTGAACATTTCTAATATGGGGCAATTGAATTACTCTCTTAATACTGCTTTTAATGATTATATATATATATATATATATATATATATATATATATATATATACACACGGCTGGGTACGATTCTTTATTAACTTTTCACCATTTCTACGCTAGTAACTGGAGGCGCTACCAATTGGACTGAGCCATTAATGTATAAGTATACCGTTAATGAAATTACTCTCTTAATATGACTATCTCATGTAAACATCTTCTCTCTCTAATATATATGTAAAGGTTAATTGAATTGAACTTTAGTTATATATAAGGAATGACTAAACATTTGACCATTTGCTGCCGCTGGTAGCTGGTGGGACTACCAACTGGACTGATCCATTAATATACATGTATACCATTAATAAATTGCTCTCTTAATACTGCTTTTAATGGTATATATACGGTTTCTAAGACAATTAAGATTCATTTGGTAACATCTCTCCAAATAATTAAATAGTACTATCTGGAAACCTGTCCATATATAAATAATTAAAATAAATATCTGGCAACCCCCTCTAAGCATTGAGAACATCTCTCTCTTGCCTTTAATAAATAAATAATTAAAATAAATAGTGCTATCTGGCAACCCCTCCATATATAAATAACTAAAATAAATATCTGGAAATCCCTCCATATATATAAGTAATTAAAATAAATATCTGGCAACCCCTCCATATATAAGTAAATAAAATAAATACTGCTATCTGGCGACCTCTCCATATAAAAATACTTAAAATAAATAGTGCTATCTGGCAAACCCCGACTTTCTAAGCCAAGTGCAAAGACCAAGAGCATCATTATGCGTCTGGCGGTCCCAGGCGAAGGATGGTCTCTCTCTCCATCTCTCTCTCCTTCTTAGGTTAGGACACCCCTTTGGGGGAGTGAGGTCATTCCATCTTTTCTCCAAAGTTAGGGCTTAGGTCAGGGTCATCCCCTTTGAGGGTAGGTCATCCTCTCTCTTCCCCCAAAGCTCCCCCTTCATGCAACTTGGGAGTTTACCCCCTCCCCCTTGTTCCATAACCTCTCCCCCATTTGCCATATACCTACCACCACTTTGCAATACCCCACCCCCTTTTGCAATACTCCTACCCCCTTTTCAGCATTACCTCTACCCCTTTGCAACATTACCCCTACCCCCTTTCCAACAATGATCAACATTGCAATTGCGTATGCACTCGAACATTCGGCGGGCATACTACTTACCTACGCATTTACGAATATTTGAAAAGTGTGTTCTCCACAAACTTGTAATTTTTGTTTATCCTCTCCATTGAGTGTTCATGGCAGGGCATTTTTGCACCCTTTCCTTCTTAACAAATTTCCAAATTTTGTATTATCATTACAGTATTTAAGTCAGCCTCATTGGCTAAAATAATATCTTAGCTTGTTTACATTGCGTTTTGGTTGCTTTATATTTCGCCCTACTTCTACTCATGTTCATAAACTGACCCTCCACTTTAAATGTGACTGGACATTTCGCTGAACATATAAAGCAATTCTAATTTTGTGAAATATTTAGAAAACATAGAAATGTTTGAGATATTTAGAAAACAGCACTTAAATATCTAAGACTTCCACCTAGCCGTTTTAAATATTTAAGGATATACTGTATATACAGTATTTCGGCGATGAATACCTGATCAGGTAAAAAATATAACTTTTAAAATTATGCAATGTAAGTATGTAAGTGCTTTCTGGTTCTTGTAACTCAGACAATACATCTTCTTTCAGAGCAACCTAAACGTTACATGAGGAACTTAGGAAAAATAAATTAGTCGTTACCCGAAGGACTTAGATTATATGAAGATAACTTTAAAATGAACCAAGATCAGATTTAAAAAGGGCAAGACGACGCCATATATCGTAACCATCTTTATATTTCCTTTGCAGGAGAACAATAAAATCTTGCTCTCAGGAATAATCTAAGTATAACATCAATAAGAGGTAAGGAAAGAGCTCTCTGCTTCCCTTACTATACTACTGTAGATACTACAGTATATCGCTATAATACTCGCATGCCTATATATATAAGTATGTTTAAAATAAGAATAATTTGAACAAGAATTAGTACAGGCAATTTGCAATGGCTGTTCTGTCTTTTGTTAATATTCTGTTTTCTCTCGCATAATTATACTATTAGATCAATCGACACGATTATCCAGCCATTATATTATTATGTCGTGTCTAATACAACCTTGTAAAATTAATAATTATTGTTCCAACGATCTATAAAGAGAAAAAGTAATCATGCAAAAATATGAATATTAATATTTGATCCTTTAAAGTTTTATTCATGAAAAAATGATCGATCAGTCTATAGTGTACCATGCATGTATGCCACTGACATGAATAAAGATCTTATTTCCTTTAAAAACCTTTGTCATTGCAAATTATATATATATATATATATATATATATATATTTATTTTTTTTTTTTTTCTTTAATTTACCGCTGATTCGTACCTAAAATTTTATATATACATATATATATGAAAATTATTTCACGAAAGTAACACGTGAAAAATATTTATGATGAATAAAACCACGAAGGAAAGGAAACACAAAAAGGTGCTCAAGCGCTTTCGTCTAATGACATCCTCAGGAACACTGAAGTACATAAAAGGTTGCGGCCTATATATAGGTTACAGAAAGAAAAAAAATAAATAAATAAATAACATACATACACACAAACATATATATATATACATATACAAACATATCTACACACATACATATATATATATATATATATATATGCAATAAACGGAGAAGTAAAAATAAAACTTAAAAATTAAAAATTAGAGGATTAACAAAGAGGCAAACAGATTTGTAAGGAAAAATATCGATTTTTAGCACAAGATCAAATGAATTATAAAAAAATATACAAAAAAATACAAATTTATACTGAAATATGCCCGGGTTTTAACACTTTGCCTTTTAGAGTCAAGTTTCGATATATATAAAAATAAAATGAAGATTAAAAGTTAATAAAGTAGCGTACAAGTTTACCAAAGATTTAGCGTCCTACCCTTTTTATCTAAATTTGTTTTGAAGGAATTCAAAACAACAGGATCGAGTTGAAAAAGACCTTTGCTTATGTTGAAGTTATTTGAAAGTTGGATAATGGCAGACTCAAGAATATTTCTATTGACAATGTTGCTGGAATGAAATAAAACTGAAGCATTATTCCAATCAATACTGTGGGATAACTCCGACAAATGGACAAAAAGAGCACTGGACAACTGTCCTGTTCTAACGGAATATTGATGCTGCTTTAAACGTGTGTGCAAATCCTTTCCCGACTGACCTATGTTTGTTCATTGTTTACAAAAGTGCCGATTGATGATATGCTTGACTTTCTCTTCCAAGAATTACATAAGTATGACCTGCCACTACCTTCACACATTGTTTTGGAACTTATTAAGCTTTGCATCAAAGACTGTAAATTCACTTTCAATAATGAGTATTATCAACAAGTGTTTGGGATGGCCATGGGCAACCCCTTATCGCCCCTCCTCTCCAATATTTATATGGAGTTTTTCGAAATTACTTACATTCCGAGAATCCTGGGGGTTGGCATCCCCATGAATCGTGACCTGGATAACTTCCTCCTTCAGTTAAATGATCAAGTCCCCTCCATTAAGTTTACTTTAGAAGTGGAACAAGACAATTCAATCCCATTTTTGGATGTGCGGGTACATAGGGAAAGCCCAGGTTTTAAGTTTAGTATCTATCAGAAAACAACAAACAATTTGTCCTACGTACACTTTTACTCGGGACATGACACCCCCACTAAGAAGGCCATTTTTTCATCAATGTTTCTCCGCGCCCTTAGGATCGCCAGTCCGGAATACATCGATGCCGAATTGGAAAAAATCAACGGTATTGGAAGTGAGCTGTGTTACCCATCTGCGTTTATGGAATCTTGTCTCAACAAGGCAAAACGAACTTTCTATCGTGTCAATAATAACACTCGTACTTTGTCAAAAAATATTTTAGTACTTCCATTTTTCCCGGGCTTTTTAGGCATTGCTAATGTACTTAAACTTTTGGATATTAATGTAGTATTTTCATATAACAATATTGTGAAAAATATCATAGTAAAAAATAGCCCTACCAATAATTCAGGCATTATCTATAAAATTGGGTGTAAACAATGTGATTCCTTTTACATAGGTCAGACGGGAAAGGATTTGCACACACGTTTAAAGCAGCATCAATATTCCGTTAGAACAGGACAGTTGTCCAGTGCTCTTTTTGTCCATTTGTCAGAGTTATCCCACTGTATTGATTGGAATAATGCTTCAGTTTTATTTCATTCCAGCAACATTGTCAATAGAAATATTCTTGAGTCTGCCATTATCCAACTTTCAAATAACTTCAACATAAGCAAAGGTCTTTTTCAACTCGATCCTGTTGTTTTGAATTCCTTCAAAACAAATTTAGATAAAAAGGGTAGGACGCTAAATCTTTGGTAAACTTGTACGCTACTTTATTAACTTTTAATCTTCATTTTATTTTTATATATCGAAACTTGACTCTAAAAGGCAAAGTGTTAAAACCCGGGCAGATTTCAGTATAAATTTGTATTTTTTTGTATATTTTTTTATAATTCATTTGATCTTGTGCTAAAAATCGATATTTTTCCTTACAAATCTGTTTGCCTCTTTGTTAATCCTCTAATTTTTAATTTTTAAGTTTTATTTTTACTTCTCCGTTTATTGCATATATATATATATATATATATATATATATATATATGTATGTGTGTAGATATGTTTGTATATGTATATATATATATGTTTGTGTGTATGTATGTTATTTATTTATTTATTTTTTTTTTCTGTAACCTATATATAGGCCGCAACCTTTTATGTACTTCAGTGTTCCTGAGGATGTCATTAGACGAAAGCGCTTGAGCACCTTGTTGTGTTTCCTTTCCTTCGTGGTTTTATTCATCATATATATATATTATATATATATATATATATAATATATATTATATATGAGGGTGGTTCTCAAACTTGAAGTAAAATATTTTTTCCCATTATTCATAGTTGGGAACGTTGCATTTTATTCTTAATGACTTAAAACCACTTTTGATAAATTTTAGTGAAAATGTGATTAGTTTTAGAGTTTGCATAGAAGGTTTGAAAAATTTCCAGTATCATATTTATATCAGTGTGCAATGAAAATTATGAACTATTTTAAACATCATATTTATGATACCTTTTCTAGTAATAAATGCCTTTAGCACTTTTAATTTAGTAAAATAATGTTCAATAATATAATAATGTAACAGTAAATATGATAATATAAAAATATGTGATTATAAAATACTAAAAATAATATATATAATATAACAATTATAATAATAATAGGGTGTTTCAGGTCGACCCTACAAATATGGAAATTGGCTGAATTTGTAGTTTGTATTTGGTATTTGAAGTTTGTCATATTAATTCCGTAACTAATATATGAATTTCCATATTTCTAGGGTCGACCTGAAACACCCTGTACATTTAATAATATACAATATAATAATAATAATAATTATTATTATTATTATTATTATTATGATTATTATTATTATTATTATTATTATTATTATTACTCTTGTGTGAGAGGTGATGAAAGCAGAAACTGGAAAATTTCTCTTTCCCTTCGTACAGACACCGCTCCTTGTCTCTCCTGCTCTTCCTAAAACACAAGTCCTCAGTCATTACAGTATACTGACTGAGAGAGCGCTGTTGCTGCTTTAGCACTAACACTTCAGTTGTTCTGTGCTGCTGAGAGAAAACACACTGCTTACCATAATCATGTCGTGTACTGGAGGTCGAACCCGTGCCAAAACAAACATTTGGCTTATTGGCCAACCTTCGTCCCAAATCCTTGGCAACAAACTTCCTACAAGGTGCCAAATTTTATCATTGTTCTTTTACCATCACACAGAAATGAAATTAACTTTAAAAGACAGTACGAAGGAAACCTTAAAAGTTGTGACACAGTTTTGTTTGTGAGAAAGTTGGTATCCCAACAGCTCATCAACATGATCTTGTGAAGAGATTACTGAAACTTCACTCAGAATAGCAGTCTCTTAAAAAGGGCAAAGCTCGTAGATCTTCTAAGCAGTTCTCTCATGAAGCAGACTTTATCGCAAACTTCAAAGTACTATATGACATCGGCCATGAAGATGCTCTTTCTCTCATTAAAATCAAGGAGGACAGGCAGTTTCTTATAGCTCAAAGAAAAGAAGGAAGGAAAGGTCATATGTCTGGCATTAATGTCAAATGGCTAGCTAAAGAGAATAAGAAACAGATCAAGAAACAAAAATTTGCTAGGCAAAACCGAAACCATGAAGAAATAATTCAAAAGCAAACTGAAATACTAGCACTAGAGTCAAGCAGCAGTAGTGATAGTGATAGCAATGACAATGATTACAACATCAATCCAAATGCAACACGCACTTCAAGTGAGGAAGGCCCATCGACTTCAAAAGATTCCGATCAACAAATATCATAACTTGGCTTAGGCCTTAGACAGAACAAAAACAAGCGACCGATCAGCATTACTCATCGTCTCTGCAAATGCACAGCATTTAGGACATGATGTTATGTTTTTAGCCATCAATAGGAGCTCCATCCGCAAGGTACAAAAGACTTCTCGTGAAAAGGCTGCAGAAAACATCAAAGACACTTTTGCATCAAAAACTCCACCTGTTGTCCACTGGGACGGAAAAATGTTGACTGATATCACAGGAAAAGAGAGAGTTGGCCGGCTGCCAGTGTTAGTATCTGGACATAAAGTCTGTAAGCTTCTTGGTGTACTAAACTCCTTACAGAAACATCAGAGGAAATTGCATCAGTTGTCATAAAGTGTTTAGAAGACTGAAATCTGACTGATCAAGCCCAGGGAATGGCTTTTAACACTACCGCCAGCAATACTGGATGCCAAAGTGGAGCGTGCATCTCAACTGAACAGAGACTTCAAAAAGAACTACATTTCGCCTGCCAACACTACGTACTAGAAATTGTCATCGAGAAGGTATTTGTTAAGCTTCATGGGGCTTCTTTGGGTCCTGAAATTGCTTTGTTCAAGAGATTTCAGCAGCAATGGACGTCACTTGACAAGACAAAGCTGGAACCCACTGTTAATGACGAAGAAAGAAAGAGGGACATTTCTCAATGGAAAGAAGAAATAAGTGAGTTTGCTAGAAAGAACCTACTAGAAGAGCAGCTTAGAAAGAATTTCTTGAATTAACTCCGATGTTTTTGGGAGAAGAACCTCCACGTAGGATAAAGTTTAGACGACCAGGAGCTCTGCACTGTGCTCGTTGGTTAGCAAAGCTGATTTACTCTCTGAAGATTTTTCTCTTCCGTTCGCAGTTATGCTTGACAACATGTGAAATGAATGCTCTGAGAGAATTTACAGTTTTTACCAGAAAGTGTACGTGAAGGCCTGGTTTCACTGTTCTCAGGCAGTTATGGCTCCTGCAAATGATCTCGAACTTTTCGGGTTATCAAAAGGTACCCGAATTCTGAGATCTCCAAGTGTGCAAGTACTGCTTTTGGAAATCACATCACTTATGATACTTGAATGAACATCTAGTGGGCTTGTCCTTTTTTGATGACCGCTTGTCTACAGAAACGAAGAGAAAAATGGTTGCCGCACTTAACAATGAAGGAGCTGAAGACCCTCCTCGAAGAATACAAATTGATGAAGCAGAAACGAAAGATATATCATCATTTATAACAAGAAACTCCCACCTGCTATTCTCTAAGCTCAGGCTAGATGTTTCATTCTTGGATGCCGAAGACCCATCAAAATGGCCTGAAATTCTACAATATCAAACAGCTTTTACAATACTCAGGAGCTTGAAAGTTGTTAATGATGTAGCAGAACGTGGCGTAGCCCTAATACAAGATTACAACACCAGCATCACTAGAAATGAAGAACAAAAACAATATCTACCAGGGGTGCAGTGCCAATTTTATAGGTGCCGGAGCTCTGGTGGGCCTGACAAAAGCCTGCCATTTCCTATCCTGTTTCTATATATGCCACACGATGACTAAGTATTTCGTGTTTGCACTCACTAATTATCATAAAATAAATATAATTATCAAGCAAATAAAGAAAAAAGAGCAATCATGTATTTTATCAATTTAAGAAGTTAAAACTACTTAGTGCTTACCAAATACCACCAGTGGGAAGTTTCACAATAATTTCCACAAAGGGTCAGGCGTGATATGTTTTCGGGGGTCTGAAGCAACTCTTGTCCTGGTGTCATCTGCCGATCTGTGGTACCGCAGCCATGATATGGCATATGGCTCAGGATTCCACTGAACTAGAGGAGGTCCATGTAGTTTAACAAACATAAGCGCTGATACATGATTTATGAGAATTCTTGAGCGTGTTGTTGTTATTATCAAGTTCATGTGACTGAATCCCCTCTCACACTCAGCAGTACTAATAGGAATAACTTGTGAACAGCTCAGTAATGGGTGTAAATCTTGGGGGATGCGGCGCCCATGATCTTCCACATAGTCTCTAAAGGCATTTAGTACAGAGTAAGAAGAAAGCTTAAACCTCTTACAGAGAGATGAGATTTCAGCTTCTCCGTAATTAGGTGGTATTTCATCAGACCAGTAGTCTTTTTCAAGGACATACATTTCATTTAGCAGTGATTTATACATACTTTGAGGTTCAGAAGTTTGAGAACCTTTCATGGATGTTGTCGTGAACATACGGTGCTGCAAATTGTTCACAAGACTAGTAAGAAACTGTTGATAATTAATGGAGACAATTTTTTTGTTGCTTGTTATGGTAATTCCTCCAAACTTCCTCTTGCAGAGGTGCCGGAGCGGCGCTCCGGCACGCTCCGGCAGCACTGCACCCCTGATATCTACTCCAAGTCATTCAAGATCACCGGAAAAGGTTTCTGAACTCGAGTAAAAAGACCATAGTTGAAGGCCTCCAGAGTCCAACCAGACAACCGTGCTTGGTTAGCAACCATGACACCCCTCCCACTGAGAGGATAATACTCACCCCACGGGGTGAGGGGGACCTGGAAGCTGGACAATATGCAAACTCATACCAAGTATTGTATTACACAGTATAATATTCAATGAGCTATTAAACATTGCAGTTTACTGCGCAACCTCTAAAACTTTTTCATATTTGCCAAAAATTGATTTGTAGCAGTTTTTAAGGGGAAGGAACAATATTCCGGACTCCGAGATAAGAAATTCTCAAGTTCATTTCTGAGGACCACTAATATATATATATATATATATATATATATATATATATATATATATATATTAGTGATATAGCGGTTGTCCGCAACCGCACGTATTCTCAGCTCCGCAACTGCAACTGCATTTATCAGTGCGGTTATTGCGGTTGTTTGAGGATAGCTTCTTATTAGGGCAACCAAATGCTATAAATGCTAGTGTAATAGCAGTAAATGCTATAAACGTCGTCAAATGCTGTTCCTGTCATGCCTCATGCCTTCACTCAAGAGTGCAAAAAAGTAAAAGTTTGCTACGCCCTAATTACGATATGTCTAGAATTGCTACTTGTACTGGATGAATAGATGCATTATGTAATAACTTGCATTTATCAACGCTAGGTGGCTAGAAAAGCATTATTTTAATTATATTTAATGAAGCAATGATGATGTATAATTACTGTTGATAAAAAAAGATAAAGAACACTCAATTTTTTTTTTATTAGAAATTAGGCAAACTTCACTACCAAATTACAAACTAAACTAAATCACCAGCTTCAGTATCTGTTCAGACACAAGTGAGGGTGGTTGTGTTGCGCTAGCTCTCCGTCACTACCTTTGTAACGTTACGTGCTTCAACCCATTAGTAAAGTGTTAGACTGTGGTGCAACCATCATGGAGCGATCTACGAGTGCAGTGTGGAAGTACTTCTCGAGAGTGTCAAACGATGTAGGGAGTGTGTCGTATGTAATAAGAACTATTCACGAAATGGAAGGCGTACCACTAACTTAAAAACCATCTGCATTCAGTGCACAAGAAGGAATATAATGAAGTGATATCTAGTGAAAATGAAGCTAATGAACAGTCAAAGAAGAAGAAGGAATCAAGTGTCTTTTACACTCCTACAGGAAATGAAGTGTTCAGTGAAAGAAAAGAATCAGACGATTGAAAGTTGCTTCGAAAAAGTCAAAATTTGGGAGGCGAATCATTCCAAATCAAAATCACTGGACTATCGCATAGCCGAAATGATAATAATGGATGACTTGCCATTCAGCCACGTTGAGGGCTTAGGTTTCATGAGACTCATGGCTGAAACAGTTCCACAGTATAAAGTGAAACAGCGTCAGTTCTACACTGATCTTGTGTGCAACAATATCTATGACTTTGTTTCAAAGAAAGCGTTCAAAATTCTTGAGCCTCTATAAGATTCGAAAGTATCATTGACAACGGATGCATGGTCAGACACGTCTGCTGGAGTGTCTTTATTCTCTTTGACATGTCATGCAGTGAATCAAGACTTCAAGAGAACCAATTTGGTGCTCAGCGTAATGCCACTTGAAGATCGCCACACTGGAGAATACTTGTCAGAAAAATTTGAGCAGATGCTTCAGAAGTTGGATACTGCCCATTCATCCATCCATTGTGTAATGCGCGACTCAGGAGCAAACATGATAAAAGCTTTGTTTTTCACTGGCGTCCATAATATCGATTGCACTGTTCATATACTGCAACTTGTAATCAAAAGTGGATTATCCTCACAAAAATCTCTGTGACCTGTTAGCTAAACTTCGATCCATCGCTACTCATTTCAACCATTCTACGATGGCGCAGGATGAGTTAAAAAAATTCAGAAACGCTTAGATCAACCTGAACTTACAGTCATTCATGATGTTACCACACGGTGGAACAGCACTTATCACATGATGCAGAGAACACTGAAGTTGAAGGAACCACTGAGTCTATATAACGCGGCTAACTACAAAATGTAACAACTCACTAACGTCGACTTCACTCTCTTGTCAAACTGTGTGGCTGTGCTGGAACCATTCGATGATATCACAAAAAGATTGAGTAGTTCCACCTATTCCATATCTGAGGTTATTCCCCTCGCCGTTTCCTTGAAAAATGTACTGCAACCTCGAAGTGGTGATTCTGAAGCTGATCGTGGAATCAAAACAATGCAGAAGATAATGCGCACAGAGCTAGCAAGGAGATTTGATGGCCAGAAGCAAATAACATGTATTCTTTGGCTACCTATTTGGATTCAAGGTACAAAGCAAAATTTTTTCCACTTCACATGTCACAAAAGGTGCTCAGGAAAAATTGGGATATCTTTGTGATGAAATGGACAAGACTCAAACATCATCGGACTCGGAGACAACCAGTGAACCACTGGCAAAGAAACCACTGATTGATTTAGGCCAGGCATCAGCTTCTACGAGTAAATCAATAACAATGGCTTATTCTCATTCTCAGAATACTTCCCATATTCTTAATATTACAATTTAAATAAATAAAAATTATAATTTAAATAAATATTATAATTTAATAATTTATTATTACAGCAGTCCTATTGCTGGTGTACGGATTTTTTCAACGTGTGTTTTCTTTTCTTTCCAGATCATAAACATCACTGAACATAGATCCTGCCCATGTGCTTTCGATTGGAAAGCCAGACGGTGCCAAGACGTTTGGAGATTTAGCCGATATATTCACAATGTCAATCATCCAGTCAGGAATGGCATATGAACGTATAGATGTCATTTTTGACAGATACCGAGAAGAATCTATAAAAGCAGGAACACGCAACAGAGGAACGAAGACTACTCGACCAATCCGATGCGTAATTGATGGCCGAGAGGTACCGCTACCAAAATCATGGATGAATTTCATTGTCTTACCAGAAAACAAGGTAAATCTGGCTCACTTTTTCTCTGAGGAACTTCTGTTACATGCTCCGAGAGACAAGGAGATATTAGTTGCAGGTCAAAGGTGGGGAACGTAAACTACACTAGGTCAAAGGTGGGAAACGTAAACTACACTAGGATCTTTAGGAGACATTTTTTAAATGAATCCATCAAATAAAACGTTAAAACTAACGAAAATATTACAACTTAACTTAACCAATAAATTGACGATTGGTTAGGTTAAGTCGTAATATTTTCATTAGTTTTAACGTTTTATTTGATGGATTCATTTAAAAAATGTCTCCTAAAGATCCTAGTGTAGTTGACGTTCCTCAACTTTGACCTAGTGTAGTTTGTGTCCCCTTTTGCGTCAGGGGGACGTAAACTACACTTGCTCCGATATTTTTAATCTTTCATCTACTCAACCAGTCAACTGTGGAACAATCTTCCTCAGTCCATCTTTCCTCCTGTCTATGACCTTCCATCTTTCAAACGCAGTGTCCAGGCATCTCGAAAACCCTGGACCTTGGTTTTGGCTCTTTTCTTCCTCTAAGGGGGAGGGGGCGTTTTGGCGAGCATTCGCCCTTGTCCCCGCGTTCCTGCATAAAAAAAATTTCAGCGTATTCAAAGCCGGCCTTAGAGTTTGCGGGGCCGAAAGCAGAGCTACGCACGGTGCTCCTCCTACTAAAATAAATTCGAAATAGTTCATGATGATCGTCAACTACAAATTTAATCGAAAAAATACAATACAATATAATATAATATAATATTTAATAACATACACAATAAAATATTCAAGTATATAATAAAATACATAGATATATAAAATAAAAAATAAAAAATAATATAAACATATTGTAAAACAATACATAATAAAAAAGGTGAGCGAGCATTGGCAATGATTTGTTAGACGAGCGAGCGAAAGGAAGCAACGCTTTTTAATCGCATCCATATTCTATGTTTTAATGACATCTGAAAATGATGTGTTAACAGGGGCGTACCCAGGATTTAGTTAAGAGGGGACGTGTGAGTAACTAAAACAAAGGTGTATATACCACCTACCTTTAAACACTACGAATGCACGAACTTAGAAAAGACAGGAAAATGATCAAGTGCATGGAAAACAATAGGAAATTAGTACAAAGGGGAATACAAAATGTTGAAATAGAAGACTCAAGTACGGCAGTTTTACCGACAGAAAACCAGGAAACAACAGAAAACGCCGGTACAACCGAAAACGAAAATGAGATGGACAACACACTATAGGGAGGGACGAAAGCAGCCTCAGATAAAGAAATACCCACGGCAAAAGAGAGAGAGATACGAAATACACGCCGAAGAAAAAAACACCACCGAGTAGGGAAGAAGTGGTGGCGGAGCAGAAGAAGGAAATTGAATCACATAAGACTCAGAGGGAATTTAAACGACGGGCTATATGCGAATATTATAAAGCAGGTTCGTGCAAATATGGCTCAAACTGCATATACACTCACGCCCCCCAAAATGCCTCTATATGATGAGGAATGGAAAATGCAGGTATGGACCAAACTGCAACTTTTTTCACCCTCGTATGTGCAGACAGTCAATTATGGAGAAAAAATGCCTGAACATAAAGTGCCCGTATTTTCACATAAAGGGTACGCAAAGAAGAGAACGGAAAAGAACAGATCATATTCGACATAGCAGTAATAACAAGAGTAATGAAACATATTTTTTAGAAGAAATGAGGATAATAAAAGCACAGCTTGCCCTTCTAACAATGAAAGATAGAACGCCGCAAATATATGCACCACAACATTTACGCACATCACCCTTCTATTCAACACCACCCACCAATAATACAACGACCACAGTGGTATCACGGGCCGCAACCCCAATGCTCCCAAATGCAACGGCCCAACCAATAACACCAAACAGGAGCCGACATCGACCATCATTTAGGAAAATCGAACACGAAGATTAGAAACTCGGTAAATGTATTATACACAAATATACAAGGCCTCTATACGGACCATGCAGACTGCAAATTACAATACTTGCAAAATTTAGCTACAGAAACCACCATAGATATCATATGCCTAATGGAAACACACTTACATAAGTGCGAAAAAGGCTGTGAAAACTGCAGCGAGAATACTGAAATAGCATTGCTGGACTACAACATATACAGAGCAGATGGAGTGGCTAGACGAGGGGAGGGTGTTGTATCTACGTGAAAAACACATACACATGTGAGGTGAAGGTAAGCAAATCAAACAGCACAGTTGAAGTTATTATATTAGAAGTAAAAGAACTGAACCTAACCATTATGGACGTCTGCACACTACCAAACACCACAAAAAGTTAATTCCAATTTGCCACTAGTGAAATACAAAACATGTTACAATTACTTGAAACTTTAGCAACAAATATTCTAATTTGCGGAGATTTTAATTTCTCATTCATAACATGGAAGAAAGATGACGAAGTCATATATGTTGAGAAGTTTCATGGCAACATTACAAAAGATGATAGAACCCAAGCAATAATGCTATTAGATATGATGGAACATTACGCCCTTACTCAGTAACTCTGTGAAGCCACTCGGAAAGAGAACGTTTTGGATTTAATTTTGACAAATAACAATGAGATAATAATAAATAAAAAAGTAACGCACACAAATTTCTCCGACCATAACCTAATCAATATACAATTGAAGTTAGCACCCAGAGGTCCGAAAACGCATCCCAGAGAGGCAGAAGGAATATTTAAAGGCTTAAACATAAATTCAAAGAAATTAGACTGGGAAAGTGGAACTAAAGATTTAAAGGAAGTAAATTGGGAATTACTACTTCACGAGAAGACTCCAGAACAAATACTAGGTATAATGGAGTCTGAAACCAAACCTATATTACTAAAGCATGTTCCAGAGAGACAAAAGAGAAAACGTAGCAAGCTCGGGATAAAAATCAGGACACTATTTAGGTAATGGAAGCAAACCATAAAACATTTCCACAGATGCAAAACTGATGCAAGGAGACTCAAACTAGAGAGGAAACTTGGCGAAATAGAAATGGACCTAAAGCAAACATTCATAAGACAAACGAGGAAGAAAACAAGGTAGCAGAAAACATAAAAAATAACCCAAAATACTTCTACACGTTTGCGAAAGGAAAATGCAGTGCAAAGAGAGTATTGGTCCGTTGATAGACGGGGAGGCCAAACACGCAAATGACCCCAAAAAAATGAGCGAACTGCTTAAGGAACAATTTAACTCTGTGTTTAGCACCCCTAAGTCCGAGATAAAAGTAGAAAACGCAGACGAATTTTTCGACAATGATACAAATCAACCAAGGACAAATTCTAGCACAAACCTATTAATTGGCTTAAAGTTCTCGGAAGGAGATGTAATTAAAGCTCTATCACAGATGCGAGACAATTTGGCACCAGGACCAGACACATGGAGTGCCACATTTCTGAAGAAATATAAAGAGAGTATTGCCAAACCTCTATACTTACTACGGAGGAAATCACTCGACACAGGACAAACTCCACTGCCATTAAAGAACGCGAACATTGAACCTTTATTCAAAGGTGGTAACAGAGCAATGCCCACGAATTATTGGCCGGTAGCTCTCACCTCACACCTTATAAAGTGCTTTGAACGTATAATTAGAAGTGAAACTACCTACTACCTACAAGAAAAGAACTTATACAACCCAAATCAAAATGGTTTCAGGGCTGGGAGATCATGCCTATCACAGCTATTAGACCACCAGGAGAAAATATTGGAAACACTGTGTCGAGGACAAAATATAGATGTAATCTATACTGACTTTGCTAAAGCCTTCGATAAATGTGACCATGGAATTATAGCACATAAACTTAAGAATACAGGAATTACTGGAAAGCTGGGAAGATGGATATTTAATTTCTTGACTCAAAGAACACAAAGAGTGGTGGTAAATGGAGTCAAATCGGAAGTCTCGGAAGTAGAGAGCTCTTTCCCACAAAGGACTTTTACATCTAAGATAGAGGAAACGGAAGGTGAACACTACTGGTCTCGACTACAATCACTGAAACTCTACTCTCTCGAAAGAAGGCGCGAGCAGTACACAATAATATACATATGGAAAATACTTGAGGGCTCTGTCCCTAACCTTAGAACTGAAGTAGAAACAAACTGGAATGAGAGAAGGGGCAGATTTTGTACGGTCCCAGCAGTGGTGGGACAAGGGGCCATGAAAACGAGGATGGAAAATACCCTTAGAATACGAGGCCCAAAGCTCTTCAATGTCCTACCGAAAGAAGTGAGGAATCTCCAGCACACCGACCTGAATAACTTCAAGAACCAGCTGGACAGACTCCTGTGCAAAGTCCCTGAGCAGCCATGCGTGGCTGGCTACGAGGGCAGGAGGAGATCAGACAGCAATTCCCTCCTTCACCAAATCCTGCAAATGAGGCGGGATGCTGCAGAGGGGTTGACCGTAGGTCGATCCTGAACCGTCATTCGAACTCACCTAAAGTAATCTTAAGTAAGTAAGCAACCACACGAGTATGTACTCGGGGACTCAATATATTTTGACCCACCCTTTTTTCTTAGCTAAATGATAGGCCATGGGGCTGAAATGTCTTTTGGGCCGTAAGTTTGAACTTTCTGCCTTCATATAACCGGATTTTTCCAGTTTGAACCTCCCCTCCTTGTATAAAACCGTTTTTAAACGCCCTTGTATAAAACCGATGGTTAACGCAGTTTCGAAAATGGCGTCTGACAGTGATGTGCGCCGTAAAGAGAGAGCTGTTATCGAGTTCTTAACCGCAGAGAAGGAAATAGTTGGAAATATTCACAAACGTCTACAAAACGTTTACGGAGATGTGTTGTTGATCGAAGCACGGTTGGACGCTGGTCTAAACGTGAGAGAGCATCGGAGAGAGGGAGAGCCAGCCTCGATGATGAGCCACGCAGCGATCGCTCGGCTGTGACATCTCACACTGTGCAACGTGCTAACAGCATCATTCGATCAAATGGGCACGTCACATACAAGGAGCTATCACTGGAGCTAGGAATTAGTGAAGGAAGTGTGAATACGGTAATTCAGCAACTGAGTCGTTGGTTCGATACGAGACAGAAGGGGTGACTTCCTTTCACGAATTGTGACTGGGGATGAGACTTGGGTACACCACTTTGAATCTGAAACAAAACCAATCCATGGAGTGGCATCACGCAGACTCCACACGCAAGAACAAGTTCAAAATGGCTCCCTCTGCAGGAAAGGTTATGGCCACCATCTTCTGGGACATGAAAGGGGTGATTCTGGTGGACATTATGAAGAAAGGACAAACAATCAACTCAGAGGCATATATTGCTGCCCTACAGAGACTCCAGAGACGTATAAAGCGAGTTCGACCGGAGAGAAAACTGGAAGACGTCCTTCTTTTGCACGATAACGCAACACTACACAACAGTTTGCAAACAAGAGAGGCCATCACAAAAATGCGCTTGACTGTGTTACCCCACCCTCCATACAGCCCGGATCTGGCACCCTCAGACTTCCATTTCTTTGGGCCAATGAAGGATGCTATTCGTGGAAGAAAGTTTCAGAGTGACGATGAGGTTGTTGAGGAGGTTAAGAGGTGGCTCCAGCGGAACCCAGCGGACTTTTACCAGCAAGAAATAAAGGCCCCTCGTTTCGAGGTGGAGGAAAGCCGTAGAAAAGGATGGAGACTATGTGGAGAAATAGAAACTTGTAAAAAAGGTATGTATCTACTTGTGTACAAAATTTCTGGAACTTACAAGAAAACTTTGAAAGAAAAAAAAAGGTGGGGCAAAATATATTAAGTGGCCCTCGTATATACGTAAACATTTACTACAGCCAATATCCATGTATTAACAAAGCCTTATTTACAGCAAGTGTAAACTAAATTAGAAAAATGAATAGATTTACCACACATTTTTCATGCGAAAAATACTGAGTCAAAAATGATAGTTACATGATTGTGTGTGTACAGACGGATTTAACATAGAGAATACTGAAACATTTTTTAGCTTTCATTGTGCACAAGACAGTACAACGGAGAGTTTTAAGACTAATTGGTGGATAAATTTCTATAGTCGTGGGTTGGCGAATTTTTTACTGTTTTTAAATTCAGATAACGTGTTTTTGACTAATTGCGGAAAGTTTGAATATTCACCAAATATAAATACTGTAAACTAAAAAATTTGCATGTATCGATCACTGATACATGCAAATTTTTTAGCGTGTAACTAAAACAAAGGTGTGTGTGTGTCTACACCAAGCAGGTTTAATGCTCTCATATATATATATATATATATATATATATATATATATATATATAATATACATTATATATATATATATATACACACACACACTGTATATATATATTATATATATATATATACAATATATATATATATATATATATATATATATATACTGTAAATATATATATATATATATATATATATATATATATATATATATATTAACCCCTCCGTCTATGGCGTTGGTTGGTTCGAAGTCGACGGGGGTTCTGGTTAGGTGGCAGCAACGGATTTGTTACTCGCAGTAGTTTCTTCTATACTACTCTCCGAGTTCTTCTTATAGTGGATCGAAGGATTCTTTAGAGGTCTCTGAAGGTTCCCCGATTCTTCTTGCAACGTATCGGGAAATTATTTTTCTCTATTTTAATGACTAAGTTCTCTGAAGAGATCAAGGCTCGAAGGAAAAGATAAAGACTTTTTCTTACTGTAATTTACTGCTAAAATGTACAGGTAGTGCTCAGCCTCTAAGTCTAATTCTGAATAATAATAATTTGAAAATTTACCTGGGCTTATACGTATACCCAGATTTTGTGGACATCATTATTATTTAATGTTGTCTTGGTTAGTTTGAATTCTCTATAGGCTGCATTATTTTTACACAATATTTGAAGATAAAGTAAATTTTTTAGCAGTGGCAACGTTTAAACAGATAAACATATTTGAGGATGAAGCCATATTTTTATCTTAAACTGCATAATTTTAGACCTGATGTTATCATGATCTGCCGAGTTAACTAAAAATGGAAACTGAAATATGCATCTTTACACTAAAATTTTCATATGAGCAAAAATTAAAGGTTTGAGATTTACAATTAAACGTTTAGGCAAGACATGACTCATCTCTTATAACGAAGAGAGAATGTATACAAAAAAATGAACATTGCAAAATTTAATCAGGATTCATTATTAAGCTAAATCAAAAAAATGATTAAGTAATTTAAAAAGAAACAAGTCACCAATTATTTAGCAAAAATAAAAAGCAATCAAAAATTTTATCGAAACTTGCATTAGGCGATTTTGGTCCTTATGTAAAAATGAATATATGAACGTACATACATATGAACACAAGTATTATATGAATATAAATATAAGAATATAGAGGATTATATAAATATACGAATTATATAAATATACGAGGTATATAAATGGACATAAGAATTATATAAATGAATATAAGAATCATACGAATGGATGTAAGAATTACACGAATGAATATAAAAACATATGAACATAGGAATTATTCATTGTTCATTTTTACATATATATACACACAGTGTATATATATATATATATATATATATATATATATATATATATATATATATATATATGAAAGTTTACCTGTTTTTGCGCTGGTTTTTAAGCATGATTTAGCGGATTTTCAATTTTTTACCTGGCAACACTGGCCTGGGATGACAGGTTTAGTATTAATATTTTATATTAATGCATATAGAATAAATTCATGATAATTTAAAATGTAAGGGGGTCCTATTCTTACTATAAAATACACAAACTAAAACAAAACCTGCTTATCTCTGTAACTGTATGTACAAACTTTGCTACGTAGTTATAGAAATAAGGACATCAATAGACATCGGTACAAGGCCCAACGGGGGGTGACCGCCTCTGTTGCGTCCCCCTTCGGTACGCCCCTGTGTTAATAATGTAGAGGATCATATGTAACTCTAAAAATTACATATGTAACAAACCCAAATAGATAAACTATACATAACAATAAGCATAAATTATGTATAACTAGCAGAGACCCGAAACATATTTGTAGAGAAATTAGTATCTTTATTACGATATTATTTCTTTAAATACACGATTTCTAGTTATTATTTAACTAAAGATTTTAACAGAATCAAAACTTCTCACTTCAGAAAAAAACTACATAAAACTGTCCATGTATTAAAACAGACTTAGGAATATAAATATAAAACATCTGCTGTCAAATTAGTATCTTTATGAAGGCAGCCCGAGAACACTGCAGCAGAATTATTAAGACGCTGTGGCATATAAGAAAATTTGAGATCTCTTTATTACGTTTACGCGCAATCCAAGATGGTCTGAAATCGCTAAAAGCATTGAAGCTTATCAAAGACCAGAACATAGGCCAAATATTGTTGCGAGAGTTTTTCACATGACACTAAGAGAGCTGCTTCATGATTTAATGATAAACTTGGGTTAGTAATTTTCTTGTTCTTGTACAAAAATGTACTTGGCTTCCCGAGTATATGTGTTATTGTTTTTATGGTTTTATTTATTATTAACCTAACATTTTTTTCTTCCATGAATATTTTCTCTATCTGGCTTCGTTTAAAATTTGCGCATGCGCGCACCCACCCAGTAAAGATTTTCACTATATTCCGCCTAAACAGACCAAACGGAACATTTTTTCTTCTATAAATTTTTTCTCTCTCTGGCTTCATTTCAAAGTTGCGCACACGTGTGCGAACGAAAAACTAAATATCTATCCTTCGGATCCTCCCAGAACAGATACCTTTCCAACGGTGTAAGTAACCCTACGTTGAGCGGTTTCCAAGAAAAACGCCGGACAGACAGAAGCACAGACAGGACAGAAACTGCGTACTGTTATTATAGAAGATACCAAAATAAGCATTATGCCTGAAAAGCTGTCATGCTTCCCAACGGCATATTCAGATAAGAAAACTGTAATTAAACTACTTGTAACTAAAAAATACAAAATTAAACGTTAATGCCAACATTGTGTAAACCTATATGGATGTAATGTATATCTTATGTAATGTGTTCTTTCTGAATAAGGATTATTATTATTATTATTATAAAAATTATTATTATTATTATTATTATTATTATAAAAATTATTATTATTATTATTATTATAAAAATTATTATTATTATTATTATTATTATTATAAAAATTATTATTATTATTATTATTATAAAAATTATTATTATTATTATTATTATTATTATAATTATTATTATTATTATTATTATTATTATTATTATTATAAAAATTATTATTATTATATTCTCTTAATAATTATAATCAACAAATTACCATTTCTTTATATTTGAAAATTCAGCCAGGGTTTCCAAGGCGCGGGGACCAAAGTGACTGCATAATATGCATAACAATAAGCATAAATTATGTATAATACCAAAATAAGCATATTATATTCTCTTTATAATCAACAAATTATTCTCCATATATGAAAATTTAGCGCGAGGCCCAAAACAACTGCATTGGTTACATCGGCATAAGGACGGCACTGAGTTTATATGTATAATGTATAAATGTTGTCGACAATCTTCATTATTCCTGCGAATGAAATAATTCTCCTTCTTGAATTGATCAACGTTAATTAAATTAGTATATTTATTCTTTTCGTTATCATTTATTAACTTTGACCGTAACTTAAAATATTCTTTAATTATTCTTGAACTTAGTCTTTAAATAACACTGGTCAACAACAATTTTGTCACAAGGGTTTTGATGGGTGTTCTAAGTGTACTTTTTCATGCTGAATCTAAATATGAAATCAGATTTTTTCTATCAGGCTTAGTTTACTTGTGACGCTATGTTCATTTTTTCCTCATTTAGCATGATCACCGGATAAAAAAATAATAACATATTATATATAATTAAGTATATAACAATATTATAATATAAAACATTATAAAATAATAAATATAATAATATATTATATTAATTAATATAACTATAATAAAATATATTAATATTAATATATATGTTGTATTAATTTTTCTGTAAAATTAGTACAATTTATTCCTTTGGGGAGAAAGTTCTGATAATGCTGGCAGGATAAATTTGGTCGGAGCAGCAGACTGTGCAGGTTGAAACATGTTTGTACCTGTTCAGACATGAGCCTAGTTTCTGTGTGTAGAGCAGCTCCAAGTCAGTCTGCTTGTAAATGTCACAGTGTTAACAGCTAGTGTCTGTTGCTTCTTGTTAATTTTACACCAGTGTTGTATTCATATAGATGTTTTGTAATGCCGCGGAACTGTCTGAATCATCCTAATTCCTTTTGTTATGTATGTGGTGATCTAACTTTAAAATCCCAGAAACGTAACTTTACACCATTAGTAAAAAAAATGCTATGAACTTTATTTCGGATGTAAAGTAGGCGATCAGGACAAGAGTTGGGCCCCTCACATTTGTTGTGTGACATGTGTAAGACTACTTACAGGATGGCTAAACGGTTCACGTCACATGCCATTTGCTATTCCAATGATTTGGAGGGAACCCAAAGATCACACAACAGACTGCTATTTCTGCCTGGTAAATACAAAGGGGATCACTTCAAAAACAAAGAGCCTTATGAAATACCCTAATCTACCGTCTGCAATGAGACCAGTTCCCCACAGTGCTCAACTTCCAGTACCAAATCCTCCTGAACATGTAAGTTTAAGTGATGAGGAATCAAAAGTAGCTGTAGCATATCACGAGGAAAAAGATGAAGACATTTCTGATCCAACATTCCAGGCTACCTGTTCCTCCAATGAACCACATTTACTGTCACAAGGAGATCTAAATGACCTAGTTCGTGATTTGAAATTATCTAAGAAGCAGGCTGAACTTTTAGGTTCAAGATTAAAGGGTTGGAATCTACTGCAAAGTGACACTAAAGTTTGTTTTTTCCGCAGCCGCCATGATGAATTCAAAGAATGGTTCTCCCATGAAGATGGACTTGTGTTTTGTAAAGATGTTAATTCAGTCATGGGGGCTCTTGGTCATGAACATAACGTGGATGAGTGGCGATTGTTCATTGACTCCTCAAAAGTCAGTTTGAAAGCAGTCCTTCTTCACAACGGAAATAAATTTCCTTCTGTACCTATTGCACATGCTGCAAACATGAAAGAGTCATACGACAACATGAAGTTGCTTTTAGAAAAGTTTCAGTATCAGAAATATAAGTGGAATATCTGTGGAGATCTGAAGGTCATTGCACTTTTGCTAGGGTTGCAGCTAGGTTACACCAAGTACTGTTGTTTTTTATGTGAGTGGGACAGTAGGGACAAGCAAAACCACTACGTTAAGAAGGATTGGCCAAAACGCACCTCACTTGTTCCAGGCAAGAAAAATGTTGTGAATAGTTCACTTGTTGACCCTGAGAAAGTGTACCTTCCTCCTTTGCATATCAAGCTTGGACTTATGAAAAACTTTGTTAAAGCGATGGATAAAGCGCAAACAGGATTCACATACTTGAGAAATAAGTTTCCCCGGATCAGTGATGCCAAGATTAAAGAAGGCATTTTTGTAGGCCTCAGATCAGAGAATTGTTAAGAGATGAGAGATTTGAAGGAGAGTTGAATGAAGTTGAGAAAGCTGCGTGGCAGAGTTTCAAAAGTGTCTGCACAAATTTTTTGGGAAATCACAAGGCCGAAAACTATCCTGAAATAGTAGATCTTCTTAAGTCTTACCAAGCAATGGGGTGCAATATGTCATTAAAGGTTCATTTCTTGGACTCTCACTTGGACTTTTTTCCGGAAAACCTGGGTGCGGTAAGTGACGAACATGGTGAGCGTTTTCATCAGGATATTTCTGCCATGGAAAACCGTTACCAAGGCAAATGGAGCCCCAGTATGCTGGCTGACTATTGCTGGACTCTTAAGAGAGACATGCCTGAGGCAAAGCACAGCAGAAAATCAAAACAAGCTACTTTTTAAACTACAGGTATGTCTTTTCGATCATATTTTAATAAGTATGTAACTATATGAGTTTTTAAAAATTAAATTGCATGTCACACAAAAACCAGACCTGATAGAGAAATTTTCTTGGGACACGAAAAAAATTTTTTTTGTTGCCCAGTGATAATCTATCTATCTATCTATCTATCTATCTATCTATCTATCTATATATATATATATATATATATATATATATATATATATATATATATATAATAGGCTAATGCTGTCTGTCTGTCTGTCTGTCCTACCCCAAAACACGGAAACGGTGTTTTGGAGAGAAAAAATTAATTAAAAGTTGCTTAAAATTAATCGAAAGCTACGGGAAAATTATAATCTATCTATATACATAAAGCTGAAATCGGATAATGTTTGTTTGTTTTTGTATGTGCTCATTCCGGGAAATATTATTTAAAAAAAAAATGCCCCTATTGATCATTTAAGCGTGGTATTTTTACCACGAGCTTCTGCTAGTCTTTAATTATTCTTGAATTTATTCTTCACCGAATTGGTCTTTACTCACTGCTTACTGGCTCTCCGTCGCTGGCCAGTGACATGAGGCCGACACTGTTCTTCTCCATGTGCCGCGGTCTTGTATCAGCTCTTTTGCTCCCTCTCTCCACACCAATCTACTCGAGATCTCTCCTCAGCATTCGTCTCCAGCGTGTTCTCAGCCTACCGACCGGCCTCCTGCCCCTCATCTCTGCTCTCCAGATTCTTGCTGGTATTCTTTCCTCCCCCATCCTCTCCAAATGCCCATACAATGCCAAACTCCTCCTTCTTCTCAATCTCACCCTCACCGGAATCTGATTTAACCTCCTACTTATAACATCATTCCTGACAAAGTCATCCCATCTCACACCTTCCATTCTCCTCAACAACCTCATCTCAAATGCATCCAACCTCCTCTCATCCGTCTGTGTCAGTGTCCACGCCGTCGGCTCGTCGCTCCATATAGCAAGACTGAAAGCACCACTGCGTTAAACACTTATATTTATCTTAGTACTAACCTCTCTCCTTCTCCACAACTTACACGTCAGTGCATTACAGTATATGCTGCCGCAGCTCCTGCCATTTTCCTCTCGATATCCTTAAAGCACCGTCCATTCTCTGTGAACACGCTTCCCAGATATATAAATTCCTCCACCTGTTTCAATCTTTCTCCTCTCAATTCCATATCCTTCGCATTAAATCGTTCCTTTTCTCGACTAAGACACGTAACTTCTGTCTTTCTTGTGTTAATGTTTATTCCAGAATCCTGTGTTACACTCTCCATTTTATTTACTAACATTGCCAACATCACCCACGTATCCGTAAGCACTGCCACATCATCTACAAAGTCCAAGTCAGTTATTCTCTCTCCATCCACCGTTACATCACCCACATTTCCCTCCACCACCCTCCTCATCATGTTGTCTATATATATGTATATGTATGTAGGAGAATTACGACTTCTGATCGAGTGAGGACCGTGGTGTAGTGGTTATCATATCTGACCGGCAATCGGAAGATCCAGGGTTCGATTCCCGGGTGGTTACCTCATTTTTTCATTTGTTCGTTCTCCCTCCTCATCTTGTGCGGACTGTTCTCCTATACAAGCGTCGTTCTTTACGTTAATTATACTGCGTGTTCTTTGCAGTTGAAATGTGTGTATATATATATATATATATGTGTTAAATAATGTTGGTGATAACACACCCCTTGTCTCAAGCCTGTCTTTATTCCAGAATACTCACTGCTTTCCCCATCCATTCTCACACAGCTACACACATTATACCAACTTCTCAACATATTTACCACCCTCACTGGAACACCACAGTGTTCGGTAACCCTCTACATACCCTCTCTCCAGACTGAATCGTACGCCTTCTGAAGATCCACAAATGCCATACAAACCGGTTGAGCGTATTCCCACTTCTCAATAACTTGTTTCGATGCAAATGCTGTATTTTCTCCACTGTTGACCTACCCGTTCTAAAACCTGCCTGATCCTCCCTAAATTTTTCCTCAAGATCATCCTTTATTCTGTTCAACATTATTCGCATGAATACTTTACTTGGCACAGAAATCAAACATATTCCCCTATGGTTCCACTTCCTGTTCACTATCATGAAGTCTATTAAATTTTGTGTTCTGCCGTTTGGGGAGAGCCAAGTCATCTTGTGCTCTGGTTTGTGGTTAAATACTGTATTCATGATTTTCAGCCCATGCACCGCACACAACTCAACCAGTCGTCGTCCATTATCATTCCTCACACCAACACCAAATTTACCCAGCACACCACCCAACACCCTCTCCTCATCACAATCAACCTTAGCATTTAGATCCCCCATCAGTACCATCAAATCATGACGCTTTACTCCTTCCTTCCAGTTCACTGTCTAACGCTTCATAAAACTGATCTTTCACTTCTTCACTGTGCTCTGTTGGCGCATACACTTGTATCACCGTCATATTTACATACTTCCACTTTAATCTCACCTACATGTTCCTGTCGAATTGGTCTTTGAACAATATAAATTAATTCACTTCATTGAAATATCTACCGCGTTGCTGCTCTATCAACCTACAGTATGTCTGTTTATGTCTGTTTATTCAAAATTGTGTGCTTCATAAATCGCAGGGTGTTTTCTTGAGACAAAAGTAAAGAAAAAAAAAACATATAAACATAGGTCGAAAAACCTGTATGAAACTCCTAAAGATTTTTTACACTATGCAAATATACAGTGTGATACATTTGCTTCATTGAAGTAAATGTTCGAAATTCTTTCCTACTTCTCTCTCTCTCTCTCTCTCTCTCATAGTTTAAGATTAAAACCTCAGAAAACTCTGCAGGAGTTCGCTTGCACGGTGTCTCTGTGAGAAAGCTAAATATAGAGCTATTTATATATTCTCCACTTTCCTGTAAAATTTCCTTGGCTACTTTTCCAGGGACAAGGTATTTTCTTCAACCTTTTTCCGTACCTGCCTCTGGCAGGGAGGGAGCGGAGGGTGGGGAGAGAGCCTTCTACTTTTCTATCCAGTTTTCTACTACTATTAGGATAGTTGAAACAAAAATAAACTTTTAATAACAGGAACCTCCCAGACTGGACCGAAAGGTCTTTGAGGCTTCCTCTTGTCCTTGTAACTCCTTGTAACTCTCTCTCAACGGTTACGCGCCCTGAACTTGTTTCGCTGGAAACTCGGAGGCTGCGCGGTCAACTGATCGAGGTTTTTAAGCTCTTACGCGGGTTCAACGATGTCGATTTTAGAAGCATGTTTAGTTTAAATGATAACCCAACTCGCAACAATGGTTGGAAGTTGGATTTGAAACGGTTTAGGACTAGTGTGTGTGGGAATTACTTTACGTATAAGATCTGTGACACGTGGAACAGGTTACCTTCAGAAGTTGTGAACAGTTCCTCTGTGGATCAGTTCAAGAAAAGGTTAGACCAAATCTTGCACACTATTTGAGTGTGTACAAAATTTTCCCTGGCACCCGTTGCCATTGGTACCTCCTCGGTATGGGCCGCAAGGCCTTTTGATGTACTTCTTTTCCTTGTAACTCCTTGTAACTCTCTCTCTCTCTCTCTCTCCGCAGGGGGTATAAAGGTTATACACATTTCTTCTGGATGTTGTAAACTTTATACTTGGGGTGTGACAGTCCTCCGGTCCCGAGTCGTGGGATTCTAGAGAAATTGGCTGCCAGTTCCTTTAGGTTCTCTCTCTCTTTCGGGAGGGCGGGTGAAGTATGTTGTACAATCCTGTCCCGTGGGTTACTAGGACCCCATCCCATCCCTACTCTGTCCTTTTAGCTTACGTTAAGGATGTTCTCCTCTGACTGCAAAAAAAAAAAAAAAAAAAACACTTTTAGTATTGTCTTTTTCTCTACTCTTACTATTAGGACCCTACTGCTACCTCATGCGTGGGAAGAGAGGCTTTGGAACCTCTATAAATAACACCATTTCACTTCAGTTGTAGGTAAATAATTAGAGGGGATAATAGCGGGTAGGATTGTTGACCATTTGGATTCCTACAAGCTACTTGGGGACTCCAACATGGGTTTAGACGGCATAGGTCGTGTCTCACCAACTTGCTCGAGTTTTTCCACGTCATGTTGAGTGAGTTTGATAAGAGTAGGGCGATTGATGAGAAAGCCTTTGATAAGGTACCTCACCGCCGGCTAATGGCCAAAGTGCGCGCGCTGGGTATTGGTGGGGAAGTAGGTAGGTGGATTGAAAACCGGCTGAAGAATGCCACAAAGTTAATCCCTTCCGTTAGGCATATGGGCTACAATCGACGCTTACGTAACGCGGGTTCAAAGATGTCGATTTTAGAAGCATCTTTAGTTTAAATGATAACCCAACTCGTAACAATGGTTGGAAGTTGGATTTGAAACGGTTTAGGACTAGTGTGTGTGGGAATTACTTTACCTATAAGATCTGTGACACGTGGAACAGGTTACCTTCAGAAGTTGTGAACAGTTCCTCTGTGGATCAGTTCAAGAAAAGGTTAGACCAAATCTTGCACACTATTTGAGTGTGTACAAAATTTTCCCTGGCACCCGTTGCCATTGGTACCTCCTCGGTATGGGCCGCAAGGCCTTTTGATGTACTTCTTTTCCTTGTAACTCCTTGTAACTCTCTCTCTCTCTCTCTCTCCGCAGGGGGTATAAAGGTTATACACATTTCTTCTGGATGTTGTAAACTTTATACTTGGGGTGTGACAGTCCTCCGGTCCCGAGTCGTGGGATTCTAGAGAAATTGGCTGCCAGTTCCTTTAGGTTCTCTCTCTCTTTCGGGAGGGCGGGTGAAGTATGTTGTACAATCCTGTCCCGTGGGTTACTAGGACCCCATCCCATCCCTACTCTGTCCTTTTAGCTTACGTTAAGGATGTTCTCCTCTGACTGCAAAAAAAAAAAAAAAAAAACACTTTTAGTATTGTCTTTTTCTCTACTCTTACTATTAGGACCCTACTGCTACCTCATGCGTGGGAAGAGAGGCTTTGGAACCTCTATAAATAACACCATTTCACTTCAGTTGTAGGTAAATAATTAGAGGGGATAATAGCGGGTAGGATTGTTGACCATTTGGATTCCTACAAGCTACTTGGGGACTCCAACATGGGTTTAGACGGCATAGGTCGTGTCTCACCAACTTGCTCGAGTTTTTCCACGTCATGTTGAGTGAGTTTGATAAGAGTAGGGCGATTGATGAGAAAGCCTTTGATAAGGTACCTCACCGCCGGCTAATGGCCAAAGTGCGCGCGCTGGGTATTGGTGGGGAAGTAGGTAGGTGGATTGAAAACCGGCTGAAGAATGCCACAAAGTTAATCCCTTCCGTTAGGCATATGGGCTACAATCGACGCTTACGTAACGCGGGTTCAAAGATGTCGATTTTAGAAGCATCTTTAGTTTAAATGATAACCCAACTCGTAACAATGGTTGGAAGTTGGATTTGAAACGGTTTAGGACTAGTGTGTGTGGGAATTACTTTACCTATAAGATCTGTGACACGTGGAACAGGTTACCTTCAGAAGTTGTGAACAGTTCCTCTGTGGATCATTTCAAGAAAAGGTTAGACCAAATCCTGCACACTATTTAAGTGTGTACAAAATTTTCCCTGGTACCCGTTGCCATTGGTACCTCCTCGGTATGGGCCGCAAGGCTTTTTGAGGTACTTCTTTTCCTTGTAACTCCTTGTAACTCTCTCTCGCTCTCTTCTCTCTCGCCTAGCGACTGGAGGGAAGCCAACATGACCCCTATCTTTAAGAAAGTGGATCACGAAAGTCCAAGGAACTATCGTCCCATTAGTCTCACTTCGATCGTAGGTAAATTATTAGAAGAGATAATAGCGGATAGGATCGTTGACCATTTGGATTCCTACAAATTGCTTGGGGATTCCCAACATGGGGTTAAGCGGCATAGGTCGTGTCTCACCAACCTACTCGAGTTTTTCCACTTCATGTGGAGTGAGTACGATAAGAGTAGAGCGATTGATATAATTTATCTCGACTTTCAGAGAGCCTTTGATAAGATACCTCACCGCTGGCTAATGGCCAATGTCCGCGAGCTGGGTATCGATGGGGAAGTGGGTAGCTGGATTGAAAACTGACTGAAGAATAGGCGGCAGAGGGTTATAATTAAAGGGGCTACCTCGGGTTCGGAATCTGTCACTAACGAGGTTCCTCAGGGTTCCGTTTAGGGGCCACTGCTGTTTATTATTTACATAAATGATATCGACGCTAGCATCGTCAATAGGATCGCCAAATTCGCTGATGACACGAAGCTTGGGGCCAATGTTGGGACCCCCGAAGCGATCGAGCATCTGCGTGCGGACCTACGTAGGATAGGAGAGTGGTCCGAAAAATGGCAAATGCCGTTCAGCTTGGGTGAATGCAAGGTCATGCACATTGGTTACGCCAATCCCAAGTCGGACTATTCCATGTTGGGGAGTAATGTCGAGGCCACTGATTTGGAAAAGGACTTGGGTGTACTAATTAGCAGCGACCTTAAATTTACGAAACAGTGCGTAGAGGTGGGAAAGAAAACCTAGAAGCTGTTGGGTTATATCAGGAGGCAATTTAGATTTCGGAACAAGGAGATTGTGTTCTCTCTGTACAATTCCCTGGTTCGGCCGCATCTAGAGTACGCTGTGCAGTTCTGGTCGCCCACCCTCAGGAAAGATATTGACAGGCTGGAGCGAGTCCAGGTGCGGACCACAAAGTTAATCCCTTCCGTTAGGCACATGGGCTACAATCGACGCTTACACGCCCTGAATTTGCTTTCGCTGGAAACTCGGAGGCTGCGCGGTCAACTCATCGAGGTTTTCAAGCTCTTACACGGGTTCGACGATGTCGATTTTAGAAGCACGTTTAGTTTAAATAACTCAACTCGCAACAATGGGTGGAAGTTGGATTTGAAACGGTTTAGGATTAGTGTGTGTGGGAATTACTTTACCTATAAGATCTGTGACACGTGGAACAGGCTACTTTCAGAAGTTGTCAACAGTTCCTCTGTGGATCAGTTCAAGAAAAGGTTAGACCGAATCTTGCACACTATTTGAGGATGTGTGTTACTGTCTTCTGGAATGACTGTTCGAGAAGCTAGCTGTCACACAATATGTAAGAATGTGTACCTCCTCGGTATGGGCCGCAAGGCCTTTTGAGGTACTTCTTGTCCTTGTAACTCCTTGTAACTCTCTCTCTCTCTCATCGTAAACTACCGCTCACCACCATTCCCTCACTTGTTCATACTCACTCATTTTCCCCCTTTAACTATCCTCCTCTATCCTATTTTGCGACGTGCTGAGGCATGCATTCAAGAAGTAGGAACGAATTTCTTAATGAAGCAAATGTATCACACTGTATTTGCATAAAATATAAAAAATCTTTCGGAGTTTAATTTTTCTATCGCGTGCTATAGCTCAAAACCTACGGGTTTCTCGACCTATGTTTATATGGTATTTTTCCTTTACTTTTGCCCCAAGAATACACCCTGCGATTTAAAAAACACATTTATGCATCACCCTGTATAACTTTACGTATGTTGTCATTACGCGCGCGTATGCTCTATGATTGTTCGCCCGTTCACTGACGCACTTGTTTTTACGTACATTGTTTCATTCTTTTTATATTTTTTTATATTTTGTAATGATTTCTAACTAAATGCAGAATTATTGGAGTTCGTCGATACATTCGTTCGAGACGCAATCTCAGCATCTAAATTCCTCTGACTTTACAAAATTTATCCTCTAGTTCCTAAAACTCCTCTCTTGCTCCTCTTATAGCTCATCACATTATTATTATATGTTGTGTGTATTATGTATCTATGTGTTATGTTTCTAATCCGTCCTTCTCTCTACGTCGTTGGCCAAGTATCGGTAATTATCAGGTCATCCCATAAGTAATGTCGTTTTTTAGATTGGAATTTGAAGGACAAAAAAAAACTCAACTAAAACTTTTTAATCTAGTATATATTTTCCATCGGAATCAATGACACTCTGCCAACGTCCTACAAGCTTTTCAATGCCATGTTTATAAAATTCAGGCGGTTTTGAGGCAAAAAACGTACAAAGACTGGTGTGCAGGTCATCTAAAGAAATATACCGTTTCTCGTCAAGATAGTTTTGCAGACGTCTGAAGAGATGATAATCTGAAGGCGCAAGGTCTGGAGAATATGGAGGATGTGGAAGTTTTTCCCACCCAAGCTCCTCAATTTTTGGGGAAGTGATCCGAGCGGTATGAGGACGTGCGTTGTCGTGGTGGAACACGATTCCTTTCCGATTAACCAAAGAAGGTCTCTTTTCTTTTAGTGCAGTGTTCAATCGACCCAGTTGTTGACAGTAGACTTGAGCGGTGATTGTTTGGTTGTGTGGTAAGGTTTCAAAGTGTATTACACCACCTTTATCCCACCAAACACTAAGCAACGCCTTCCGAGGGTGAAAATTTGGTTTTGGCTGTGGTGTCGCTGGTTCTCCGGCACAAACCCACTGTCGACGGCGCTTAACATTCTGGTACAGTATCCACTTTTCATCACCAGTCATTAAACGGTGCAAAAACGGATCTTGGAGTTCACGGGAATGAAGAGCTGTGCTAATATTTACCCGCAACCTCAGATTGTCGACCGACAATTCATGTGGCATCCATTTTCCTAACTTAGGCACTTTCCCGAGTTGTTGTAAATGTCGATGGATGGTGGACGGGGATGAATTGAGTTTCTGGGCCAATTCTTCGACAGTTGTTGAAGTCTTTTTCAAGTGCGGCTAACAGCAGGTCATCATCAAACTCAGCAGGCCGTCCAGAGCGTGCTGCATCTGTCAAACAGCAGTCACCATTCCTAAACTTTTGAAACCATTTTTGACATTTCCTCACATGCAGAATATCGTTGCCATAAACGTCCTGAATGTTTCGCGTTGCTTCAGTAGCACTATTCCTTTTTTTGAACTCGTAAAGCATTATATGCCTGATATGCTCGTCTGATACCGCCATGTTTATGAGGGGTTCACATAAAGCAAAACACACGTCTTCACTGGTCAAGGTCTGTAAAGTAAGTAGCGAAACACGATAGATCTCCTCTTAGATATAACCTTCGGAAATTTATGCTTAAACCGAGTAGAACTAGTTTAAACTTAATCTATCGTAAAAAGCAACATTACTTATGGGATGACCTGATATTTGATGGTAATATTGGAAATCATTAAGTCTCATAATAATTGAAATCTTAATAATGTATTGGTTCCCATGATTGTTTAATGTACCAAATATTTACTGTAGAATGTACTTAATGTACAGTATTTAAATGTAATGTTCTTTTTATCAGTGTACAATCCAGACATTAAGTCGCTACTCCAAAATGTGCAATTAACAAATTTTATTCTCGTATAATTTATTTTTATTTTTATTTTTATTATTATTATTATTATCATAAGATGATACAGTATGCAGTAAAACCATTTTAGTCTCCGATTAAGGGGAAAAATTCACCTTTGACTCCAGTGCCCCAAATAAAACTTCGGTTTCATTATTATTTATGTTGTAAAATTGAATCATTCCTGTTTGACCATCAGCGGTGTCCACAAGGCTCTTTAATTCATCTTCATTTCAACTACGCCAGATTTCGTTTTGAGTCATCTTGCCTTCTGAGCCTCCTCTGTATCATTTACTAAATAAGGTTTGTGGGAGTGAAGCAAAACTCAGTTTAGTAACTTTGGAGTTTCTATCAGTTCCTATCATTTTGTTTGTTCATAATTTAAGTTGTGTACTATCGAGACTCACTAAATTCGGTTAATTGTCTTGGGCAAAAATCTAAGAGCCTCTAATTCTGCTGAGATCAGAGTTAAGGAGTAGAAGGTTCGACCTCCTCAGTCAAGGGTTAAGGCAGGAATTTAAAGGGAATGAGGTTCAACCTCTTTAGTCTAAGGATCAGGCAGGAATAATTTAATTTTCAATACAAAGAAATAAATAAGTCTAAATTTCAGGAAGTGCAGTTTGAAGGTTAAGTTCCTCTCCTTGAAGAATCTGCAAATTGTTCAGCTTATAAAAATAAAAATAAAAAATAATAATTAGCCGATTGTACAGTTGCCCGCATATGTAATGTTCCTCGCCTCACAGGCGACTCCGTACATGTGACAACACCGCAGCGACAGTCAAGGTACCCCAACTGGGGTACAACCGAGTCCAACAACATATAATATTGACATACAGGTAAGGCGCCAAAAAAATTACAAACGCTATTTTTGCTAAAACCTGATCCCCACCCGCTGTAACATTCCGTAACGTGTGGGGTGGGGAAATGTTACATAACATCTTAGGGGGTGCCGGTCTAGCGTTACAGAACGTTCCGGGGGGATCTGGGGTGTCAAGTTTTAGAAAAAATAGCGTAACGTAATTTTTGAACGGCCCCTAATTATAATATAATGTCGGAGTTCAACGCTGTTCATGATCATATTAATCGTTTATCTTTATGAACACAATGTTTACTAGACTTATACAGTAATAAGGTTCCATTAAGATTACTGCAAGTCTATATGAACAGATACCACAATACAACTTTTTATATACAAGTGAATTTGAACCAAAAATAGACATTACACAACCATTCTCCACACTCCCTCATTCCCCTTCCCCACCCACCAGTCTCACGTATATCAAATCATTATGTAACAATACTAATAAAGCTGTTTGTAGAGTCCGTGTGCAGCTTTAAACCTTTACTAACTTACGAATCTACACGATTATATATATATTATATATGTATTGACATTGAGCGAGAAAACGAATGAGACAGTGTGAGAGAGAGAGCGAGGTAGAGGGGCAGAGAGAGTTAGTGGGAAATGGCTTATCGATTGTTACAGTGTTACACAAAGAACTTGTGACCAGTTTCGATCTGAATAACAGTAACTGATTATCAAAATCACATAGGAATAATCCACGGTTATACTAGCATAAACGTATTTAAATATATTTATAAATTCATACAATATTATACTAATGCTTGTGAAATGACGTTGATGCGCCAAACCGTGGTGTTGACATGGTTACTCGCTGTCACCGTCCAGGAAAGACTATATATGGGCGTGTCAGTGGAAACCGTAAGGTGACGGTTGCATGAAGCAGGATATCATCACCGGTTTGTAGCTGATGCCTATTATATTAATAATGTTTTCCAGATTGTATTTGTACTATCAATGTGGAGAGATAATGATTTAATCACGATGGACAGATAAACCCATTAATATTTTCCAGATTTCTTGTTGCATTATGAATGTGGAGATATTATTAGAGCTTAACAAGGAATATATATATATATATATATATATTATATATATATATATATATATATATATATATATATATATATAATAAACACCAATTCTTTATTACAACAAATATGCAATGGTTGAGAATGTTTTACTAAATAGTTTATCATACAAACTGATAAAGTCATACAAAATGCTCAGCTATACCCGGTTCGTAGTTAGTATTTGGTCTATCCCCCATTATTGTCTATTACATCTTGTAATCTGTGTGGCATAGATGCAACATGGTTATGTATGATGTGTGGGTTCCTTCGGAACATCTCCCACTCAGCCATAGTGTGATCCAGCAGCTGGCGGCTGGCCCGCTCCTGCCCAGGCTCCCACGAGTTCACCCCATTCCCCCACACGTTCTCAATGGGGTTGAGGTCACACCCCTTACTAGGACAGTCCAGTAGTTCTAGATTTCGCTGCTCCTCAAACTACCTTCTAACAATCCTGGCGGTGTGGATGGGAGAGTTGTCCTGCAAATGGACAGTAACCCACTATTCGAGATAGGTTTTAATAGGGGTTTCTCTCAGCTAGATGTAATTGTGTGCGTTATACAAATAATATAGTCTGCAGTTATCCAGAATAAAATCCTAAAGTTTGTCATAGTACTGAAAGAGTTAAAGAACAATTTTATGACCATTATTCATTCCATGTAAATGTGGAAACTGGACATAAAAATGCGTGTAATACATAAATCTTACTCTAGTAATAGTATAATATTCTATAACACACAAATACAACAGTATGCCAGTAACCATGTCAACACCTCGGTTTGGCCTATCAACGTTATTTCACAAACATTAGTATAATATTGTACAAGTTTATAAGTATATATACTGTAAACGAGGTTAACTTCGCGGCAGCAAATTTTCACTCTTTCATATCCTTGGACGATATGTTGTTTCACGGCAGTGTGGTTGATGGATGAAGTGGAAGGAAGTTCAATCCACATTCATGCCCCTGTTCCTTTTGCCGAGGAATCTCGTCTGAACAGGTTTCAATCAGATCAGAACACGTTTAGAGGTCCCGAGATTTGACGCTTCAGATTGCTTAGGTATTTCTAATTTCAGCTGTTCTAGTGTTAGTCGACTGCCTTGCTTCCTGACGGAAGGGTGCACTGCTCTCTGTCCTTCGTGTCAGTTGTCGAGTTTTGTCCTCGTTGTGTCTACCGTGGCGTATTTGTACTCTTTTCTAATTCGTATATTTCCTCATTGCAGATAAACATGGCAACTCGAAGCAAGAAAGAGGTTTGGCTCATCGGACACCCGAATAAGGAGATCCTGGGTAGCCGCCTGCCGACGAAGTTGCAAGTCTTGCAAAAGTGCTTCTTCCATCAAAAACAGGAAAACCTAGGACGGAGAAAATGTCTGAACCTCTGTTTGGATGCTGTGATGGTGTTCTGGAAAAGAGCAAGGATCCCTACTATGAGGCAGGACAGCGCCCTTCGGAAAATGGAAGCTCTGCTCCAGCGTTACGACAAGTTGGTGAAAAGCAGGAACAGATCCGAGGAGAGCTGTCGTGTTGCGGAGGACATGTTCAAGGCGGAACTCAAGAACGAAATCCTCGATATTGGTCATTCCAATGCCCTTTCTATGATGACAAACGAGGAAGACAAGCTCTTCTACAAGAGTCAGCAGGAGGACCCAACAGAGAGCAGTATGGGATCGGCAGACATGAAGCTGGCCCAAATGAAGAGTAGGAAAAGGCGTCGAGAGGAACAGCAGGAGGAGAGACGACACCGGGAATTCGAGCGGGCCAAGACGGTTACAGAAGCTGCTACTCTTGAAGACAGCTCCTCGTCCTCGGCGTCGCCATCTGCGGAAGATGATCCCTCCTTGGCAGCCTCCACGTCTGCGTCATGTCCTTCTCCGAGGAAGCGGTCGAGGAACCTCATCACTCAGGATGTGGCTGTCGCGTACGACCGGATGAACATTTCTTATCGTGATGCAGCGATGTCCTACGCCGTCGTCGCGCAATCCTTGGGGCACGATTTGAACGAGGTATCCATCTCCTCTTCCACAATGTATCGTGCTCGCCAGTCGCTTCGGAAGCAAGCAGCAGAGGCGTATCAAGAGGGAGAATTCTGTCCTGAGGAGCCCTTGGTGTTGCACCGGGACGGGAAAATGCTGCCTGAAATCACAGGTGACGGATCTGTGGACCGGATTGCTGTGCTGGTCACCGGGAACGGCCAGGAGAAGCTGCTTGGAGTTCCGAAAATTCCAGCTGGCACGGAAGCGGAGACGGCACGCGTCTGCATTGATCTTTTGCGGGAACGCGACCTGTCCGAACGAATTAAGGGGTTATCATTCGACACAACGGCATCGAACACCGGGATTCACGTGGGAGCCTGCGTCAAGATTGAGGAGGGTCTCGGGAAGCAACTTCTTTACCTAGCATGCATGCACCATATGTACGAAATCGTCCTGGCCCAAGTCTTCCGGTCTTCGATGGGCCCCACCTCTGGGCCCGAGACTGGGATCTTCAAAAGATTCCAAGAGGAGTGGGGTTTTATCGACCGATCTCTTATCACCACTGCTATTGATTCAGATAGCTGCAGCATCGCTGGACCTCTTCGGGGTCTCAAGGACCGAACTGTCCTTGTCGTGAGGGAAGCTCTGGCTTCTGGTCAGCCGCGGGATGACTACCAAGAACTTCTTCAACTGGTTATCCTCTTTCTCGGGGAAGAGACTGTCGTCAATGTGCCACTGCGGAAGCCAGGAGCATACCACCATGCGCGGTGGATGGCGAAAGCCATTTACGGATTGAAGCTGTACCTCCTTCAGGACCAGTTCAGGATGACCAGGCGGGAGCTGAAAAGAGTCACAGAAATCTGCCTGTTCGTCGCCCTGGCCTACGCAAAGGCTTGGAGTCGTGCGACGAGAGCAGAGCAGGCCCCACGTGTGGATCTGGAGTTCTTGCTGGACCTGGAAATACTGCAGGAAGATGCCGTGATCGTCGACGTCGCCAAGCAAGCGCAAGCGGCCATGAAACGACACCTCTGGTACTTCTCCGAGACGCTGGTCGGCTTGGCATTCTTCGATCAAGGGGTTCCTCAGGAAGAGAAACAAAGGATGCGAGAGAACCTCGCCAAGCTGGCATCGAGGAAAGCGTTAAAGCGTCTGGAGGGGAAGACCGTCCTCGTCTCCTTCAAAGGAAAGAAGATTTCGGATTTCGTTACCTCGAGGAAGAAGGATCTCTTCACCGCACTCGGGATCAACGGCGCCTTCGTCGAAAATCCCGCTTCGTCTTGGGAAAGCGACCCACACTACTAAGCAGGCCTAGCTAGGGTCCCCGTCCTGGCTGTGGACTCGGCTGAACGGGGGATCGCTCTCATCGAAAAATTCAATACTGCCCTAACAACGAAGGAAGAAGACAAACAATACCTGCTGAAAGCAGTTTTCAAGAACAGGAAGGATTTTCCGAAGAAGCAGAAGGGGGAAATGATGAAGTGATGAGTCTGTGCTCTCTGACGTAAGGCGTGATTTCTCGGGACCCCTTATTGTTGTCAAAGGAGTCTCATTTTTGGCCAGGAGTGATAAATATGTAAAACGAACACGGGCATCTATGTGGATTAAAAATATAATGTGGTTCTCATTTATGAAACACCCTATTGGACGAGTTCGCGGCATCATAATTTCGCGGTCAACAGTTGCTAGTTATAATCTTACAGATTAAAATGACGTCATGAATGACGACATTTATTCTGGACTGTGATTGGTCGAGGTTGAGGTCGTATATCAAGGCAAGTTTTACCTCTTGGTATGCAGATAAAGTTTAGGCAGCACTCACCGTAAATGAATCTTTCGGTAAGATCGATTCGAAGCTCTCCACACTGAAACTTATTCATGCTAAATGGATTGTCTCTGCATGGGATAACCTACACAAAATGAGGGAGACCATTCGGAAGGGTTGGGAAATTAGCGGCATTCATGACATTCTTGTTGTACAGTAACAATTACAGTATAATTTAAAATGTTTTTACTGTTTTTACTTTACAATGTTTTATTACAATATATTGAATTTACTTTTCAAATAAAGTATTTTCATGATCTAAGTTTTATTTTCTTACTATCTTCCAAAGATTAGTTTAAATTGTCAAATTTTCGCCTGCTGAATATTTTCGCGTAAACTGTAGCCTACGCGAAAAACGCGAAAATTTCCTGCAGGCGAACATTTCGCATTCACTAGTATATAAAAAGTTCGGATCACCTGAAGATCAGAGCCCCCATGTATTCTTGTTTTTTGTTTTACAGTACCAAATATAATAATAAATTAAATTGAATGCCCGGTTAGGCCAACAGTACGCCCTTGACGATTGGTTAGGTTAAGTCATGAAATTTTCGTTAGTTTTAACGAAGATATCATTGAAGATACATTTGGTAATTGAGGCTGGGGCCCTGATCTTCAGGTGATCCAGAAGTTCTATTGTAGTAGCTGTTCATATAAATTTGCAGTAATCATAATGGAATTGTATTACTGTATAAAACTAGTAAACTACATGGAGTTCAACGCTGTTCACGATTATATTAGTTGTTTATCTTTATGAACACATACTTCGACTCGTTTGTCCCACTTCCACCCCACCTTCCCCGAGTTGGGGTACCTTGACTAACACTGCGGCGCTGCCACATGTACGGAGTCGCCTGTGAAACGAGGAACATTACATATGCTATGCAGGCAACTGTACATCTTTGGGTGGCGACCTAATGTATGGGTTGTATATTGCTATGAAGTACATTAAGTACATACTAAGTTATAAAATTTATATAATCTATGATAGATTTGACTGAACAGTTTTATACACTAGTTAACTATGATTACAATAATTATTGTAAGACCCAATTATGTAGAATATTTTTAGGCAATACTATCTATCAAACTTTTCAAACCTAATTAGCCAGTGATGAGGTACGATGAAAAAGGATAACAGTGTACTGTACTTTCCATTAAAATTACATGGACATTTATGGTAACGTAACACACGGGTAAAAGTAATGTAGAATTTGAATGATAGTTAGGTAGAAATAATAATTACAGTTAATGAGGACATAGAAAACTATGTGACATAGACAGATAACGAATCAGTAACATAGCATGATAACAGTGTTTTGAATTTCTAGCAGAAACGAGAGAGAGTTTTTAAAGACATTCCAATGAAATACGTTCAACTGGCGAGCTCACATAGGTAATATAGCATAGAAAACTGAATTCGAAGAAATGTCGTCAGGAGTGATAAGAAATTTGTGAGAGGGCAGAAGTCAAGGCCTTGGAAAGAATTGATCAAACAATACACTAATTATACATATGAACGGAATTACGTGTAAGGACATTATGTACAAAGTTATAAACAGACACACATGTACAATTGTACACATGTATTCAAGCAGAAAGTACATATACGTCGCCGAGTGCGTTGTTAGGTAAGCTGAATGAAAACACGTAGACATGGACTGATAAGGCACAGGTAGGTAATAAGTAGATGACGGGAAAAAGAAAGCTATTAATTTAACATTAATCAATTCAAGAAGGAACATTAGCTCCTTCGGTACTGCATGTGCGGCCAGAACTTATGTCTCACAATACTTGAACCTGGACCTTGATTTTGTCTTTCTTCTTCCTCTATGAACGGGGGGGTGGGGGGGGGGTACACTTTTGCGGCATTCGCCCTTGGCCTCTCCTTCCTGCACGAAAACCGACGGCGTTTCTTTTGCGCCCATCCAAACGCGGGTGTGAAAATTAAGAGCTACAACGTACGTAGTTAGTCTGTGGTGATCATTCGTACGTCGTACGCAATTAGGTCTTAAAAGGTTAATATATGAATGAACATGGCCCAACAACATTTATATATACTGCATAACATTAGACAGGATACAACATATAAATAATAACGGAGCAAGTGTAGTTTACGCCCCCCTGACGCAAAAGGGGACACAAACTACACTAGGTCAAAGGTGGGGAACGTAAACTACACTAGGTCAAAGGTGGGGAACGTAAACTACACTAGGTCAAAGGTGGGGAACGTAAACTACACTAGGTCAAAGGTGGGAAACGTAAACTACACTAGGTCAAAGGTGGGGAACGTAAACGACTTAACCTAACCAATCGCCATTTTATATATAAATTGACGATTGGTTAGGTTAAGTCGTAATATTTTCGCTGGTTTTAACGTTTTATTTGATTAGGTATACGCGGACAAAGTTGGGGAACGCAAACTACACTAGGATAATTTAGGGGAACGTAAACTACACTAGGATAATGTAGGGGAACGTAAACTACACTAGGCACCACAGGGGGACGTAAACTACACTTGCTCCAAAATTGCTTATAGAGCGTAAATTCTTTATTATTAGATAAAAAAAATTTACAATACATTGAATACTAAAGATATCAGTATGAGGATTTAGCATTCAAAGTATGAAAATGTGAAAGGAATTAATTTATTTTATGACGTCATAGTCTATCAAATTGTGCAATATACGTAAATTCACAATTAATACGTTTCGTTCTTTAATTCGGATAAAGAAGTCATTATAAGGAGAAATGAGAGGAAATGAGTTGGAGAAACACGGTAGTAAAGAGTTTACGACCCTGGTACAGGAGTGAGTAAAACAACAAATATATACAATAGGACTTAGTAAACTACGTGCATTTGAGGATGAAATAAGGAACATTCCCCAATTTAGAGCGAACTTCTAATGACACAAACATGGATGCCATCTGGACATGGGAATGGTAGAGCGCATGGTTGTGACATATACTGCATATATAAAAATAAAATAAAAGAAACTGGTTGGTAGATAAATGGGTACTCGGTAGCCTAGTGGTTAAGACGCTGGGTTGCTGGTGGGGCGTAGTTCGGATTCCACGTTAAACTATAGGTCTGAGGTGGAGTGACAAGCTTGACCTTCGTCAGAATGAACAATTCGGGCGGAAGCAAAACCAACCAGTGTAATTTCAGAGTATAGAAAAGTGATTAAAATTGTATGAAATTAAGATGTGTAAAAAGAAATTGTTTGAAATATAAAATACTATTTGGTAACACTCCAAATGCGCCGAGGCCGGAGGCATAAAATACCCAAAACGCAGTCTCGGACCAGGTGGGGTATAAGAAAGTGTTTTCTCCGACAAAGTTGTAAGATCAAAACTTTAAATTATAAATCCGCACTCGCTTTCCTCCATCCTATTCATTGTTTCAACATAAATAAAAATCAGAAAATAGTGCTAATCTTTGTTAATTGAATGCCCGGTTAGGTCAATTGAATGGCCGGTTAGGTCAACTGTACGCCCTTGACGATTGGTTAGGTTAAGTCGTGATATTTTCGTTAAAACTAACGAAAAATCATGACTTAACCTAACCAATCGTCAAGGGCGTACAGTTGACCTAACCGGGCAACTCACAAGTAGATAGATCACAGTACTGCATTATTACATGCTCACACTACAACAATAATATTCAGACTAAACTAGGTCTAAACAGGCAACAAATAACATTAATAACAACAAAAATTACTGTTTATGCGAGTTCGTATTGCGAAAAAGGGTTTATTCAACAAAATACTAAGAGACATTAAAAATTTTCCTAAATAAATTACTCTTATTTATTCAGTAAAACAATTGCTTTGTTAAATATTTGTTAAATGAAGGATTTCTTATTTTATTTTTTGTCTGTTAGCATGGAAACATCATGCGCGCGGCAAACTAGTTCTCTCTATTTTTTTCATTTTACTTTACCTTCCGCGCATTTCTCCATGAAAAAAATATTATTTCTGTTGTCAGGACATTAAGATATATGTATAATGAAAATTTCAGCTAAATAAGCCAATAACGGACCGACAGCGCGTCCACACTAAAAACTTTCGTAAGACAAAATCAGAACGTTCTTTTTCATCATAAAAGTTATTTCAAAAGTTTCTCAAATTGATCGTACAAACAATTTGGGAGTCCTAAAATGAGTCGAGAAAATCTCTCCAAAGTATATCACGTTAACAGAATGAAACCTGTCTCGTTTCTTGGAGAATATCTTTGAATACTTTAATGGCTTGAATTAATTAAGAAAATATAATAAACTGAAGAAAATAAGTCTGTAAAGGGAATTCGATGAACGAGTGTTTATGAAAGTATCGAAGAACGACTCTCTCTGTAATGAACTCTTCAAACGCATGATCGAATCTTCTTCTTTCCGAGCATGACAAACAGTGTTCTTCCTTTTCGTCCGTCAAGAGACGAAAAGGGGTTTTGGTAATTTCAGTTGTCGCTTAACCTTGGCAGACGAAGGATGTGTGTCCGGTAGCTCTCTCTGTGATGCGAGGCGTGGTATTATAGTTTCCATATAAAGTATTCTTTCGTTACTTTTAAGTAATATTTATAACTATTTAAACATTTTACGAGTATTCTTAGCAATCTTTAGGATATGTTAATTCAAAAAAAATTTTAATGGGTTATAATTTAACATTTATATAGGATTATAATCAGACGATATATATATATATATAATTTTGTAAATATGAGCATAAAATGCAGTGTTTGTTATTTTAATCAAGGAAATTAAGAGATCACATGTTAATTGCAAGTTCATTTCACAAAAGTGTTTCATTTCTTTCTCGTTTCACAATCATGTAATGAGAAAAAATGTTCCCGGACTCACTCGTTTGTCACTGTACGGCTCATAACTTTGGCTTAATTTCAACTTGCAGCGAACAAATTATTTTAACAGCCTCTTTTAAATTAGGCCTTTTTTACTCTACTTTATATATTATATATATATATTTATATATATATATATATATATGTGTATATATATTTATATACAGTATATATATATATATATATTATATATATATAGAAATATATAAATATATATATATATAGAAATATATATATATATATATATATTATATATATATATATATATATATAAATATATATATATATATAGAAATATATATATATATAGAAATAATATATATATAGAAATATATATATATATATATATATATATATATATAAATATATATATATATATATAAATATATATATATAGAAATATATATTGTATATATATATATATATATATTATATATATATATATATATATATATATATATATATATATATAAAAATATATATATATATAGAAATATATATATATATATATATACAGGGTGGGCCGTAAGTTTCCATACATAGGAAAAATAAACTTTTTTTTATGGACAACCATTTTTATTTATATAATATGCTCTACATGGTTGCCATTGTTTTGAAAACACATTTCAATACGTGTTCCCCACTGTTGATGAACACGCATTAGCACAGTTGACGTTATGCTTGTAATGGCGTTGGTGATACGTTCCTTTAGATGATTTATGTCTCGTATCTTTTCCTGATACACCATGGCCTTCAAGTGCCCCCAAAGATAGAAATCAAGGGGGGTGAGATCTGGGGATCTGGGAGGCCACTCCACAGGACCACGCCGACCAATCCAAGCATCCGGAAACTGCTGATCCAAATACCGACGCACGTGAAGACCATAATGAGGTCGAGCTCCATCTTGCTGGAAGTAAACTGGGAAGTTACCTTCCGTTTAGCAGGGATGGGAAAATCTCTTCTTGCAACATGTTAAGATACCTTTCGGCATTAAGATTTCCACTGACAAAAATTGGTCCAATAATTCTGTCACCCCATATCCCGGCCCACACCATCACTTTACCGGCACCTTGCATCTTCGTCGGACTCAGCCAGTTAGGGTTAGCATTACTCCAATAACGTATGTTTTGCCGATTAACCTCTCCATTGACGTAAAAATTTGCTTCATCAGTAAACAAGATCTTACGTCAAACGCATATTCTTAGGGTATCTGAAACATAAAAACAAACGTTTAATTTTTCCTATGTATGGAAACTTACGGCCCACCCTGTGTAGAAATATATATATATATATATATATAGAAATATATATATATATATATAATATATATATATATATATATATAGAAATATATATATAGAAATATATATATAGATATATATATATATATATATATATATATATATATAATATATATATATATATATATATATAGAAATATATATATAGAAATATATATATATAGAAATATATATATATATAGAAATATATATATATATAGAAATATATATATATATATATATATAGAAATATATATATATATAGAAATATATATATATAGATATATATATATAGAAATATATATATATAGAAATATATATATATAGAAATATATATATATATATATATATATATATATATATATATATATAAATATATATATATATAATATATATAGAATTATATATAATATATATATATATATATATATATATAGAAATATATATATATATATAGAAATATATATATATATATATATATATATATATATATATATATATATATAATATATATATATATATATATAGAATGTAAGAAGGTAGTTTAATTTTTAACTTTTTAAGCGCAAAAACGTTCAACCAGTGAGTGAGTGAACTCGTCGTAACACTACATAAATCTTATTTCTGAACTGTCCAATTTTCAGCAATTTATTTTCTCTCTACGTAAAAGTATCATTTTATTAGTTTGGTTTAAAGGAAACAAAGTTTTTTACAACACTGAAAATAAAACAAATAACCTTCAGTATTCAGAGTATAAGAGGTCAAAAGTTATTCCTGTAGAAGCGAGAAATTAATGTTTTTCTTAAAATTACCTGCGGGTGATGTTGAAAGTAAATTAGACCTTTAAAGAAGTCTGCGGATTTTGGGGGGGGGGGGGGGGTTACTATATGAAGTGACGAGAAGTGGCTTAATTAGAAGTAATGGATCGTTAGTTCTAGTGCTCACCACCAATTCTCTGTTTAGACGCTCAACTGACAAAGAGAGGAGAGATGATCCCTTCTTTAATAGGCTGTATATAAGGGCTGAAAAATTAGAGAAATACTTAGAGAAGATAGTAAAAATTATGGTTATGAGCATCGGAATCGAGGAAAAGAATCGTAATATTTAGGATCCTTTTGAACTGCGACAAAATAAAAAATAAATAAATTAATTAATTAAAGGAGAAGAAAGATATAAAAAAATTGGGTTTAATATATTATTAAGTTAATATTTTAATTCGTTACGGTACTCCGCAAATGAGAGGTACAGAGATCGTAATACCAATTTCTGTTTATATGGACAGCAGCTATTTCTTTAAAACGCAACGCTCTTCTCGGAGACCGATCGATAATTTATAGATTCTTTGAGTCAATTGTATGAATAATGTAAGTCTCGGCATTTAATGACTTCAGTACAATGCTTCATTTCTTTTGATCACTTAAAAAGTAGATTTAATTGGGTTTTACGTGAAGAAACCTTATTAATTTTAAGTACGTGGATTACCTTCAACCTCCATTCGTTTCAAAGTCATTTATTTTAAGTTCTAATTTATCTTCAAATTGGCTTTCATGTTTCCATAAATTAATATAGATTATGGAATTGATCTAACTGCATTTCCTTATTCATTCTCTGCTTCATTGGCGCCCTTCCGCACGAAAGAACTTCACATTCAACGAAGGAAGGAGAAAGGTACTCCCCTTACCCCAAAAATTGGGTCCATTTAGTGGAGTACACAGTTGTGTAAATTATGATTTTTAACTCTCTCTCTCTCTCATACACGATTTTATTGGGGGGTATGATACTATGCGAGTATCCAATGAGCATATATATATATATATATATACACACTATAGGTTTTGTTTAACCTCCTTCGCAATATCTAAGGTCATATGACGGAGGGAACCTACAGCTTTACGTGGGATCCGAACCACGGGTCGCTACATAGTCCGGACGCGGCGGACGGTCTCCCATCCAACTACTATCCGACCCAATGTCGCTTAACTTCGCTGATCAACGGGAAGAGGTGTTAACGACATTGGCTACGACGTAGCCCTATATATAAACTAATTACAAAATATTACTAATTAGTAATTTTTGAAAATTTCTATTTCAATGAATTATTTCTGTAATGATTATGTATAAGGGAAAGTGCGGTAAAACGGGAAATCGAAGGGAAAGGGAAAAAATTCGGTAAGAAGATATTCCTTAAATTTATTAAGAACTTCGAACTTAAAGATATCCTCAAATAGTTTACGAGCCTTTAAGAAGCAAAAAACAACTTGAACAGTTACCAGTAGCTGTGGAAAAATAAATAATTTAAAAAAAATTAAAAGAAAAACTATTTTGCCCCATGTATTAGGGCCGGGTAGGCATAGGGGAAATCGGGTATCTTCTTTCATTACATCTGTAGATTAATTGACAGGCTGATTGAGCTAACTGAAACGTGGAACCTCTGATATCTTTAGTTGAGAGACCAAATAAACGTCCTTCCATTGTCTTGATATAATAAACTAGTTCTTTCTCTTGCTCTACCGAACATACGCGTTTAGTGTTTCCCATTCCTGCAAAATAATAATAATAATAATAATAATAATTTATTTTTATATATTTACTGAATATATTAGCAACAATCGTTAAATCGTTACCTACTGACGCTCCTTCTACTGATGAGTCATTCCTTGTTTTCTTCATTTGATCTTCAAAAACTGACAGAGATATTGAAAGAAGTGACACTTTTCTTATTCGACATTTCTTCTAACGTTTCCTTTGTAGACTCTTCAGACCAACTTTGTCTTTTCGCTTTGCATTTATAATTCCTCATATTGAAACAAGAATATCAAATTAAATTTCATAATTTCAGTTGTATTTCTGTATATACATCTAATCGTAGCTTTAAAGTATAACGCAATCCTTTTCAAAGTACTAAATGTCGCCTTTGCGACGTATCAGCGCCAAACTGGGCCAAAAGCGGGTGCTACCCAAATTTGCCCCGTACAGTTTTGCCCCAAGGCTTCATTTTCCAAACTATTCCTCTCGGCAAAAGCTATAAGGTTTGAATGTAAACAAATGTATACAAATAAAACTCAAAGTCTATAGATAATAACGGGTACGGTAGGCCATTTATATTTCACATATTTATTTTTTTAATAAATGAGGTCTGAACAAAATAATGCAAGTTTTTGTTATATCAAAGGGAAGTACAAACATGGGAAATTGCCACACTATCACGGGTCTACGTCTTAAAAATCACATTCTTTAAATAATGTCCTTCACAAATGAGGCATTCCCTGCATCGAACCATTACATTGTTCATTACTATCCTCAGTGTATCTTCACCAATAGCAGCGATGGTTTCATTAAGGCAAAAGCTACACGAGCGACTATGAGGCTGCGACGAAGTTGTAACGGCTGCGTTCTATTGTTCCAAGTGCGGTAGGCTACACGCAGTGGCGTATTAAGGGGGGGGAGTCAGGGGGGGCCAGGCCCCATGGCCCAGATGTTTAAGGGGCCGATGTTTATAATGATATCAATGATAAATTTCGCAAACTACTTTGATTAAATAAATATGACAGTACACAAACTGACAAATTCCCTGTTTTATTTTACGTTTTATAGGCCCTAAAGTAAAGTTTGTTTAATACTGTTTGGTTTTGGCAAACGGCAAAATACACTGTGTTAAGGGTCTTTTAAGTTTTTCTCAATTAGCCTGAGCACTGTACATGTAATTCGTGTAAATGTACTATGTACGGTACATGTATTGTTAATAAAAAGCTATAGAAAAGGGCCCCATATTCTTCATTGCCCCGGGGCCCCGAGGTGTCTTAATCCGCCTCTGGATGCACGAGTCACTTTGTCACAGCATTACTGCCACATGGCACTAAAAACGAAGAAATCACAGCGACTTGTCGCAGCCCACATAGTATGCAACAACCACTACAATTGTGTCATTGCGACACCTTGCAGCGACAAAGTCGCTCGTGTAGCCTTGGCCTAATCCTGATTTTAAATTCATCTCTACTTTTGGGACGTGTCTTGTAAACTTCGCTCTTCAATAATCCCCAGAGAAAAAATCCGGTGTGGACAGGTCTGAGGATCTGATTGGTCAGAAAAAAGTGCTGAACCGAGAAATTATCCTTTCCCCAATCTGTTGCCTTGAAAATTCCAAAATATAGTCCCAAAAGTAGAGATGAACTTAAAATCGGAATTATTGAAGCCATCGCTGCTGTTGGTGAAGACGCACTGAAAACAGTAATGAAAAATGTAGTGGTTCGATGCAGGGAATGGAGCAACTGTGAGGGACAGCATTTAAAGAGTGATATTTTTGTGATAGTGTGAAAATTTCCCATGTTTGTACTTCACTTTGATATAATAAAAACTTGCATTACTCTGTTCAGTCCTGATTTATTAAAAAAATAAACGTGTCAAATATAAATGGCCCACCCAGTATAATACATAGTTAGAATTTGTTTCACTTTTTAATTTAATTTTATGAATGTACAAAAGTGAATAAATATTAGATCGCGTACTTACATTACGAAACTTTTGTAAATTTTGAAAAGGTACTTGTAGCTTCTCTCCCCCCCACCAATTTTGACAGAATATTTTCGTTAAAACTAACGAAAATATCACGACTTAACCTAACCAATTATCAAGGGCGTACAGTTGATCTATTAGTAAATAGTAAATACTATTCCAGAAACAAACAGTTATAATTAATAATAGATCAACTGTACGCCCTTGATAACTGGTTAGGTTAAGTCGTGATATTTTCGTTAGTTTTAACGAAAATATTCTGTGAAAATTGGTGGGGGGGAGATAACCTACAAGTACCTTTTGAAAGTTCTTAAAAGTCTACACGCTTCTTTTGCTGCAGAGGTACTAGCAAGCTTTAAGCCTTTAAGTTAATTGTATATCGGAGATTTGCCACATTCCACACGATAAAATATTAACGGTACCCGGTTGTTCCTCACTACCCATTTTACCTCGCATAAATATCCAAGAGATGTCACGTTGAATACTTTATGTATTTCTTTGGATATACCAAGAGTCAGCGGATGACCACTTTTAGGGTGTCCATATAACATCTAGTCATATATTTGCTTTTTGGCTATCCATGCGTCATACTGTTTTGATATCCTGTTTATAACTAATTTTAATATTTTTCCGATATCCATACTGGGATATTGAATCTGTATTACAAAAGGCATACACAAAACTCCTTGCCAATTGGGATTAATTACAGTGGCGCTCATAAGTATTTGTACAGAAAAATATTTAAGTTATATTTGTCCTTATCCTTTGTACCATGCATAAGATAGTTATGAAAAATCTACCGTCCATTTGGAAAAATTTAATAAATAACAAAATTAGTTTAACTCTAACATGTAATGTAAAACCAAATAATCTGAGGAAAATAAAAAAAGTTAAAATGCAAAAGTTTTCGTAGATTTATTTACAAAATTATTTACTATTTTATGTGTCCACCTTAGGCTTTGAAGAATTTAAAAGATTTAGCAGTATTTGACTGTTTATTGGTTAGAGACTGTTGGCAATTCTGAAATCTAGAATTTTCTCTGAAAATCTTCATGGAAAACCGACGAGTGTACAAGCCATTAATAAGCAATGAGTCGTCGTAGTAAAGAGCTGTCTATAGAACTTAAGAGATCTGTTATTGCTGCACGCGAATCTAGAAAGACTTATAGGAAGATATGAGAAGAACCGTGAATTCCATTTACGACGGTTGTTGCAGTTATAAAGACAATGGGAAAGCTTTAGAATAATCAAAATTCTACCAAGGTATGGACGACCTTACAAGATTTCAGAGCGTACGGCTAAACGGGTTGATAAAGTGGCTGCTGCGGATCCACGAGTGACTGCAGGTGATATTTTCGAAACAGAGACTAAGGTCGATGTCCATCCCCCCGACTGTACGCCGGACATTGAGAAGGAATGCGTTTGCATGGGAAGAGTCGCACGAAGAAAACCTCTGCTACGAAAAGCGTAAAAAGAATCTCATTAAAATATGCCAAGGATCATCAAAATAATGAAATTGTATTCTTGAAAAAAAATTCTCTGGAAAGATGAGACCAAAATTGAATTATTCGGGAACAACGAACAACGGTATGTTTGGCGAAAATCAAATAATGCATTCAAAGAAAAAAGTCCTTACAGTTAAACATGGTGGTAGTTTTCCTTCATTGGTGTGCTTTAGTGCTTCTGGTCCAGGAGAGCTTGTTGTCATCAATGGAATCTTGAATTCGAAGAAATAACAGGAAATTTTAGAAGAAAATTTATTGCTTTCAGTTTGGGAGTTGCGAATGGGTCGCAACTGGATACTAGATAATGATCCAAAATATAAAAGTAAGAGCACCATGAAATAGCCTCAATAAAATAATTTCAAGCTTCTCGAGTGACTCAGTCAAAGCCCAAATCTCGCTTTAATTGAGAATTTATCGCGTGATTTGAAAAAGCTGTCCGCAGGAAAAATCTTTCGAATCTGAGTGAATTACAACAATTTTCTTTAGAAGAATGGGCTAAAATTTCTACTGAAAGATGTCGAAACTTCGTAGAAAAATACCCAAAGCGAATCACTGAAATCATTCAAGCAAAAGGTGAACACACAAAGTATTAAATCATTTTGTAAATAAATATACGAAAACTTTTACAGTTTAACTTTTTTTTCTCCTCAAATTATTTGATATTTTACATTATATGTTGGAGTTAAACTAATTTTGTTATTTGTTAAATTTTTCCAAACGAACGGTAAACTTTTCATAACATTCCTATGTATACAGTAGTACAAAAGATAAGGGCGAATATAACTGGAATATTTCTCTGCACGAATACTTATGAGTGCCAATGTAAATGTGGAAGGAGAGGTCGTTCATATAAATCAAATGATCATAATTACAAAAGCTATCAGTTATGTCGCTTTCATTTTTCGAATAAACAATATTTTACTCTATTACATTTAATATTATAAACAGATGCAGTGCCCGACATAGGCCTAAACCTACTTCATGAAATTTCTAATTTAGTATGGTAATAATAATTAACCAAGTTAGCCTAAAGTTATGAAGTGAAGTTTCATATATATATATATATATATATATATATATATATGATACAAACCCACAAGGAAAAAGAAAAATGATTCCAAGGCCTTTCGAGTATTCAGAAGTACAGCTGACGAGGTGTACTTCTGAATACACGAAAGGCCTTGGAATCATTTTTCTTTTTCCTTGTGGATTTGTATTATTCATTCATTTCACGTGTTTTAAATTATGAAATTCATCTTTTATATATATATATATACACACACACACACACACACATATATATATATAGGGTGTAACAAAAGTCCGTTCCCATAGGGAAATAAGATATAACAGAAGTGAATGAGAAAATAGTTTTAACTATACATTACAAACAATACAATGAACTTATCATTTAATTTGAGCATGTACTAGATTAATTGGTAAGTTGAGTGTATTGTTTGTAATGTAAGTTAAAACTATTTTCTCGTTAAATTCCGTTATATCGTACTTCCCTATGAGAACGGATTTTGTTACACCATTTATATATATATATATATATATATATATATATATATATATATATACACACACACTGGATATTTGAGTTCTTCATTAAAATTCATCACATTCCATTTTCTCTGAATTTTTCCATTTTCTATATATATTTTATCAGCTGTTCAACTGGCTTAGGTGTATGAACAAATTTGAATGGTTTCAACAGACGAAGTATAAGTAGATTTTGGGTATATCCACAAAATATCAGCTATTATATATCTAAAAGCTGTCTATACAGTATGATTAAAAGATAAGGATACTTCATTATCTTTGGTTATAGATAGCGCCAAGTTGTTTAATGAATGAATTGATATGGGTCGATAAAAAATTGATGGATTCTGGGTGTTTTGTGTATAAAGCGCTGATGCCTTTTATTTATTTGTTAATATTTTTTATGACTATTTGACTTATGCTAAACGAATATCCAGAAATGGTCAAATATTTATTAGATATCCAAAATGTTTCTTTATAATATAGATAATAAATGCCGGAAGGATATGCCATTATCCTCCTCCTTAGATAAAGCAAAAAGGTTCAGCAAATGAAAAGATATGGATATATTTTTTCAACCATTTTTGTTTTTATATCGACGGGATATCCATATGAAGATGTAATGGATAAGATATCTCATAGATGTTTAATGGATATAGGTGTGAATAAACTATGGATATGCTTTTAGTTATCTCAAAAATATTCAGAAAAGGATAATTATACTAAAACAGGAACTATTCGATGGATGCTATGGCTAAAAAAAAGTAAAAATGTGGATATCGTGAAGATATCTTGATATATATATAATATATATATATATAATATATATATATGTGTGTGTGTGTGTGTGTGTGTGTGTGTGTGGCTCCAGAAAGCAAAATAAGAATGTTTTTTGCTCATTGGTTTTTTTCCCAACAGCCACAACGCGTTTTGGACGGTCTCGAAATTCCAGAACACGAAATAATTATAATTTCGTTTTATTGCTGCCGAGTTATTGTCCACAACGCAGTGTGGAGAAGCTGATATTGCCAGAACGCGATCTAAACTATATTGGTTGGTCAACTTCAGAAAAGGACAAAAAACAATACTAAATTAACTCATAATTCGGTTTTATTTAGGGAAATAAAAATACTAACGTACGGCAAAAATGACAAAAGTGTAGCAGAGGTTTAGCCTATTTGTTTTTACAGGCGCTGCTGGCTGAAAAAATTATTTCTCTTTCTGGTTATTTTGCTTTGTCCACAACGCGTTGTAGTCGTTTTTTTCGCTTAGTGAGCGATTTCGTTGTTCGAGCTTAACATACTTATATGACTTACCTACCCTGTGGGTAGTCCAGCATGCTCTCAAACATACACTTCTCTCCCTATTTCTCACTACATATACTGTACATGCACCTTACACACTACATAATCGTTTCAAAATTTAAAAAAAGAAAAGAAAGTCATCAACTTCAAGAGCCTCGGAGTCCCCCCGGAGAGGGGACCATAAATGTCTCCACTTCAGGCTTCCCCGCTGCCGATAACGGGAACGCAGACCCGGGTACCGGGACTGGATCTGCTACCGTTCATTCGAGATGTTTTGGACCTCTGCCTGATTCACTTTTCATAAACTTCTGCAACATTCGTGGCCTTTTCTCAAAATTTCAATCTGTTCAACACCACCTCTCCTCCTCTAAACCTCATCTTCTTTTCCTCACTGAACATCAGGTGTCTGGAACGACTGACAGCAACCCCCTTTCTGTACCACCTTACTTTATACTCAATTTCACTCAAAAGGTGGATATTGCGTATATGTACGCGCTGACCTAACTTTTTCTCGTATTCCCGAACTCGAATCTTCCGAATTCTATACCCTCTGGCTACGGCTTACATACCAATCTCAAACTAAATACATCTGCGCTGCTTACCTTTCTCCTAATTCTACTGACTATCTACTGACTATTTTGACTACCTCACTTCCAAGGTGGAATGCATTCTATCCCGCTCTCCCTTTGATGAAATCTCCATTTTAGGAGATTTCAATGGTCACCACTCACCACCACCTTTGGCTTTCCTCCCGATTCACTGACATCCCTGGTGAACTAGCTAACAACTTTTCTATAATACATGACCTAGAGCAGATTGTACAGTAGGGCGGATCGAAAATGAGGTTTTTAAACATTTTTTCGAAATTCAAATATGGCTAGTGCGGAAAATATGTGGGTGCTATAGATAATGACTGTGCATAAATATTAGTCCTGCGAAATTATATCTTCAGGTGCCACAAAGCCGTCGAAAAAAGTGAAATATAATGATTTTCTTATATTCTGCATTAGTACAATAACTGAAACTTACTTGTTATTATTATATATTAAGTGTTCCAATTACCAAAATAGTTACTGAATTACGCAGCTCTTAGTTTATTTAGATCAATGTTCTTTTGATTAATGATCTAAATAATCCAGAACTCACCACGAGGAGGTGGCTGCGTGTCGAGCTCCACCCATGCCCTCCCAACCACCCATCCTTGCGCATGTTTTTTTCTATTAACGTTTTATTTAAACTTTATATTCAGCTTTACTTTCGAATGATGGCATTTTTTTACGTGACTGAAGTGTTGATCTTATGAAGCCATCTCGCGCGTTCAATCCAAATACTTTTGATGATGCTTCAGTCACTAATTTTACCATTCTTTCTACTACTTGTGTATGACAAGGGAATTTCTCGAATGGAGGGGTACTCTTGTTTTCTATGAATTCTTCAATCTCATTTTCTGTCAGGTGTCTTGTCACAGGTGGTTCAGTGACAATGCATTTTTGCCAATTAATTAAATCAGTATAATCAGTAGCTTCAAATTGAATAACAGGTACTGTGAAACGCCTCACAACTTTTTCCTTGTTTGTTTGCCTTGCTTTCTTTATTCGCCTTCACGCTAATTCTCTTATGGCGCTGCGGTCATCATGAATCATTGATGCTAGAATATTTTCTGGATTTGCAAAAAATGCATTTCTTTGTATGACAGGGTTTACAATATCCTTTACTTCGTCATTCAGTGTTCTTGTTAGTTCAATAGTTTTGAAAACATGTTTTGAGCCATTGACAAAAGACGTACTTTGCTTAATAGAAAACCACATTGGGATGTAGACCTTCATTATAAAAGAAGCAATGTTCATGAGGTTCTCAGATGGACTTACAGTTGAAACGTATAGACGAAGCAAACGATTTACTGTAGTCAGCCATCGTGAATGTGCCATTTTGCCTGGACTACGATGAGCAAGATCTGGAGAGCAATATCCCTTTGTTATGGCCTGATGAATATCAATTAGATATTTTTGGTCGGTGCTAAGATCTTCACAGTCTACAGTTGGTTCCTCAGCATCAATCCTTTCAAACTCGACAATAGGAAGACTCTCACAGTTCTCTAATTCCCTGCCAATAGGACCGGTGAATCCGCGGGGGCCAGATGTTTTTCCATCCAGCTTTGCAACTAAATGGCGTAATGGCAATTCATTGGCATGGAGCTGGCACACTAAATGTTGAACTGGCTTCTTCAGCTTCAATTCTATAAGCCTTATAACGCCTCCCTTTTCTCCAGTGTTGACTGCTGCACCATCGCATCCAATGGCAACAAGGTTTTCCAGGTTCATGTCATTATTTCCAATATACTCAAACATTCCTTTACATATTTCTTCAGCTGATCCAGAATTCACAGAATAATGGCCCAAATAATCTGAACCAGGTTCTCTCACTAAAGTGATATGTTCTTCTGTTACCTTCTTCTGATATACTTTGGACTCTTTTTTTTCTTGGAAGAGTGTAGAATCTTTTCGACCATCAAAATAGATTCCTCTGATTGGGACCTGATTTTGATCTTTCATAATTTCTGATCTCTTCTTTTGTCTTTCTCTTCTGATTTTACTCCTATCCACTACTTCAGATGTATTGTCAATAGAAACTTCTCCAATATCTTGCAATATTGCACTAACAATGAATGCTGCAGCTCGATCTGAAACTGCAGTCCTGTCACAAGCAGTAGCCACTGAAGGTAGATTTGTAGTTTTCCTTTTCTTGAATAATTGTTCTTCAGGTTGTTCGAGCTTTCTCTTCGAGCTAACTGGCTCTGGAAATGTATCGTCTGATATTTCGCCAGATTCACTTTCACTATTTGATGTCGATGATGATAATTCAACATTTGTATCCTGCAATTTCTCCTGTGAAGATTCTTTGGTGAGCCTCACAGCTTCTTTTTGCTTTCTTAGCAACGTAGATGCTTTTTTCTTTGAGAGTGTAATATCTACTCTATCAATAAACAGTTTTCTTTCACTCCTTTGATCTAAGAGGAACGTCACTTCTTCCTTTGGAACCGTTTTTTCTTTGGGACAAGAACATTGTGTTAGTACTTTGCACTTGCACGCTGCAATGTCAAAAAGTTTCGTGTGTGCTTCTTTTTTGAACATATCAATCTTTGCTTTGTAAGCTTCAGAATTTTTTCTGCTTTGGTATGGCTTCATAATGACACGATACTTTTTGTGGCAGCTTCTGAACATTGTTTCAATTCGCCTGTCTGATAGAATTGGGACGGAAGCAGTTTCCCAAATTGTTTTCAATTTATCAACAACTTGTTCTAATATTTGAGATATTAAAGGATCTTTATTAGTATTCTGTTTCAAATCGTTTCTTACAAACAAGTAATATTTAAAAACTCCTTCGTATGTAGGAAGATTCCTGTGCCACAAATCTTCCCCCATACCAAACATGGGGCACTCAGTTGAGGCCCTGGTTGATTTTGCACAAACTCGAGACATTTTGAAAGTATACAAATCTGAAAAAGAAAGAGCTAATATCAATTATACGTTAATTTCAGTTAATAGTACATGGCAAACTTAGGGCAACACAATACAGAAATGCAAAATATATAAGAAATATAGTTTAGACTATCTGAGTAACGCCAACAACAGAACACCCACCTGCTACGAGAGCGACAGCTACACTGAACCGAGGTACTCACGTGACAGCTGAGTGAGCTGACTATAGAAAACTGTTTTTAGAGAATAGAAACTTTTTTAAAGGTTGACTGGGCTATTTTTATACAAGTGTGAATAAATTCTTGTCTATTGTGCATCGTGGACTCTTCTGTAATTATTGGTTAAAATCTGCTTTTTTCAATTTTTTTCAATATTGAAGGTCATTGTGGCACCTGAAGATATTAATGTTATGATGTTAAATTTATACCAGCTTATTTCCTCACTACTCCACACATTTTCCACACTAGCCAATTTGAAAATTCGAAAAATGAGTTTTTCACTCCGCCCTATTGTACAGCACCCTACTCGTATCCTCCGATCGCCTTGGAGATAGCCCAACATTCAGGATTTATTTCTTACCTCTCATCATCCTTCTTACTCTGTCAAACTTTTTTCTCCGTTGGGCTCCTCCGACAACAATCTCATATCTGTTTCCTGCCCTATCGCTCAAATTCGGCCTTTGGATCCTCCCCAGAGGAGACACCTTTGGCACTTTGGCGCCACTGATTGGGAGGCCGTTAGGCAGTATGTGTGTCATTTCTCGTGGAATGATTACTGCTTCTGTGGCCGGGGCCCTTCCGAGAGTGCTGAGCGCATCACGGAGGTGATTCTCTCGGGCATGGAGGCGTACATTCCATATTCTATTCCTACTACTAATGCAAAAAAACCTTGGTTTAACTTTACTTGTTCTAATGCTATCCGCAAGAGAGAGGAGTCTTTCAGAAGGTACCGTTGCCATTAAACTTCTAACTCTCACTCAGCTTATATTTCTGCCCGGAATCGTGCAAAATTTGTTCTTCGACTGGCCAAAAATTCCTTCATCCGACAAAAATGTGAAAACCTATCCATTTCTAATTCTTCTCGTTCTTCTGGCTTCTAACTAAGAACCTATTCAACAACTTTACTTCCTCTTCTTTCCCTCCTCTTTTCCATTCCGACGATTCAGTTGCCGTCTCTTCTCCTGATAAAGCTGAACTCTTCGCTCAAACTTTCGCTTACAACTCAACTCTGGACGATTCCGGTGATGTTCCTCCATCTGCTCCCCCCCTCTGACTTTATTATGTCTGAAATTAGAATCTCTTCCAAATATGTTCTTTCTATCTTATCTGGGCTCAACTCTAGGAAGGCGTATGGTCCTCATGGTGTTCCTCCTGTTGTTCTCAAGAACTGAGCTTCTGCGCTGACACCCTGCCTAGGCAAACTCTTTCGTCTTTGTTTCTCATCTGGTATGTTTCCTTCCTGCTCGAAGTTCGCTTTCATTTAGCCTGTTCCAAAGAAGTGTGACCGCTCTCTACCCTCCAACTGTCGTCCAATTGCTTTTATTACTTGCCTTTCTAAATTTTTTAATCTGAAACACTTTTCTTCTCAAAATCTTCTTTCAGATCGTCAGTATGGATTCCGCAAAGGCCGCTCAACTGGCGATCTTCTTGCATATTCCTCTGACTCTGGGTCATCCTTCTTTCGGGATTTCGGTGAAACTTTTGCTATTGCGCTAGACATCAAAAGCTTTTGATAGAGTTTGGCACAAATCTTTAATTTCAGAACTGCCCTCCTTCGGTTTCTATCCTTCTATCTGTGCTTTCATCTCTAATTTCCTTTCTGTTCGCTCTATAGTTTCAGTTGTAGATGGCCACTGTTCTTCTCCTAAAGCTATCAACAGTGGTGTTCCTCAGGGTTCTGTCCTGTCACTCACTCTTTTCCTTTTATTTATTAATGATCTTTTAATTCACAATTCCTGTCCTTTTCACTCCTATGCCGATGATTCCACTCTTCATTTTTCCACTCGCCTCACAAAGCGTCCCTTACAACAGTCACTCCATGATTCGGGTAGGACGGCTATGGAGCACCTGACCTCTGATCTTTCTGCTATCTCTGATTGGAGCAGAGAAAACCTTATGGCTTTCAATGCCTCAAAAACTTAGTTCCTTCATCTGTCTACTCGTCACAATCTTCCACACGACTATTCCCTTACCTTCAACAACTCACAAGTGAATCTTTCCTCTTCTCTTAACATTCTTGTCGTTTCCTTTTTTCGTCATCTTTCCTGGAAAGATCATATATATACTCTTTCTCAAACAGCTCCTAAGAGGTTAGGTGTGCTGTACCTCTTCCACAGTTTCTTCACCCCAACTCAGTTGCTGTCTCCGTACAGGGGTCTTGTTCGCCCCTGTGTGGTATGCTTCTTATGCGTGGGGTGGCTCGACCCACACAGCCGTACTTGACCGGGTGGAATCAAAGGCTTTTAGTCTCATCATTTCCCCGCCTCTTACTGTCTTCAATCTCTCTCTCTCTCTCTTCGCCGCAATGTTGCCTCACTCTCTCTCTCTTTACTATCGCTATTATAACGGACATTGATCTTCTGAACTCTCTAAGCCCATGCCTTCTCTTTTAAGGAGAGCACGCAGCACTAGACTTTCTACACTTTCTCACTCCTTTTCTGTCGAACTTTCTAACGCAAGGATTACTTGGTATTTTCAACCTTTCATCTACTTAACCAGTCAGCTCTGGAACAGTCTCCCTCAATCCATCTTTCCTCCTGTCTATGACCACCCATCTTTCAAAAGCAGAGTGTTTAGGCATCTCGAAAACTTTGGACCTTGATTTTTGCTTTCTTCTTCTTCTACGGGAAGGGGGGGGGGGATTTTGCGGGCATTTGCCCTTGTCCCCTCCTTCCTACATAAAAAATATATAATTAAAAATAATAATAATGAAATTCCAAAATAAAAAGTCATCAGTTTAATTTAAAACCTACTAATTCAGTTTTATATATCTTAAATTGTAGAGGTGTATTGGAACCAGTTTTTTGGCCGGAAACCGAAAGCCGGAATATCCGGCCAACAAATTTTGGTTCCGTCCGGAAATCGAAAGCCGGAATATCCGGCCAACAAATTTTGGTTCCGTCTGGAAACCGAAAGCCGGAATATCCGGCCAACAAATTTTGGTTCCGTCCGGAAATCGAAAGCCGGAATATCCGGCCAACAAATTTTGGTTCCGTCCGGAAACCGGAAAATCCGGCTGCCGGAACCTTTTGTGTTAGCTTAGGCCGTAACTAGTAGGTGTATAATTTTAAATACTACAGTATATGTATTATTAATTTCTAAATTGGTAAACTTTAACTGCGTTTTCTGGCAATTTTTATTTTTGGCACTTAGATGGTTCTTGCATGTGGCAGCTCATTATTAAGTAAGATCTTATTTCACTCGTTTTATCATTTTTGTTTTCTCTTTACAGATATAAGTATTAAATATATTTCATTTACATATATATAGTTTTCATAATCATAAGGTTAAGTTATAGTCTATATTCTATAATAATAATAATACCATATATGTTTTTTTTTATTTAATATCATTAAAAACTTAATGATTCCAGATTGGCAGGATATCAGACAGAGTTCCGACCGGAACCGGAACTCAGTAAATGGCCGGAATTCTGGCCAACAGGAACCGGAACCGGAATTCCGGTACAACTCTATTAAACTGCGCAGTCTAATACAAATTGTCTCTTCATTAATACCAATATTTCAATTTTAGCTAAATTTCAGATAAAGAATGAACAAAGGAACTAAAATTACAATGTGTCCTTACAAATATAAAAGTGTGCAAAATACTGGGCTAATAAAATCTATACTATAAAATTAGAGTATTCTCTATAATAAATATATAATGCAAAGTTGCTTTTAGATTTTTTGGATGGATCCTTTCGATACTGATATTAAAATTTTGCAGTTTGATTCTTTTATATAAAAATTATTTACGTAAGAATTTAAATGCATTCATAATTCAGAATTTAAATGTGTCACTAGTTCAGAATTTATATGAAATACTTATTCAGAATTGAAATGCATCACTAATCTAGTATTTAAATGTATCACTATAGACTGAAAATGTAGAGAAGAGCAGAAGAGAGAAATGAATTCTTGCTATTATTTAAAAAATACTCCTATATTTTCTCCATTAATTTTGAGATAGATTAGATTTGAGGAAGGTTTTTATCTGTAGTTTATTTTACGTGACTGCACCCGAGAAATTTTCTCTCCTCCATTTTCCAAATATGTCATAACCATATTCGAAACGTAGGAGGGAGTTTATTCAAAATTTAAACCAAATATAGAAGCCAATCTGCTTTTATCGAACGTATGAATTTTTTTTTTAAAATTTTTTACAAGGAAATAGAAAAGTATCTAAACTTAGGTTGTAATTTTTGTTTTAATGATGTGCACAGTTAGAATATATTTAACGTTAAATTAATCATTATTATTTCTATTGTATAAAAAAGTTATTTAAAACTTTTATATCGTAAATGAACTATAAAGACGAACTTTTAAAAAAGCACTTTTAAAACATTAAAATTCTGTTTGCAGAGCTACAAAGCCCACAGGGCACACTCGAGGATTATCAAATGGGTTCCATGTATATTTCACCCACGAAAATTCCCCCTAGTAAATTCCACCCACAGAAAATTCCACCCACGAAAATTGCACCCACCCAAAGAAAATTAGTTTAAGTTTAAAATGTGTATTATTATTTATAAATTTATTAAAAATTTATTACAGTAAAAAGTAAAAGATTTATAAGTAAAAGATATATTAAAAAACAATTATTCGACGTTTAATGAAGATTGTATGCAATGCTCTTGAGGAACTCTAAACTATCTGTATTATTATAGCGCTCCACTAGTCTCTTCAGTCTTTCATTTATGATCTGATAGGTTTTTCGTGCGGGTCGCGGGTAGCAAAAATTAACCAAACTATCACGACTTAACCTAACCAATCGTCAAGGGCGTACAATTAACCTAAAAAAATAAATAAAAAACAATAAATTTTGTTTTATTTATTTATTTTTATATATTAAGAGAAGAGGATTCTTTATACTGTACGGCATTGACGATTGGTTAAACTAATTTTCTTTGGGTGGGTGCAATTTTCGTGGGTGCAATTTTCGTGGGTGCAATTTTCTGTGGGTGGAATTTTCCTTGGGTGGAATTTACTGGGGAGAATTTTCGTGGGTGGAATTTTCATGGGTGGAATTTTCGGTACACCATCAAATGAAATCGGCATTCCTATATCGAGATTGCACGTAGGTACGTTCGAAAAAGTAGATAAAAGCAGATAAAGCAAACACGTTTAGTAAAAAAAACTAAGATCTCTCTCTCTCTCTCTCTCTCTCTCTCTCTCTCTCTCTCTCTCTCTCTCTCTCTCTCTCTCTCTCGCTTGAAACTCGGAGGCTGCGCGGTCAACTGATCGAGGTTTTCAAGCTCTTACGCGGGTTCAACGATGTCGATTTTAGAAGTATGTTTAGTTTAAATGATAACCCAACTCGCAACAATGGTTGGAAGTTGGATTTGAAACGGTTTAGGACTAGTGTGTGTGGGAATTACTTTACGTATAAGATCTGTGACACATGGAACAGGTTACCTTCGGAAGTTGTGAACAGTTCCTCTGTGGATCAGTTCAAGAAAAGGTTAGACCAAATTTTGCACACTATTTGAGTGTGTAGAAAATTTTCCGTGGCACCCGTTGCCATTGGTACCTCCTCGGTATGGGCCGCAAGGCCTTTTGAGGTACTTCTTTTCCTTGTAACTCCTTGTAACTCTCTCTCTCTCTCTCTCTCTCTCTCTCTCTCTCTCTCTCTCTCTCTTTTTTGAGGAGGATACAGCCCTGTACACCAAGCTCAGTAGCCTGCTAGGGGATAGGGTGTGTGTAGTTTTAGGAGACTTCAACTGTCGCAGCATAAAGTGGGAAAACAGGACTGCCGATGCTGAAGGGAGGAGGCTAGTTGACTTTGCTGATGAGAACTTCCTCACTCAGTGGGTCAACGAGCCTACACGAGGCGAAAGCGTTCTAGACTTAGTATTCACGACCGAAGACAACCTCGTCACTGGCCTCACCGTTGACGAATCATTGGGCGGGAGTGATCACGGTCTTATTAGGTTCCGTGTGTGCGTCCCTCGGGTGAAGCGTAGTAACTCGAGAGGCAGTAAGCTCGATCTCCGGCGGGCGAACTTTGTTAGCCTCAGGGATAGCGTAGGAGAGATGGGGTTAGAGGTTGGCGGCGATGTTGAGGGAGTGTGGAGTGCATTCCGGGACGAGTTTATGGTGCTGCAGTCTGCTGCCATACCCTCAAAACCGGTCACCCCTGCTTCAACGCAGCCTAGGTGGTTCAATCGTGACATCGCTTCAGCTATCCGAAATAGGAAAGTAGCGTATAGGAGGGCGAAGGCCAATCGTTTCCACGAGAACACTGAAGCGTATGTCCACCTGTGTAGGGAAGTGAAGGCGAAGGTTAGGCTAGCGAAACGTAACGAAGAACTACGGGTGTCAAGCCTCTGCAAGGGGAACCCTAAGGAGTTCTTCAGTTATGTTAATAGTAGAAAGCCCATTAGAAGCATGATAAAGGACGGAAGCGGCGTTCTGCGGACCTCCGACGCGGACATCGCTAATGTGCTTAATGAATACTTTGCGGGAGTGTTCACCAGGGAGGATACCCGCGTCATCCCCGAGCCAGGCGTGAGGCACGAAGGTGCTGGCCTGGATAGTGTTAGATGTACCGCGACAGTCGTTGCCGATAGAATAGACAAACTGAGCGCGTTTAAGGCTCCTGGGCCAGACCAGTTTCTCCCCAGAGTGTTGCGAGAAGTGCGCGACCAGGTGGCTCCCCACCTGGCTACAGTCTTCAACAAATCGTTGGAGATGGGCCAGGTGCCTGGTGACTGGAGGGAAGCCAACGTGACCCCTATCTTTAAGAAAGGGGATCACGAAATTCCAGGGAACTATCGTCCCATTAGTCTCACTTCAGTTGTAGGTAAATTATTAGAAGGGATAATAGCTGATAGGATCGTTGACCATTTGGATTCCTACAAGCTGCTTGGGGACTCCCAACATGGGTTTAGACGGCATAGGTCGTGTCTCACCAACTTGCTCGAGTTTTTCCACGTCATGTTGAGTGAGTACGATAAGAGTAGGGCGATTGAAATACTTTATCTCGACTTTCAGAAAGCCTTTGATAAGGTACCTCACCGCCGGCTAATGGCGAAAGTGCGCGCGCTGGGTATCGGTGGGGAAATAGGTAGGTGGATTGAAAACTGGCTGAGGAATAGGCGGCAGAGGGTGGTAATTAAAGGGGCTAATTCGGGTTGGGCCTCGGTCACTAGTGGGGTTCCTCAGGGTTCCGTTTTGGGGCCACTTTTGTTTATCATTTACATAAATGATATCGACGGTGGCATCATCATGCGGATCGCCAAATTCGCTGATGACACCAAGCTTGGGGCCAATGTTGGGACGCCCGAAGCGATCGAGCAACTGCGTGCGGACCTAGGTAGGATAGGAGAGTGGTCCGAAAAATGGCAAATGCCGTTTAACTTGGGTAAATGCAAAGTGATGCACATTGGCTACGCCAATCCCAAGTCGGACTACTCGATGTTGGGTAGTAATATCGAGGTGACTGATTTAGAAAAGGACTTGGGTGTGCTAATTAGCAGCGACCTTAAGTTTACGAAACAGTGTGTAGAGGTGGAAAAGAAAGCCCAGAAACTATTGGGTTATATCAGGAGGCAATTTCAGTTTCGGAACAAGGAGATTGTGCTCTCACTGTACAATTCCCTTGTTCGGCCGCACCTGTAGTATGCTGTGCAGTTCTGGTCGCCCGCCCTCAGGAAAGATATTGAGAGGCTGGAGCGAGTGCAGGCGAGGGCCACAAAGTTAATCCCTTCCGTTAGGCATATGGGCTACAATCGACGGTTACGCGCCCTGAACTTGTTTTCGCTTGAAACTCGGAGGCTGCGCGGTCAACTGATCGAGGTTTTCAAACTCTTACGCGGGTTGAACGATGTCGATTTTAGAAGTATGTTTAGTTTAAATGTTAACCCAACTCGCAACAATGGTTGGAAGTTGGATTTTAAACGGTTTAGGACTAATGTGTGTGGGAATTACTTTACGTATAAGATCTGTGACACATGGAACAGGTTACCTTCGGAAGTTGTGAACAGTTCCTCTGTGGATCAGTTCAAGAAAAGGTTAGACCAAATCTTGCACACTATTTGAGTGTGTAGAAAATTTTCCCTGGCACCCGTTGCCATTGGTTCCTCCTCGGTATGGGCCGCAAGGCCTTTTGAGGTACTTCTTTTCCTTGTAACTCCTTGTAACTCTCTCTCTCTCTCTCTCTCTCTCTCTCTCTAAATTCTAAAAGAATAATTAAAGGGCAGGTGCATTATAGCCTATTGACTCTATGCATACAATTCCGTTATGTACATACAACTGTGGAAATAAATTCGCCGAAATATTTTTAAGATTAACCTAAAAATGATTAATTTTTTTCTTTGGCAAGAAGAAATATACTTTAAAAATTACAAAATAGTAATCAATTGGTCTTTTTTAAAATTTTATTTATTATTTAATTTTTGAGAACTTTTCTTCTGAACTGCACAGCCATTTATTCATATTGATTACCAAAGTTTAGAGAAAAACAGACAGATTGAAAGCTCAACTTCATACAAAGAAAAAAGTGTTATACGTTTTGAAGGAAGTGTTTACATTTAGTTTACTTACCAGATGTTCATATAGGATCTAAAATCCTTAGTTTATTCTTTCGTTATTTGAACAGTCTTAGCCTTATTATGTCCTTTTTTATGTAAAGTTGAGAAAATAAGTTTGTTTGCGTTATCAACAACGAATCACTATTCCTCCACAACCTCATACGAAAGGTCATTGATAGCAAACCGGGAGTGATATTACAGCCCATTATATAGGTTTTAAGTCTTATGTGAAACTGATTAAATATTTGAACATATACCTAAGCCCAAAGATATTTAGTTTCCCAAAATTTTCAGGCTAGGAACCCCCTTTGATATCGAAAGAAATTTTCTGGACCAGATTTAGTTTTCATTATTTAAAAAAACTTACATAAATTAATATCTAAAAATAGGCATTGTTCATTATCAGGGATTCAGGATAGGTTGAAAAATTTGTACACACCTTTTGAGGTAATGCTCTAGTATTGGTTATTTCGTATTGGACTCCAACGGGGGTATTAAAAAATTTAAATATTTAATGAACTTTGTTACTCTATTTCTGAAAACAGTTGTAAAGGAATTGCAAAAATTCAAAAGACTGGTAATACTGATGGAAACCCGTTCATGCAGAATAAAAAGGTTCTGGAGACAAACTTTCCCGTTCCTCCTCGCAGTTGTTCGAAAACCCTATTGGTTGACAACTCTAACCTGTTTCCATATTTTCACCTCTACATGGACCATACATACTGTAGCTTACCGCGGATCTGACTGACTAAATGGTTATAAACCAAATATTGGGCAAAAACAAGTGCGCTGAATTCAGACTGGCTACAACCTCTCACTACACTCATTTATAAGGAACTTTGAGCTATTCTCTAAATATACATAACTTTTAAGGGATATAAAATTCTAAGCCAAAACAACACAGCAAGCAATTGCTTAGTTTTCTTTTACTGTTTGTTCTGAGTTTTTTTTTTTAATTTTATAACATGTCAGCCGTGGTTGTTCAATGCCACCCCACGCAAAGAGACTGGTCCAATTCTCGTTAATTTTGCACATAAAGAGTTTTGCACATAATTTTCACATTTTATTCTAATTCTAGAGCTGCAAAAAACTGTTTTCATAATTTTCACATTATCATTCTCTAAAAAATTAGGCATAATTAACAACGTCAAATTTATTTAAGATTTTAAAGGTTGAAATTAATTCTTACTTAGGCGTAAAAATGTATAGTATCTAATGATTTATTATCAGGAGGAAGAAGGTTGTGAGCGTTGCGCATTATATGCTCTTTAATTTATTAATATGCTTATGCAAATAAGGCATCCAAAATTGGTTTGTTTATGGAAATAACTTCTAACAAATGACTCGTAAAACGACAAAGCGATATTTATTTTCTTTGCTTTAGGGATTTTTTAACGGTGGCGGAAGGGGGGGAAAGAATATATTTTGAACTCCCTCCGCAAGAATCACTAAAGCCTCATTTGTAACAACCTGTATGCATAACAGTAAGCATTATATAATATATATTTAGTCATAAATGCCCAGGTTGGTCGAACATTTGTGTAAATTTTCGTCCTTGACTATTTTTTATCCAGTAGGTTTAACAGGTTACATATTTCATAGTTTCAAATTTTTAATCACTTTCTCTTGCGTTGAAGTAGAAATGGATTCTAAACGAAAGTTTAGAGAAAGCTTTTTTTACTGTATACAATGGTTACATTTTTCGAATTTCACCCGTATTAGAATTTTTATTAAAGAGAACTCGAAATCAAATAAGTCGTCCTTTATGCTTCTTCAGCCTTTACACACACACTTTGATTTGTTTAAGTTAGGTTACGCTAAGTTAGGTTAGGTTAACCAAACAACCTAACCTAACCTAGCGTAACCTAACCTCAAACAGGTAGGTCGTACAAGAAAATCCGACTTATTTACAAAGTTCGACGTAATTGGTAAAAAAGATAACTTACTATTGTCACTACCGCTACCATTACATTGATAAAAAAGTAACGCCGTTACCGCTTCAGTTATTTCTATGAAAAAGTAACGCGTTACCGTTACCGCTACCGTTACTTTTAAGAAAAGAGTAGAGTAAAAAAGCCCAAATTATACTCTATATCAGTGGTTCCCAACCGGTTTTGGCTTATGGCCCCCCTTAGGAACCTTATTTTTTCCCGTGGCCCCCATAAGCATTATTTTCAGTAGGTAATATGCAGATTTAACTCTATTTTACAAAATAACATTTTCCTGTGGCCCCCTTCAAATGTGCCATGGCCCCCAGGGAGCCATATGGCCCCCGGTTGGGAAACACTGCTCTATATGACAAAAAATCAAACAAACTCAAATCGAAAAATGGCCTGTCCAAAGAAAACTAATCTTGCAGATTGTTTAGGAGTGTGTTGTTCGATTTCAGGAACACTAGTTTTTCAAAATTGGCATCTGATAGTCCTCCTCGTTTGGAAAAGCTGACAGCTAATTAACAGCTAATAAATGATAATAGTCAAATGATCATTTTGAACGTAACGAATAGCGAGTAACGATTAAAATTGCTCTAAAAAGTAGTGCTGTTACTATTTTCGTTACATCTCAAAAGTGACGGCGTTACCGCTACAGCTACTAAAAAAGTAACATCGTTACGTAACGCGGTTACTCCCAACACTATATATATATATATATATATATATATATATATATATATATATATATATATATATATATATATATAAAATGTCACGTTAAGGGTAAACTAATTTTCTTGCCATTTTCTTGCCATTCTCCTACCTACTTCTGGGTCGGGAACCTGCGGCTCCAAAGATCCATTCTTGTGTCTCTTAAACTATAAATACATATCAAGTACTTGACTTACAGTATAATAAAGCTAAAATAATATGAAATAATAAACGTATGAATAATACAATACAGTATGTTTGTTTCAGATATTAATATTATTGCTGATATAATAATAATAATATAATAATTATTATTATTATTATTATTATTATTAGTAGTAGTAGTAGTAGTAGTATTGTTTTAATATTTTTATTGTCATTAGTACAAGATAAACAAGTTCCTTATATCAATTTAATTATGTATTTATCGCTGGCCCACATAAATGTGTTTATTGCATTATAATTATATGAAAAAAAATCAGTATATTTATACCTGCAGCTCTTTATTATTATTTTATATTATATAATATGGTTTTCAGGCTGTTAAAGGTTCCCGAACCCTCTCCTATTTAGTACTTACATTAGATTACTTAGAAATCTTGCCTTTTATGTACCGCACTTATTTAGTGAACTGTCACCTTTGACCACGGACGCGAAGTGGCGCTACCATAGCAACGAATAGCAAAGGATATACGAGGATCAAACCCAATATGTCACTTTCGTGATGTGCTTTTCCACCGCCATCAGTACGTAATCAAAGGTTTTGGTCCTCATTCGTATACAGTATATTCGAAAAGTTTGACAGGACCTTTTCTCAATTGTTTGAGTAGGTATTTAGCCTTTTTCGCACTGTTACCCCTTGAGCTAGCCAACAAAACAGTAATTACCCCGCCTCCCCTTTTTAAATGGCAAATATGAGAAAAGGAAAATTAAGAAAGAATAACAAAGTTTTAGTAGAACCATAACTCAGCTTTTTTTTGGACAGGGGCGCTAGCTTGTTTACCCCCCCCCCCCCGCCAAAAAAAGGTCGAATTATCATCCGGGGACTAATTACTCCCAGGTTAAATACCACTGGAGTAGGTGATGGTGCTCCCCACATTCTTTCTTCAGCTTGTTTATTGGGCGTAGCCAAAACTTACACGTTCTCTGCGTTAATAATTCACTGTACAACAAATTTTCGGTTTAGAAAAAAAACAGGAATAACATTCGGTCATTCTTAATATTTCGAGTGTGCTGATTCCAAATCTGAAAATAATTTTTTTTCTATCACGTAACGTTTTTTTGTAATGACTGCTTAAAATCTTCACACCAAAAAATAAGAATATATTGATAAACAGATAAGATTTATCATATGGAACAGTTTAATTATTGCTATACTTCAACATATATCCACAAAATTAACATAAAAAACTCGTATTATACTGTTTACAACTCATTATTTGTATTTATGCTGGCGTTTGTGTGATGCTTCTGGTTGGTCACGCTTTAAATTCCAGCAGAAATCGGCCAGCAGAGCAGGACTCCACTTCCCTTTGTATCGGCTCTCCATTGTGGCTATATCCTGGTGGAATCTCTCCCGGTGTTCGTCGCTAATAGCAGATGCGTTTTTCGGAAAGAATGAGAGATTTGAATGCAAAAAATGAATTTTCAATGACATCTTACATCCGAGACGTTGGTATGAGTTGATAAGTTGATCCACAAGTGCAGCATAGTTGTCGTATTTAGTCTTTCCTAGTAGACCGCTGCACACGTTTTTGAATGCACGCCAGGCTGCCAACTCAACCTCATCCATCACCGCTTCAAAGTGTTCGTCTAGCATGAGTTGGCGAATTTGAGGGCCGACGAATATGCCTTCTTTAATCTTGGCATCACTTATTTTTGGGAATTTTTCCTTTAGATATTTGAAGGCAGGCTTATCCTGTTTCAACGCCTTTGCAAATTGTTTCATGAGCCCTAGCTTTATGTGAAGTGGCGGCAAGATAACCTTTTCCTTTCGTACTAGTGGTTCGTGAATAACATTGTGAGATCCAGGTGAGGACTTGTCTCGCGGCAGCCATACTGAGCGAGTGTAGTGTTCAGACCTTGCTCGGCTATCCCACTTGCATAGGAAACACGTGTATTTCGTATAGCCAGTTTGCAATCCATTGAAAATAGCCACAACCTTCAAATCTGCGCAGATAAGCCATTCATGTTCATTGTATTTTATGCAATCCAGAATAAAAGCAACATTGTCATACGGTTCTCTCAAGACGACTGAATGAGCGATCGGAACAGAAGGCATTGTGTTCCCATTGTGTAGCAGTACACCCTTAACACTGGACAGAGATGCATCAATGAACAATCTCCACTGATTCGGTTCATAGCACAAACCCAGAGCATCGAACAGACCATGTATATCAATGCAATAATAAAGATTGTTCTTCATTGTGAAATATTCCTGCAAATCCAAGGAGCTCTTTCGGAATGCTGTAATTCGTACGTCTTCCGCTAGCAGATTCCATTCTTGTAGACGTGAGGCCAGCAGTTCACTGTGTTGCTTGGTAAGTATTAAATCACGGACCAAATCATTGAGTTCAGGCTGCGTGATGAGATGTTGTTCTTTCTTGGACTCGACTTGAGCTTCATAGCATTCGCCGTCTGATTCCGACTTGTCAGAGTCTGTTATCGGTCGGGATTTCAGCTGGAGGACGAGGGATGGGTATATCTGTAGAATGTTCCACAGGACGCATAGCAGAACGAAAATTTTCCCTTTTCTGTTGCAACCTGTAATGTGTGACAATAAACATTGTTGACTACTTAAGATAGCATAATTGTGTAATACATTATGCAGAGAGGGATATGCTAAAATGTGCTACAAAACACCAAATTTGACGTATATTCAGAAAAATAAAAGATTCAAACCTGTGATGTTCGTTAAGCAGAAATAGCAATCAGTTGAATGGTCCAGCGGCTCTCTCCATACCATTGGGACACCGAATCCCAGACCAGGATCGGTGCCTTCGAACCATGCAGATAACGAGGTTGTACATCTCACACAGCAGATATGAGGCGCCCAGTGCTTGTCCTGATCACCAACTTTGCATGCGAAGTATAATTCATAAAGCTTTTTCACATGAGAAGTCAACTTCCTTTTATACTGTTTTAACGTTAATGTCCCACAAATATAACAAAAACTGTCTGGCGAATTTTTGCACTCTCTAGGCATTGTAGCATAACATCAATAAAAACCTGTAAAATATGAAAATGATAGATCAATTTGCAATTTCACACAATATAGACAGTGTCGGTGAAATATACATATGGTAATTTGATAGCTGTTATTCAATAATACTCACTTATAGCACCGATTTATGAAAAAATATGGCTGACAATTTTGTTTTAAATGATTAATGAAAGAAGTTTTTCATAAAATTAAAGTGGAAACACAGAGCCGAACACCACCACCACAGCGTATGCATGACTGAAGAAAATGTAAAAGATGCTTTCAGAGAACCAGTGGTTCTCAAAATGATACAATGAAATAGGGTCATTTTCATAAAATCGGTGGCTGATACAAATAAATGAGTGTTATTTTTGCAATCTACGCATATAATTAGCCATAAAAATGACGATCTCATTTCCGTTTTTTTTTTCACTGTTGTATAGTGATAATTTACTGTTTAATAAAGGTTTTTCTCACTAGTAAAAATAAACTTTTTGTTAATATGAGTAATAGTACAATGATGTACTCAGAATTTTTTATTTCGTTTTGTTACTGAGTTATACATAAAGCTAATTTTGCCTACTTTTTATTTATAATGCTCTATTATGCCACGTGTAACTAAGGGCTTCTGGCAATATTTATACTTTATTGACGCTAAAACTTTAAATTATTATTTCAAATGAAATACAGTCACGGCAAATAGAACTGGAACCTTTCCATATAGAATTTGGCCTACTTTGAAAATATGACAAATGAGCAGTTTAACACTTACATTAATATTTAGTTATGTTGCCCTTGGCCTTGATGACCATCTGGAGACGTTTTGGCTTGCTATCACTCAGTTTTTGAAAATAATCCAAGGTCATGTTCTTAATCCACAACGACTTGATCTCGCGCTGCAGACTATCGAGTGATGTGGTGTCGATGTTTGAAAGCTTCTGCTTCATGACATTCCAGCAGTTCTCGATGGGATTCAGGTCAGGGCTTTTTCCTGGCCACTTCAGCACGTTAATATTATTGTCAGCAAGCTACTTTTACACTTTTTTCGCCTTATGACAAGGCGCACTGTCGTGCATGAAAACACTGGCGCCGTGTATTTCGTAAAAATTAAGCTGCCAGACACCGCAAGATTATTTCGTCACTCGTATAGAGCCACTCTGGCAAATTAAACTGGGGCAGCTTGACAATAAAGTTTATATGGAAAGGTCCCAGTTCTATTTGCCGTGCAACTATTTCAATATCAGATAACTTCGTGTCAAAAGTTGTATTATTTACAGTCTCATGAATCTGTAGTCCAACAAAATCCCTTCTTTCAGCTTGGCATCACTGATTTTCGGGAGCTTAGCCTTAAATTAGTTGAAGCCCTTTTCGTCTTAGTCTAACTCCTCGACAGAGTTTTTCATTAAGCCCAGCTTGATATGTAGAGGGGGAAGGAAGACCTTATTCGGATCGATTAATGGCGAATGCTTAACAGTACTCCTTTCAAGAGTGAATTCTTCTCTCGAAGGCCACTGCTTCACCAAATAGTGCTGTTCATTTGCACAGCTATTCCAGAGTCAAAGAAAGTAGCCAAACTTTGTGAAGCCTGGTTGCAAACTAAGTTGAATTCCTATGACTTTTAAATCGCCGCAAATGTTCCAGTCATCGTTCTTATTTGATGGCACTGATAAGAATGACTATACTTTCAATCACTGGGGTTATGCTCAACCTAATTCATGCATAAAGCCATTGACATTGTGCACACGCAAATAGAATCTTGCATTTGGAAGTAGGTTAATAATACTGTGTTGTGGTTCCTGAATACAGAAATTTTGCTACATTCTGCCAGTGGATTCCACTGCTATAACCTTGAACCAATTTGTTCATCTTGTTGCTTTAATAAGATTAAATCACGTACCAGATCATTCAGTTTGTTGGTTTGTTAAGTGTGGCATTCTGTCTTCTTTCTCCGAGGTTTGTAAGTGTCATTTGAAGCTGAGTGTGTCTTTTTCAGCTGTTCGTATATCTTCATCATACTGTTGTTCTCCCAAGTTTTCGGTGGGGTCGGAATTGCCAATTCCTCCTCATGAGGAATTGATCTAATAGCAGAAGGCACATTAGCGTAATGGATATTATGCTTGTTGCTAGAAGAGAACCCAGCAATTTTCGTGAAACAAAAGTAACAGTCACTGCTGCGGTCCTTTGGCTCTCTCCACAACATCGGAATAATAAAAGGCATTGAACATAGCCCGAGATTCGTTACACATGAAATGCAACATATATGAGGAGCCCAACGTTTGTTCCGATCTCCAATTTTGCAATGAAATTAAAGATGATAGGCAATCTTTTTGAGTAGAGCCATGGTCTTTCGCTGTAACTTTCTTCTGAATTTGCTACACACATAACAAAAACAGTCTGCATTGTTGATGCATCTACGGATACTGCTTTGATGCATAATTCAAATCTGAAAAGAAACAAAGAGAGACGAGATTAAAATATACCTGCAACTCACAGAAAAAACATACCTTTTTCTAACCAATTTCAGATTGCCAAATTACTTTCAAATTCATGTTAGGTGATATTCATATTCAAACATATAACATGTAAGTGCAGCTGTAATTTCTGTAGTCCATCATGAAAGTGAATATCACTTTCTGCATTCCCAATTCTTTCCAGCCAACCGTGGTCATGTTAGTGATAAGTATGGCGAAAGTTTTCACCACGACATTGTTGTCATGGAGAAGCGTTTACCAAGGCAAATGGAATCCAAGTACGATGGCAGATTACTGCTGTGAAGTGAAGCTATAAAAAACTTTTCGGCAATGTGAAATGCTTTATTCATGTTTCCCCTTTATATATTCTTGAAAATCGGTATCATAGGACATAACATGTTTGTTCATATTTCAAAAATTATACGTGTTATGCGAAAATGGATACTTTTACTCAAATCGGCATAGAGACAAATGAAAGTTAAAATTTGTTGACCACCGTAAATTATATTTTACTTTATACTTTGTTACTTTATGAAGGTTTGAACGACGGTTCAGGATCGACCTGCGGTCGAGCCCTTTGCAGCATCCCGCCTCATTTGCGGGATTTGGTGGAGGAGGGAATTGCTTTCCGATCTCCACGCATGGCTGGTCAGGGACTTTGCACAGGAATCTGTCAGCTGGTTCTTGAAGTTATTCAGGTCGGTGTGCTGGAGGTCCCCCGCATTTAAAAGCTTTGGGTCTTGTATTCTGAAGGTATTTTCTATCCTCATTTTTATGGCCTCCTATCCCACTGCAGCTGGGACAGTACAAAATCTGCCTCTTCTCTCATTCTGTTTTGTTTCTTTTTCATTTCTAAGGTTAGGGACAAAACCCCTCGAGTATTTTCCATATGTATATTATTATGTACCGCTCTTGCTTTCTTTCGAGAGAGTAGAGTTTAAGTGATTGTAGTCGAGACCAGTAGTCTTCACCTTTCGTTTCCTCTACCTTAGACGCAAAGGTCCTTTGTATAGCTTTAATGTTCGCAATGTCTCGTTTTCTGTTTGTACTTGTGAGTACTGAGCAATACTCAATTATCACTGGTCTGCGTTTGAAATTTTTTTTCCTGAGATCAAGGTTTTTTTTAGTTGTTCTTTTATAATTTTTGCATGCTGAATTAAAAAATGTAACTCATTTTGCTCAATCAGGTCAGGTTTTTATGCTATCTCAATTTTAAAAAAATAGATAATTCGAAAATAATCGTTATGAAATTAGCAAGTTTATTTTTTTAAAACGGACTTAAATTGACAGAAAATGTACAAAGTATATAAAAAATGGTACACGAGTACAGTTAATGTGGACGAAAGGGCTTTCTCAAAGACTTTCGTCTGTGTTCCACAGCTGGAACGTCTCTCTTGAGGCACCAGCAGTAGTCCGCGAGCATGTTCACATCCCAGCGGCCCTGGTACCTCTCTTCCATCACTCGAATATCCTGGTGGAAGCGCTCTCCTTGCACAAAGTATATAAAAAATGGTACACGAGTACAGTTAATGTGGACGAAAGGGCTATCTCAAAGACTTTCGTCTGTGTTCCACAGCTGAAACGTCTCTCTTGAGGCACCAGCAGTAGTCCGCGAGCATGTTCACATCCCAGCGGCCCTGGTACCTCTCTTCCATCACTCGAATATCCTGGTGGAAGCGCTCTCCTTGCTCCTCGCTGACATCACCGCAGTTGTCCGGAAAGTAGTCTAAATGCGAGCTGAGAAAATGCATCTCTATGGACATACGTGCACCAAGAGCCTGGAAGCTCTGCAGGAGCTCCTCGACAACACGTTCGTACTCTGGACTTCGGTGGTTGCCCAGAAAATTCGTGACAATGGACTTGAATGCGAGCCAGGCATTGATCTCATTGTCCTCCAGACTTTCGTCGAATTGAGCATCTTTCATTAGCTCCCTGATCTGAGGGCCGTCAAAAATACCTGCTTTCAGTTTGCCCTCACAGACGCGTGGAAATTTCTGATTCAGGAAAGCGAAAGCTCGGCTTTCTTTGTTGAGTGCTCTGACGAAATTCTTCATAAGTCCGAGCTTGATGTGCAGCGGCGGAAGTAGAATCATCTGCGGATTCACGAGAGCGTGTGATAGAACGTTGTGCGAACCTGGTTCCAGGCCACGTCTTGCTGGCCAGTCGCGTTGTACGTATTTTGCTTGTCTGCTCGGCTGTCCCACAGACAGAGAAAACAGGGGTATTTGGTGTAGCTGCCTTGTAGACCCAGCACTAGGGCTATAACCTATAAATATATTATATATATATATATATATCAGGGCCTAAATATATATATATATATATATATATATATATATATATATATATATATATATATATATATTTGTTTTGTTTTTTGTAGACATGAACATACCTTTAGATCTCCGCATATCATCCAATTGTGATGTTTGTACTTCAAAGCAGTTAGCAAAAGCTCCATGTTACTATAACTTTCAGTCATCTGCACCGAGTGACCCACCGGAACAGACGCGACCTTGTTACTATTGTAGAGTAGTACTGCTTTCAAGCTTCTGCTTGAGAAGTCGATGAAGAGCCGCCATTCTGTAGGGTCATACGCTAAACCCATAGCTGCAATGAGGCCGCTGACGTTGTTACAGTAAACCAGCGAAGCTTCTTCGTCCAACGTGAAATATTCTCGAAACTCTTCTTCGCGGCTGCGATACCAGAAGAATGTTGTTTCTGGAGCTAACAAACGATTTTCGCGAAGACGTGACCCTAGCAACTGAGCAGATTCTTTGGACAAGCACAAATCTCTTGTCAAATCGTTCAACTCAGCTTGGCTCAAGAGTTTGGGTTGACTTGTCTCGGCAGTAGGTTGGTATGTACCAGATATGTCACCGTCATCCATTTCTTCATCTGAGTCGGACGACGAATCAAAGTTGTCGGGCGGTGTTGGAATTTGAATTTCTGGTCCATGAGGCACTGGCTTTATGGCAGATGGCACGTCTGGATACTTTACGAGTTGCTTGTTTTTTCGATTTATGCCTGAAAGGAAACAGATAAAGACAGACAAAGATAAGATAAAGACATATCTCATATATTACACTGGTATGCATATGAAATTTTTTTGTCTGCTGTGAGGGTTTTTTTAACTCATATTATATAATTCGACCATGCTGAATTCGAAAATGACATTGGTTTTCCTCAGTCAGGTCAGGTTTTTTCTCTATTGGCCATTTATTATAAGTCCAATTTTATCCCCAAATTTATTGATTTTTTTAGCTTAAACACTGTAGATACGAGTAATATTATAAGAACACTCGTGAAAAATGAAAACATTGTGTGAACAAATACTTTTATTCATACAATGAATATGGAAAAAAGTTTATTGAGGAAGGAATGAAGTTTTTTTGGCTTTCCGTCTGTGTTTTTCTTCGGGCACGTCTCGCTTCAAACACCAGCAATAGTCCGCCAGCATATTGATATCCCAGTTTCCCTGGTACCTCTCTTCCATTATTTTGATATCTTGGTGAAATCGTTCACCCTGTTCCTCACTATAATCCCCGCAATTTTCAGGAAAATAGTCCAAGTGGGACCACAAAAAGTGCATTTTTATGGACATGCGCGACCCATGAGCTTTGAAAGCTTCCATCAAGTTTTCGACAACGGACTCGTATTCTGGACTTCTACGCTTGCCAAGAAAATCAGTGACAACTGATTTGAATGCCTGCCAGGCATTCTTCTCAGTTGGAGTCATTGCGTTTTCGAACTGAGTATCCTTGATCAAAGTTCGAATTTGAGGACCATCAAAAACCCCAGCATTTAGTTTAGCATCAGATATATGAGGAAATTTACTCTCGAGATATCGGAATGCTGAACCCTCCTTATTCATTGATTTGATGAAATTTTTCATCAAGCCCAGCTTAATATGAAGTGGTGGGAGCAAAATTTTTGTTGGTGGTACAAGGGGCACTGAAACGACATTATGCGACCCAGGTTCAAAATTCTCTCTGGATGCCCATTCACGCTGTGCATAGTGCTTCTCATCCGCTCGGCTATCCCATTTGCAGAGGAAACATGGGTATTTCGTGTATCCCCCTTGCATTCCCAATACAAATGCCACAATCTGAAAAAAAATGAAAATATTTAAAGAATTTAGAGAATTTGTTCTATCAGATAAAAAATCTATGCATTGGACTGTATCACTTCTGTGGGGAAGTTAAGTGTTCTTATACGCTCTCAAATAACCTTTGGAAAAACAACATAGTCAATAGCAATAGTTTACTTATGATATTAGTATTACCTTCAAATCTCCACAGATCCTCCAGTTATGTTGGTCGTATACGAGAGCATCCAGTAAAATTTTCATGTTATCGTAGCTCTCAGTAAGTTGTACGGAATGTGCTACAGGGACTGATGCAACCCTATTCCCAATGTTGAGAAGTACTGCTTTCAAACTTCGTTTAGACGAGTCTATAAATAGCCTCCATTCTGATGCGTTATATGGCAGGCCCAAGGATTCGATTAGCCCCTCAACATTGCAGCAGTACACTAAGGAAGAGGTATTTTCGTGCACTGCAAAAAACTTGCGGAATTCTTCCTCTCGTTTCCTATACCAGGAGAATGTTGTTCCCGGAGCCAGCAAGTTGTCCTCTCGAAGTCGTGAGCCCAAGATCTCGGCAGCTAATTTGGAAAGTCCTAAATCCCTGGTAAGATCATTAAGTTTGGCCTGGTTGAGAGGCCTCGGCTCATTTGAAGCGGTATTTTGAGGTGTATATACGACTGGGACTGGTCATTGGCATTGGTCATTGATTCATCATCAGAATCATCGAAGTCCAGGGTTTGAGGTGGGTCGGGTATTGGAATTCCAGGACCATGGGGTACAGGTCTCATAGCAGAAGGAATGTCAGGGTATACAACAATGTGTTTATTCTTCTTGTTAACTCCTGAAAATAGAAACACAGAAACATGGATATAAAACTTGCATATGAAATAGAAGAAGCATTTAGACAGTGGCGGCTCGTGAGGGAAGGCTGCGGTCTGTAAGATATGAAATAGGTCGATGGAATCTGTATATTTTCTTTCTTTTTCATTCATATTGTCACTTCGGGGACAATATGAGTGAAAAAGAAAGAACATATACAATCATTGTATATGTAAATGTAACTTGTATAACAATATGTATGTGTAAATGTATTTTCTATAACAATATGTATATGTAAATGTATGATTACCATTATGGTGAATATTATGCTATATATGGTGAATATTACATTATAGTGAATATTATGTCAAGTTTCATACGAGGATTTCAAAATATTTAAGAAAAATAAATTTATAAGCCCACCTTGGAGGTTTGTCATGCAGAAATAGCAATCTGTCACGTGATCCTTTCCTTCTCTCCAAATCATGGGAATTCCAAAAGGCAAAGATTTCGCTCTGCCTTTGCTCCATCTTCTCAAATTTTCAATGCACGTCTTGCAGCACATATGAGGGGCGAAATTTTTGTCCTGGTCCCCTAGCTTAATTCCAAAGTATGCTCTATACATTGTCTTCACAAATTTAGTGATTTGGGACTGGTTATTTGGCATGGTAACCGTCCCACATATGTAGCAGAATCTATTGGGATCATTTTTACACGCTCTATTCATTATGAAATATTTTATCTATATGCCTGAAAAGTAAAAAAAGATATTATACAAGTGAAACAAGTGATGATAGATGTTACTGTTCCAATTCCGCTTTGACAAAATCACGAAAAATTCTATTTTACTTATGAGGCCATAGCCGGATAACCTGAGCTGATTGAGAAAAACGGATTGCAGATTCGAAATCAGCAGGAAACACTCTATAAGAATCACTTACAAAACCCTTGACAGCAAAATTGATGCATACCAGTGTTATCAGGGGACACCAAAAGGTAGACACTCTACCTTCTTGTGGCTCCAGCGCCGCAGACTTTCATCGCACGTTTTGCAGCATATGTGAGGGGCAAAGGCTTTGTCCTGGTCACCAAGTTTAACTCCAAAGTGGGCGTGATAGCTTTTCCTCACAAAATGTGTGATGTTTGACTGCCGGTCTGACATAGTGACTTTACCACAGATGTAGCAGAACCTGTTTGGGTCATTCTTGCACATTCTATTCATGCTGAAAAACAGTAATGACAATCGTAATTAGAAATAAGTTGTCTGTTTATTATATAGAGCTTGGCTAACACTTGGCTAAAATGTAAGTCTGTTTTAAAAAAATAGACTTGCTCATTTCATAACGATTATCTATTTTTTTTAAAATTGAGATAGCATAAAAACCTGACCTGATTGCGCAAAATGAGTTACATTTTTGAATTCAGCATGCAAAACTTATAAAAGAACAACTAAAAAAACCTTGACCTCAAAAATGACGCAGACCAGTGGATTATTGGTGGGACAAGACTCTTCCATAATTTGAGCATGATGTTTGCTTTTCCGCTGCAGATGCTCCTCCAGATGATTCCCATTATTTTTCTAGCCGTTGTAAGTTTGATGTTATAATGCTCTCTGGATTCTGCATCCGACGACATTATTACTCCAAGATCTCTGACTTGTGGGTTTGGCGTCACCTGTTTTACTTGCAGAGTTTTGTACCCTTTATTTTGTAGCACCTTCTTATTACCATATCTTCGAAGTTGGAATTTTTCTTCGTTGAACTTCATATTTTCATCTTCTGTCCACTGGAATAATGTTTCAATGTCGTTTTGTAATTTTTCTATGTCACCTTGGTTCAATATTTCCTTGCATATCTTTGTGTCATCTGCGAAACATGATACAATATTGTCATTAATATCTGCATCAGTATCTGCAATCATGATTATGAACAGCAAGGGAGCTAATACTGTACTACGTGGGACAGAGCTCATGACTTCTGAGACTTCGATTTAACTCCATTTACTTCCACTCTTTGTGTTCTTTGAGTCAGAAAATTAAATATCCATCTTCCTAGCTTTCCAATAATTCCTCTATTCTTAAGTTTGTGTGCTGTAATTCCATGGTCACATTTATCGAGGGTAGTATTTATCAAAGTCAATATATATTAGATCTATGTTTTGTTCTCGACACAATGTTTCCAATATTTTCTCCTATTGATCTAATAGCTGTGATGAGCATGATCTTCCAGCCCTGAAGCCATGTTGATTTGCTTTGTATAAATTCTTTTCTTATAGGTAGTAAGTAGTTTTGCCTAATTATACATTCAAAGCACTTTATAAGGTGGGAAGTGAGAGCTACTGGCCGATAATTCTTGGGCATTCCTCTGTTACCACCTTTAAATAAGAGGGCAATGTTCGTGTTCTTTAATGGAAGTGGAATTTGTCCTGTGTCGAGTGATTTCCTCCATAGTTAGTATAGCAGCTTGGCAATACTCTTTTTACATTTCTTCAGAAACGTGGTACTCCACGTGTCTGGCCCTGGTGCCGAATTGTCTCGCATCTGTGATAGAGCCTTAATTACATCTCCTTCCGAGAACTCTAAGTTTATTAATAGGTTTATGCCGGAATTTGTTCTTGGCTGATTTGTATCAATGTCGAAAAATTTATCTGAGTTTTCTACTTTCTTCTTGGAGTTTGGGTTGCTAAACACAGAGTTAAATTGTACCTTAAGCAGTTCGCTCATTTTTTCTCTAGGTCATTTGTGTATTCGGCCTCCCCATCTATCAAGAGACCAATATTCTTTTTACACTGCATTTTTCTTTTCGCAAACTAGTAGAAGTATTTTATTTTTTTTTATGTTTTCTGCTACCTTGTTTTCCTCCTCTTTTGTCCTATGTATGAATGTTTGTTTAAGGTCCATTTCTATTTCGCAAATTTTTTTTCTAGTTGGAGTCTCCTTTTTTCAGTTCTGCATCCTTGGAGATTTTCTACGGTTTGTTTTCGTTGTATAAGTCATGTCCTGATTTTTCTCTCGAGCTTGCTACGTTTTCGTTTTTTGTCTCTCTGGAACACATTTTAGTAATGTAGGTTTAGTTTCAGTTCCTATTATACATAGTAGGGTTTCTTTTTCAGGGGTTTTCACTATCCCGATTTTCCAGGACAAAATCGGCCATCATCCCGGGATCCCGGGATTTCCCGGTTTATTGTAAATACATATATTATCAAGAACAATACATGCCAGATATCGCTCGCTCTTTAATTATTAAAAAATAATGATAAAGTCTTTTAGCATTAGATAAAGCTAGAATTGTTAGTTAATATTAAATATAAATATATAAATATTTTAACACAATAATGATAAATATAATAAAGGATAGAGCCTTGGCCGAGTTTCAAACACTGCAGAACAATAAATATGGTATATAGCTTAGGCGGCTCTGCCTACAATGCTAATTTGCAGCTTTGCACTTCAACAAAAATAAATGATATTATAGCGTAATTTATACGAACACAACACCTTTTATATACTTCTAACTAATTTTTAGTAAAAAAGATAAGAGCAAAAGGTGTGCCACTGAATTGAAAATAACCTAAATTAAAATCCACTGAAACACAAAATGTTCGATTCAGGGAATTCAGTTCGAGTCAATCATAAAAAATACCAGTCATATTACACATGCACAACATCATACAGGACTATTATAGGCACTATTCGAGTTGTACAACGCATCGTGATTCGTGCTATTATAAATTTGTTATCAGTCTTTATGTTTGTATTTTCTAGATAGTAGTAAATTAAAGTAAAACTATTTGAAATAACTTTTTAGAATACTTTGTAAAACCCGGGGAATCCCGGGATTTGCTGCGCTTGTCCGGGATTTAATGTTAACCATTTTCCGCCCGGGATCCCGGGATCTCAGGATCTCGGGATCTCGGTTGAGAAACCCTAATACCAGTATTTCTTCTGGAGTCTTCTTGTGAAGTAGCAATTCCCAACTTACTTTCTTTAAATCTTTCTTTTAAATATGATTTTTCCATTTAAAACACACCCTCTTTTATCTTCGAGGGAAACATGATTGTATGGTTCAACTGCGCAGTTTGCGCTGTGTGCTCTGTTTACTGCTTTGCTGTTCACACCACTGATCGCGCTGCTTTGGTGATCGCTAACAGAGTATCCGGTCCGTAGTTTTTATTCGTCCATAGGCAAATTCTGAAGTTTTATACGCGGCACGTCACTTAAGTTAAGATTTTAATATACAGGGTGTTTCAGGTCGACCATAAAAAGATGGAAATTGGCGGAATTTGCAGTTTGTATTTGGTATTTGAAGTTGTACCTGCAATAAAAAGAAACGCTTCATATTAGTTACGGAATTACTATGACAAACTTCAAATACCAAATACAAATTACAAATTTCTAGGGTCAACCTGAAACACCTTGTATATTATGATCAGTGTGGTAGCAAGGACTGAACAGGTGGACGACCGCCCCTGGCATCATCAGAATGGAGGCGCAGGCGCCGAACGGAGGAAACCATATCATCAAATGTTAACAATGCATTCCATTCTTGGTTAAAAGCCGATACATTGAATCTTGTAGACATGTTACATCTTAATCCAAGATGCTCTTGTTTAGACATTCATGTAATAGACCACTCGAATGGCCTCTGAATACGATCCTTATGACTAGAAATATTTCATTTTAGGGCATTGACAAATAAATGTTATTTTATTGCTAATTATTAATTAGCAATGAAAATTTTTGGTGGGAGGCGTATGAATATGGTTTTTCTTTGACGGTCACTCAAATGGATCAAGTCTTATCAAAATTGTCAGTGATAATTTCACAAGCGTGGGTATGCGTTTAACATGCGCTGAATGCCTCCATGTATATGTATTATTTTGTTGTTCGTATGTTCAGTCGTTAATATATGTTACGACAGAATGCAAGACGAGATTTTTTTAACTACGCTATGCCTATATTGTAAAGAGCGGAACATAATGTGACGCACAATAATTGCAGTTAATTTTCTGATGACTTACATTTTGTGGTTGTGAATATTCCTGACCGCACTTACACAGAACACTAAAATAAGAAATAAATAGCAGCATAAAAAATGCAAACTTCCGTAAAAAACACCAGGAATACAAAACATGAAAACAAGTTAACGAAATTATCGATACTTAAAATAAAACAACACAAACTTTTCCGTCCAATAATTTTAACACAGTTTCGTTAAAAACAACATATTTTCCTGAGTGATTGTGAATGCAATGAAAATTTGCAAAAACGTCTGGCAGCGCCCACACAGGAACGCTAAGAATGTACATTGTACAATCTCTGAAGAAATATGCAAGGGAGAATTAAAGAGGATTGGTTGGGGTTAGGTAATTATGTTGTTGTTTCATTTGGCTGTGTATACTGTATAGAGTAAGAACCGGTGGCCGGATTTGGTTTAAAAAAGTGGTAGTTCTCTCTCTCTCTCTCAATGAAACTCCTTTTGCTGACCGAGAAGTAATTAGCGAAGTCAGGGCCGGCCTTAGCAATTGCGGGGCCAAATTTGGACCATTTTGGTGGGGCCTCCTGGACTTAAGATTATTTCAGATTAGGTATCAGGAATATATGCTATTACGTTGTATTAAAAATATAACAATATCTATATTTATTAGCTTATATTTTGACATAAAACGTGTTAAAACAAAACTATACTTATAAAGAAATCTTTCTAGCTTTCTGTTCTGCAAACTCTTTCAAAATTTTGTCGAAGTTTAAGTTTTTTGCTTCATCACAGTCATCACATGAGCGTGACATCTGTTAGCGCAATTTCCAAATCTGCAGCATGTTTTTGTAATTCCTCCTTTGGAATTTGTTGAAATTTACTAAAAAAGCCAAATAAATCAACGTGTTTTTTCAACTGCTTAAACCGTGGCTCCAAAGACTGCATTCCTTATTTTTCAAAACTGGAGGTGGCAGCCCTAGTGCGGGGCCCATGTGAGCGCGGGGCCCAATTTGGTCAAATAGGTTCAATTGGCTTAAGGCAGGCCCTGAGCGAAGTAAATTTAGGACGAAATTTGTCGGTGCGGAAAAGATATTAATTCGATCATTGCTCATTGTTAGAGACGAAAATTAATGTTTGAGAGGAATCTTTGGAAATCAAATGCCTCCAAACTGTGCACGTTTATTTTAATGGAAGCTACTTGTGGTTTTGCAAAGTAGGGTTGTAGGCTAACTGTTAGAAGAGTAAGATTAATTGTTCTTGCTGGTTAGATATAGTAGAAAATTAGGCTTTTATTGACATATAAATATTGAATAATGTATTGTTTGTTCTCCAACCAGTAATTTAGCCGTTATACAAGTTGGAGTTGGAGGAATAATAGGTAGTTATTATAAGTGTAATTTGTCATATATCCACATACACACTTACAATATGACACAAACCAGTACATATATATACTTGGGTAGAGATCCTACGTCCATTTGATTTCACTATCCTTCGTCTGAGCGTGGTTTGGGAGAGAGCTGTTATCCTTTCCACTGTGGAAGGAGGCATGGATGATGTAAATGATTTAATTCACAGTCGATGGTTGTAAAAAACTAAATAAAATCACGATGTAGCTACGTAGCGCTTCATCCTACACTCTATATATTTCACTTTGTAATTTCCTTCAAGCGAGACAAATTTAAACGAAAGGCGTTTTGTATTCAAATTCGCTCTTTCAGTTATCCTTTTCTGATTTTTCCTTACCCGTTATTTTAATTTTTTGTTATCACTGAATTTACTTTAGTTACAGAACTTTTTTTTTTTTAATTTACTTTCCCTCTTCTTGAACTAATCATCAGGAGTTTTGGGATTTCCATCTCTCTCACTCTCTCTCTCTCAGTGAAACCCCTTTTGCTGACCGAGAAGTAATTAGCGAAGTAAATGGAGTAAATTTGTCGGTGCGGAAAAGAGATTAATTTGATCATTGCTCGTCGAATCATCATTCAGTTGATCGTTCGCCGGTCCCGAATTCGTGGGCCCTCTCTCTTTCAACTTATTTTTAAAGTCTCTCTCTCTCTCTCTCTCTCTCTCTCTCTCTCTCTCTCTCTCTATATATATATATATATATATATATATATATTTAGTGGCGTGCAGTCAGGGTAAGCGGGGCATGCAACCCAGTTAAAGGTCAAATACAAATATTACAAATATATATATATGGGTCTATATTTATTTATTTATTTGCAGATGTGTGTGTTGAGATTAGTTTCACATAACGGTAGATCAATAAGAAATTCATTTGTGGAGGATGTCTATAACATTTTTAATAATGCGGAATTGATACTCTTGCACGAACACTGGTTGCTTCAGCAGAAATTGAATTTATTATCTCGGATTCATGAGGACTTTATATACACCATGCATCTTCACCTGTAGACGTATCTAACGATCTATCATACTTTATGGTAGGCCCTTTGATAGAGTTCGTTTCTAAATCAGAAAAAATTCAACAAAATATGTAAGATTTCTCCCAAGCGATGATGAAAGATTGATAGGTATTGAATTTCATGTAAACAATGAAGGCCTCTTAATTGTGAACTCTTATTTGCCTTACAATAATGGCAGTAATCTAGAAAAATACATCGATTTTTGGTATAATATTAAGTCACTTTCAGATAAACTACAATATCCGCAGTGCATAAAAATGGGGGACAATGCCGATGTAGAATCCACATTTTTTGTAGAATTGCGTACCTTGTGCGAGTCTACTAAATTAATTATAAGTTATATAGAATTTCTAGGTACAAATAGCAATACTTTGACGTATGTCAGCGATATGAATGGGGGTACTAGATGGATTGGTCACTGTCTCATTAGTAATAACACTGGACAACAACCAAAAAAATTATTTTGCTACTGGAGAAAATGCACCTTTTTCGGGGAAATTTGAGTGGTAATTCCAGAAATCTACTTTAGAATTACTGATCACCTCTCGTTTTTGAGTTATGATAAGGTCATTCAAAATATTTTTATACATAGTAAAAAAAAAAATAACTTTTCCTGTGAAAACTTTACTTGTGCTTTGAAAATTGCATTGAAGAATGTTTTAAAACGATAAAAGACACACTATAACTATTACAAATAGGATATGGAAGAAACAAGTGGCCCAGCCAGGACCCACCCCTTCCCCACCTGGTCATACCAAGCTCCTGATTACCATTTATTTCATCCATCTTCTAATTTTTTTATTGATAAACATACGACATACTACTACTACTACAACGATATACTAGTCAATTCAATGACCTACTAATACATATGTACTACTAATAAGTAACATTACATACATAATATAGATATTAATGAAAAAAAAAGGATTGAGTACATTAAGATTGCAATATTTACTGAAAATACATTTAAGTACTGTCAAAACACGTAGTACTACTTCATAGTTATTTTTTTGCAAACTATTTGCTTGACTTATTGCACCTTTTGTTCATGTTCTCAGTTTCACGCTGTAAGAACCAACAGTAATCTCCCATCATCGCTGGATTCCATCGTACTTGATAGCGCTGTTCCATTGTACAGGGTGGGCCGTAAGTTTCCATACATAGGAAAAATAAACATTTTGTTATGGACAACCATTTTTATTTATATAATATGCTCTACATGGTTGCCATTGTTTTGAAAACACATTTCAATACGTGTTCCCCACTGTTGATGAACACGCATTAGCACAGTTGACGTTATGCTTGTAATGGCGTTGGTGATACGTTCCTTTAGATGATTTATGTCTCGTATCTTTTCCTGATACACCATGGCCTTCAAGTGCCCCCAAAGATAGAAATCAAGGGGGTGAGATCTGGGGATCTGGGAGGCCACTCCACAGGACCACGCCGACCAATCCAAGCATCCGGAAACTGCTGATCCAAATACCGACGCACGTGAAGACCATAATGAGGTGGAGCTCCATCTTGCTGGAAGTAAACTGGGAAGTTACCTTCCTCGTTTAGCAGGGATGGGAAAATCTCTTCTTGCAACATGTTAAGATACCTTTCGGCATTAAGATTTCCACTGACAAAAATTGGTCCAATAATTCTGTCACCCCATATCCCGGCCCACACCATCACTTTACCGGCACCTTGCATCTTCGTCGGACTCAGCCAGTTAGGGTTAGCATTACTCCAATAACGTATGTTTTTCCGATTAACCTCTCCATTGACGTAAAAATTTGCTTCATCAGTAAACAAGATCTTACGTCAAACGCATATTCTTAGGGTATCTGAAACATAAAAACAAACGTTTAATTTTTCCTATGTATGGAAACTTACGGCCCACCCTGTAGAGATATCTTGGCGAAATCGTTCACCATATTCAGCGCTCACTGCACCTAAATCATTTGGGAAGAAGTCTAGATGGGAGTGTAAGAAGTGCATCTTTAATGGCATGCTACACCCCATATTTCGTTAGTTCTCGAGCATATCATTTATCATCCCAACATAGTTTCCATCTCTGTGATTTCCTAAGAAATTATGGACAACCAATTTGAATGAAATCTAGGCAACAAGTTCTTTCTGAGAGCATTTTCTCAAAATCAATATCCATCAGCACTTCCCGGATCTGTGGCCCAACAAATATACCTGCTTTCAATTTAGCTTCACTGTTTTTTGGGAACTTGTTAGAAAGATATCTGAAGCTATTGCCATCTTTGTTTCATTCCTTTTACAAAATTCTTCATGAGTCCCAGTTTGATATGAAGAGGGGGTAGAAACATCTTGAGGATTCACTAAACGTTGATTTTTTTTATGTTCTGTTTTTGTGTTTTAAATAATAAATACATTACTTGAAAATAAAAATAATTAAATACTAAATAAACTTCAGGTTTTCTGAAAGTATTTAAATATTAAGTACATTCCTCCTAAAATGTATTTAAATACATTTCAAATACAATTTAGATACTTTTCAAAAAGTACATAAAATTACTGCAGCCATGTTACAAATGTTGTCCTCGTCCAATATGATCAATAGGCTAAGGCTAATTGCACAGTTAGCACTGAACTTTACACAACCACATATGACGATGCCTCAGGAACACAAATGATTTCCACCAATAAGAATGCTTAAGTATAAATTATAATTACTCGCACTTCCTTATCAGTAATACAAAGATACGTCTATAACGATTTTCCGCAAGAGGACGTCAGTTTTTCGACACTTAAAAATAATCATTCACTAGGGCCAGAAACTGGCAGAGTGCTCAGGCCAACTAATGTGGCCATTGCTCTAATTCCTGTATTATTATTACCAGCATTATCGAGATGAAAAACCCCACAGCTCAGATTCTTCATTTCGCTTTCTGGGAAGCGGTGTTACACAGTGAGCTACGGACGCCGACTTTTGTAATACTTGCCTGACGAAAAAAAGACGACAGTAATACTAAACTAAAGGACACTTGCCAGGTTAAGCGAAATCTGGCTCAAACGATAAACTGCAGTAAACATTGTCGTTTGGGGTCATAAACTTTGAACCACACGATCACAATTCAAGAAAAAGAAAATATTTCCGGCAAAATCTTTTCTATCCCTGTCGTTTTAGACTTTAATTTTATTTCACATTTCCTCAACTTCCCTTTTGCTTCGTTTTCCTGTCCATTTGTCTAACTGTCTATTTTACGAATCTATCTGTGCGTCTTTTGATTATGAATACACAACTCAGAATGATTCAGACTGTTGCCATAAAATCTAGAAATGTTCGAAATAAATTTTCTCTTCTTTATATTTGTCCTTCTTTTACACTTCTATTATTCTCTCTCTCTCTCTCTCTCTCCATATATATATATATATTATTATATAATATATATATATATATTATATATATATATATTATATATATGATGAATAAAACCACGAAGGAAAGGAAACACAAAAAGGTGCTCAAGCGCTTTCGTCTAATGACATCCTCAGGAACACTGAAGTACATAAAAGGTTACGGCCTATAAATAGGTTACAGAAAGAAAAAAATAAAAAATAAAAAATAAAAAAATAAATAAATAAATAACATACACACAAACATATATATATATATATACATACATATCTACACACACACACACACATATATATATATATATATATATATATATATATACAGTATATATATATATATATGCAATAAACGGAGAAGTAAAAATTAACAAAGAGGCATACAGATTTGTAAGGAAAAATATCGATTTTTAGCACAAGATCAAATGAATTATAAAAATACAAATTTATACTGGAAATCTGCCCGGGTTTTAACACTTTGCCTTTTATAGTCAAGTTTCGATATATATAAAAATAAAATGAAGATTAAAAGTTAATAAAGTGGCATACAAGTTTACCAAAGATTTAGCGTCCTACCCTTTTTATCTAAATCTGTTTTGAAGGAATTCAAAACAACAGGATCGAGTTGAAAAAGACCTTTGCTTATGTTGAAGTTATTTGAAAGTTGGATAATGGCAGACTCAAGAATATTTCTGTTAACAATGTTGCTAGAGTGAAATAACACTGAAGCATTATTCCAATCAATACAGTGGGATAACTCTGACAAATGGACAAAAAGAGCACTGGACAACTGTCCTGTTCTAACGGAATATTGATGCTGTTTTATACGTGTGTGAAAATCCTTTCCCGTCTGACCTATGTAAAAGGAATCACATTGTTTACACCCAATTTTATAGATAATGCCTGAATTATTGGTAGGGCTATTTTTTACTATGATATTTATCACAATATTGTTATATGAAAATACTACATTAATATCCAAAAGTTTAAGTACATTAGCAATGCCTAAAAAGCCCGGGAAAAATGGAAGTACTAAAATATTTTTTGACAAAGTACGAGTGTTTTATTGACACGATAGAAAGTTCGTTTTGCCTTGTTGAGACAAGATTCCATAAACGCAGATGGATAACACAGATCACTTCCAATACCGTTGATTTTTTCCAATTCGGCATCGATGTATTCCGGACTGGCGATCCTAAGGGCGCGGAGAAACATTGATGAAAAATGGCCTTCTTAGTGGGGGTGTCATGTCCCGAGTAAAAGTGTACGTAGGACAAATTGTTTGTTGTTTTCCGATAGATACTAAACTTAAAACCTGGGCTTTCCCTATGTACACGCACATCCAAAAATGGGATTGAATTGTCTTGTTCCACTTCTAAAGTAAACTTAATGGAGGGGACTTGATCATTTAACTGAAGGAGGAAGTTATCCAGGTCACGATTCATGGGCCAGATACACAAAATATCGTCGACGTACCGCAACCAAGGGATGCCAACCCCCAGGATTCTCGGAATGTAAGTAATTTCGAAAAACTCCATATAAATATTGGAGAGGAGGGGCGATAAGGGGTTGCCCATGGCCATCCCAAACTTGTTGATAATACTCGTTATTGAAAGTGAATTTACAGTCTTTGATGCAAAGCTTAATAAGTTCCAAAACAATGTGTGAAGGTAGTGGCAGGTCATACTTATGTAATTCTTGGGAGAGAAAGTCAAGCATATCATCAATCGGCACTTTTGTAAACAATGAACAAACGTCAAAACTGATCAATCTATCGTTAGTTTCAGTACGTGCATTATTCAATTTTTCAGTAAGATCCATGGAATTTTTTACATGTGAATCAGAGATAGTTCCGAGAATGGGGGACAAGACTTTGACAAGCCATTTGGAGAGTTTATAAGTAATAGAGCCCACCGAGCTAATAATAGGGCGCATAGGGTTGCCAGGTTTGTGGGTTTTAATAAGACCGTAAAGGTAGGGCAGAGAAGGTGAAGTGGACATGAAAAGCGGAATTAAGTCCTTATGATCTTTGAGAATGCGTTTCAAGCCACTATTAAATGATTTGATGACGTCATCCTGCGGGTTCTTCCTAAGTTTGCTGTATGTGGCGGGGTCCTGGAGAAGCTCGTTCATCTTTCCGATGTAGTCCACTTTGTCCATAATAACTATGGTGTTAGCCTTGTCTGCTTTAGTAATATGGAGCTCCCCATCTTTTTTTAATTGTGAGAGGCTATTGCGAAAACGTTTAGGAAAGTTATCTTCGTAATTACCATTCGCCGCACTATAAACGAGGCCTTTAACTATGTTAAACAAATACTGAGGGAGATTACACTGTTTTTCAAAACACGCGAGACTGTAACAAATTTGTAAAGCCGAAGGTTTTTTAACAATAAAAAAGGACATACCATATCCAAGGGCACTTTTTGCATCGTCACTAATGTTTTTCGAAGAAAGGTTCAAAACACACTTTGAGCTTGCTTTTTTACTCCACTGACTATTTCGCATGAGACTTTTAATTTTCCGATCCAAAATGTTACGAAGTGAAGTAGTTCTCCGACTCAACTCGTTGTAAATTTCATCAAACAAAGGTTGGATCCACGGTTGGGGAATAACGGTTACAAAATTGTTACAGTCTCGCGTGTTTTGAAAAACAGTGTAATCTCCCTCAGTATTTGTTTAACATAGTTAAAGGCCTCGTTTATAGTGCGGCGAATGGTAATTACGAAGATAACTTTCCTAAACGTTTTCGCGATGGCCTCTCACAATTAAAAAAAGATGGGGAGCTCCATATTACTAAAGCAGACAAGGCTAACACCATAGTTATTATGGACAAAGTGGACTACATCGGAAAGATGAACGAGCTTCTCCAGGACCCCGCCACATACAGCAAACTTAGGAAGAACCCGCAGGATGACGTCATCAAATCATTTAATAGTGGCTTGAAACGCATTCTCAAAGATCATAAGGACTTAATTCCGCTTTTCATGTCCACTTCACCTTCTCTGCCCTACCTTTACGGTCTTATTAAAACCCACAAACCTGGCAACCCTATGCGCCCTATTATTAGCTCGGTGGGCTCTATTACTTATAAACTCTCCAAATGGCTTGTCAAAGTCTTGTCCCCCATTCTCGGAACTATCTCTGATTCACATGTAAAAAATTCCATGGATCTTACTGAAAAATTGAATAATGCACGTACTGAAACTAACGATAGATTGATCAGTTTTGACGTTTGTTCATTGTTTACAAAAGTGCCGATTGACGATATGCTTGACTTTCTCTCCCAAGAATTACATAAGTATGACCTGCCACTACCTTCACACATTGTTTTGGAACTTATTAAGCTTTGCATCAAAGACTGTAAATTCACTTTCAATAACGAGTATTATCAACAAGTTTTGGGATGGCCATGGGCAACCCCTTATCGCCCCTCCTCTCCAATATTTATATGGAGTTTTTCGAAATTACTTACATTCCGAGAATCCTGGGGGTTGGCATCCCTTGGTTGCGGTACGTCGACGATATTTTGTGTATCTGGCCCATGAATCGTGACCTGGATAACTTCCTCCTTCAGTTAAATGATCAAGTCCCCTCCATTAAGTTTACTTTAGAAGTGGAACAAGACAATTCAATCCCATTTTTGGATGTGCGTGTACATAGGGAAAGCCCAGGTTTTAAGTTTAGTATCTATCGGAAAACAACAAACAATTTGTCCTACGTACACTTTTACTCGGGACATGACACCCCCACTAAGAAGGCCATTTTTTCATCAATGTTTCTCCGCGCCCTTAGGATCGCCAGTCCGGAATACATCGATGCCGAATTGGAAAAAATCAACGGTATTGGAAGTGATCTGTGTTATCCATCTGCGTTTATGGAATCTTGTCTCAACAAGGCAAAACGAACTTTCTATCGTGTCAATAATAACACTCGTACTTTGTCAAAAAATATTTTAGTACTTCCATTTTTCCCGGGCTTTTTAGGCATTGCTAATGTACTTAAACTTTTGGATATTAATGTAGTATTTTCATATAACAATATTGTGAAAAATATCATAGTAAAAAATAGCCCTACCAATAATTCAGGCATTATCTATAAAATTGGGTGTAAACAATGTGATTCCTTTTACATAGGTCAGACGGGAAAGGATTTGCACACACGTATAAAACAGCATCAATATTCCGTTAGAACAGGACAGTTGTCCAGTGCCCTTTTTGTCCATTTGTCAGAGTTATCCCACTGTATTGATTGGAATAATGCTTCAGTTTTATTTCATCTAGCAACATTGTTAATAGAAATATTCTTGAGTCTGCCATTATCCAACTTTCAAATAACTTCAACATAAGCAAAGGTCTTTTTCAACTCGATCCTGTTGTTTTGAATTCCTTCAAAACAGATTTAGATAAAAGGGTAGACGCTAAATCTTTGGTAAACTTGTATGCTACTTTATTAACTTTTAATCTTCATTTTATTTTTTATATATCGAAACTTGACTATAAAGGCAAGTGTTAAAACCCGGGCAGATTTCCAGTATAAATTTGTATTTTTATAATTCATTTGATCTTGTGCTAAAAATCGATATTTTTCCTTACAAATCTGTATGCCTCTTTGTTAATTTTTTACTTCTCCGTTTATTGCATATATATATATATATATATATTATATATATATATATATATATATATATATATATATATATGTGTGTGTGTGTGTGTGTAGATATGTATGTATATGTATATATATATATGTTTGTTGTATGTTGTTGTTTATTTATTTTTTTATTTTTTATTTTTTATTTTTTTCTTTCTGTAACCTATATATAGGCCGTAACCTTTTATGTACTTCAGTGTTCCTGAGGATGTCATTAGACGAAAGCGCTTGAGCACCTTTTGGTGTTTCCTTTCCTTCGTGGTTTTATTCATCATAAATATTTTTCACGCGTTTACTTTCGTGAAATAATTTTCATATATATATATATATATATATATATATATATATATATATATTATATATATATACTGTACATTCAACTGCAAAGAACACGCAGTATAAATAACGTAAAGAACGACGCTTGTATAGGAGATATTCCGCGCAAGACGAGACAGAGAGAACGAAACAAATGAAAAAATGAGGTAACCACCTGGGAATCGAACCCGGGATATAATGTTACGGCATGCGGGAGGTGCCCCCTTGGGGCATTGGTTTCTGCGAGTATGTAGAAGAATTACGGCATTTGGAAGAGTGAGGTCCATGGTGTAATGGTATCGCGTCTGACCGGCAATCGGAAGATTCCGGGTTCGATTCCCAGGTGGTTACCTCATTTTTTCATTTGTTTCGTTCTCTCTGTCTCGTCTTGCGCGAAATATCTCCTATACAAGCGTCGTTCTTTACGATATATATATATATATATATATATATAATAAGTTTTATTGGCAGGATATAAATCCCATAAATAGTACAATATTCTTGAAGGTAGTGAACGAGACGATAAATCCAACAATAATAATTTTATAAGCTAAAAATTAGGACTAAAAGAGTAAAAATAAGACACGAACTCAAACAAGTACTAATAAAAACTACCCACTGCTGAGAATCAAAAGTAATAGGAAAATACACGTAGTGACAATACTAACATATACAATGCATATGGTAATAATGATAATGATGATGATGATGATATGGAACTAATTAAATAGTAAATTAAAAAACAAAAAAGGACTACGGTAATAAAGAGATAACAATATTAAACGCAAAGAAACGAGAAATAATGAAATTAGGAATACCAGCTTCATAAAAATAAAACGTACATGTGATGGAATGGCTAATGCAGCAGTGAAGTGGAGCTATAGACAAACACTTTCATACTATTGATGATGAAAAATTGTCGCAGTTACTATTTCTGCATTTGTTTTTGCTTTTTTCAGAATTCCGATAAGCATATCTCGAATATTCTCACTTCAACTATTTATCGCAGATCAACGAATTAATTCATTCGTTTCAGAGGTATACGCAAACTGTGACACTAATATGATTCTTGCCTCTCGTTTCTCGTCCATTATCAATCTATCTAGCAGTATAATACGCGCGCGCGCACACACACACACACACACACACACACATATATATATATATATATATATATACTGTGTGTGTGTGTATATATATATATATATATATATATATACACACAGTATATAATATGAGCTGTTAACCGAGCTGTTTCAAATCAACTTTAAGTTTGAATAAAAGCAAGATAATTTAAAAAGCTTACACGTTTACACGTTTTCGTGATTAAGTATTTAGTTGTCAGTCAATGTTTCGTACTTGGCTCATTCTCAGGACTTAAAATTTGTTATATAAATTGAATTACAAAATATTTTTTCGTATTAGATAAATATTAAAATTAGAAAATGAAAGTTTTAAAAGTTAACCAAACATTATTTTCTGATATTTGGTTCGTAAAACCTAGTTTCAGACGATATATATATATATATATATATATATATATTTATAAATATGAGAAGATTTATCAGTATTAAAATTTTGTTTCTTTTTGTTTATAATCATTGATTCTAGGATTAAAAATTCTTTTGTTTTGTGGAGAAGAAAGTATTTTAAAATATGTTTCTGTTCGTTTGTGTGAGTCAAGTCTTACTTTGAGAAGTCTGGACGTACAACCGAGGTATGTTCCATCTTCACATGAGAGACAATTAAATTCGTAAACTATTCCAGATTTCATTGAAATAGGAATTAGAATTAGATTAGTTTACGAATTTATTTGTCGCTCTTGTAAAAATGGAAATATACATTGGTTGTACGTTCAGACTTCTCAAATTAAGAATCGAATTCAGAGGAGAATGGGCAAAAGTCCGACGTTGACTGAGAAGTAAATATTTATACACGAAACTATGCAAGTTTGTTTTTTTTTTCATTGCCCAAAAAGCTTCGATGCTTCCTAAGGCATATTCATGTAAGATTGCTTTTGACTGCATTAATTACCACTAAATACAAAATCAAACATAAATGCCAATATTTTGTAAATCTGTGGATGTAATGGTTCGCTTTACTATTTAATATTTTATAACTCATGCAATGTATTCTTTTGCTGAATAAATTTAGATTTTGTTTTGTTATTCAAACACACACACACACACACACAACACACACACACACACACACACACATATATATATATTAAAATTACCTCAAAATTAAATTACTTTAAACTTAATAGATCTCAATCTTCAGCTCGAGTTCACTCGTTCGAGGCAAAACTGAGAGCAAGCAGACGATGAAAGCAAAATAGAACAATGAAAAATGCCTCAAAAACTATTTATGCACTACTATCTCGACAGAGGAACGGCGGGCTTAATTAACGAGATTTCAGGGTAGATAGACGGCGAATGAGATGAAGAACGAAATAGAGAACAAATGCCGTCAACTTTAGGCTCAGATAAGAGAAGGAAGTAGTTAAAGATGGTTGAGGTTGAGTTCAAAACATCGTCATACATCTTATAAAACTATGCGGGAGAAAAGAAAGTTCTCGTAAGAACACGTTTATCAAATTTGTTCTTCGTCTTCTTTTCTACTGAAAATTAGGTAGAAATTCTTCAAAGCATAAGTATTTAATTGTTGCACAAGTTTTAGCTTATAATAAAATGCTTGAACACCAGAATATATATATATATATATATATATATATATATATATATAATATATATATTAGGGTGGAGTGAAAAATATATATTTTTTTAATTTCAAAATGCTTGGGGTCGGGAAAAGTTGCGTATTTATGTGAAACATACTGTGTGAAATTTTTGTAATCGTACGACTATAATTAAATTGTGCACACTGCATTCAAAGTTTTTAAAAATTGTCAAAATTACCAAAATTTCGCCATTTTTATTTTCAGTTTTTTAAATTAAATCACAAAATTACAAAAGTTTCACACAGTACGTGTCCAAAAAAAAATAAAAATAAAAATGGCGAAATTTTAGCAATTTTGCCAATTTTTAAAAACTTTGAGTTCAGTGTGCACAATTTCATTATAGCCATACGATTACAAAAATTTCACACAGTACGTTTCACATAAATACGTAACTTTCCCAACCCCAAGCATTTTGAAATTCAAAAAAAATATATTTTTCACTCATCCCTAATATATATATTATATATATACGTACATATATATATATATATATATATATATATATATATATATATATATATATACACACCTCGTTGTTGTTCCGTGCGTTGGTCTCTCTTTACACGAAGGTCAAGCTGGTGGCCCAGCCTCTCGGTCGGGCTTGGTGGAGGAGCGAATTGCTTTCTTGCGCTCTCCACCGTACATAGCCAGGTACACCCGGCTCATCTGGTACCGTCCTGAGCCATGCATCTAGTCTTCTCTTGAAGACTTCAACTTTGACCCCTGTAACGTTTCTGAGGTCTTTGACAACCTCCCTGACAACCAAGCTATTATCCTTCAGTGTTGAGGAGGTCCCTTGTCGGGCCTTTAATTTGGGAACACTACACATTCTGCCTTTCCTATTTTCCAGTGTTGTTTGAATGGTAATTGGGTTTAGTTTTAGGTTTGGTACCAGTTTTTCGATCATTTTCCATATGTAGATTATGGTGTACCTCTCTTCTTCTTCTTTCCAAGGAGTACAGATTTAGTTTACGTAGTCTTGTCTTTCCTAGTAGTTGAGTTTTTTGCAGCCATCAATCTTAGCTGTGAAATGTGTCTGCGTTTCTTCTAGTTTATTAGTTTCTTCCTTTTTATATGGAGACGTCAAAACTGAGCAGTATTCAAGTTTTGGTATAATCAGTGTTTTTAGCAGGAGAATCCTGTCCCTTCTTTTGAACGTTCTTAGTAGCTGTCCCGCGGCTCTTTTTGCTTTATTTATCGGTATCTGATTTTGTGTTTCGAATTTCGCATCATCGGTCATTATTACTCCCAGACCGATCGCTTTCGTGCTTCTCTGAATTTCCTGTCTATCTGGAGCATAATATGCAGTCTGTTTAAGTTCCTCTTTTCTACCATATCTCAAGAGCTGAAATTTCTCTGTGTTAAATGTCATGTTGTTGTCTTCTGACTATTTGTATATTTTGTTCGTGTCCCTCTGCAAGGCCTCCACTTCGTTACTTCATTTACATCGCTGATTTTTCTGCTGATCTTTGTATCGTCTGCAAAGGATGTTACTAATACTATACTGTTGCTGTTTACTACGCTGTCTATATCTGTTAGTATGATAATGCTAACATATACGTATATACTGTGTGTGTATATATAAAAGGTTTGTTCAAAAGGTACCCGGACTGATGAGATTATTGACAGAATATAGTATTTACAGGGTTTAGGAGTAATCTCCCTCAAAGTATGCTCCTTGTGAAGACACACTTTGCCCAGCGATCCTGCCACTGTTGAAAACATTTTTCGGTAGCACTTTTTGGAATGGCCAAAAGCTGCTCCGTCGAATTTCTTTTAATGCTTTCAACATCATCGAATCGGTGTCCTTTCAGGGTTCGTTTTAGATTCGGAAACAATAAAAAAATCGCATGGAACCAAATCCAGTGAATATGGAAGCTGCTGTACTGTGGGGGGGGGGGAGCGGTTTTGGCCAAAAATTGCTGGACAAGCAAGTTGCGACGAGTTAGATGGCGCGTTATCGTGATGAAGCATCCAGTCTGCAGACTCTCACTTCTGCGGCCGTTTCCTCCGAATTGCTTCACGTAGACGTCTCAAAACTTCAATGTAAAATTCCTTGTTGATTGTTTGTCCCTATGGAGCATATTCATGGTGCACAACAAAATTTAATACAGACTTACTCAGTACTCTCCAACATCGTATGAAATCGCCGCGAAACAAAACACGTTTAATTTTATCGGCTTACCACAATGGACTGACGGGACACAATAAAGTGCAATCCTATGAGTCACCTTGTCTCGACAACTCGAAACGTGACCTTGTTCTCAAAATAAACACCCTGTCCGGATACTTTTTGAACAAACCTTGTGTGTGTGTGTGTATATATACGTATACTGTATATATATATATATATATATATATATATATATATATATATATATATATATATATATATATATATACAGAGAGAGAGAGAGAGAGTTACAAGGAGTTACAAGGAAAAGAAGTACCTCAAAAGGCTTTGCGGCCCATACCGAGGAGGTACCAATGGCAACGGGTGCCACGGAAAATTTTCTACACACTCAAATAGTGTGCAAGATTTGGTCTAACCTTTTCTTGAAATGATCCACAGAGGAACTGTTCACAACTTCTGAAGGTAAACTGTTCCACGTGTCACAGATCTTATACGTAAAGTAATTCCCACACACACTAGTCCTAAACCGTTTCAAATCCAACTTCCAACCATTGTTGCGAGTTGGGTTATCATTTAAACTAAACATGCTTCTAAAATCGACATCGTTGAACCCGCGTAAGAGTTTGAAAACCTCGATGAGTTTCCAGCGAAAACAAGTTCAGGGCGCGTAAGCGTCCATTGTAACCCATATGCCTAACGGAGGGGATTAACTTTTTGGCCTACTCCAGATGCGGCAGAACCATGGAATTGTATAGAGAGAGCACAATCTCCTTGTTCCGAAACTGAAATTGCCTCCTGATATAACCCAACAGCTTCTGGGCTTTCTTTTCCACCTCTACGCACTGTTTCGTAAACTTAAGGTCGCTGCTAATTAGCACACCCAAGTCCTTTTCTAAATCAGTTGCCTCGATATTACTCCCCAACATCGAGTAGTCCGACTTGTGATTGGCGTAGCCAATGTGCATTACTTTGCATTTACCCAAGTTAAACGGCATTTGCCATTTTTCGGACCACTCTCCTATCCTACCTAGGTCCGCACGCAGTTGCTCGACCGCTTCAGGCGTCCCAACATTGGCCCCAAGCTTGGTGTCATCAGCGAATTTGACGATCCGACTGACGATGCCACCGTCGATATCATTTATGTAAATGATAAACAACGGAACCCTGAGGAACCCCACGAGAGAGAGAGAGAGAGTTACAAGGAGTTTCAAGGACAAGAGGAAGCCTCAAAGATCTTTTGGTCCACTCTGGGAGGTTCCTGTTATTAAAAATTTATTTTTCTTTCAACTATCCTAGCAGTAGTAGAAAACTGGATAGAAAAGTAGAAGGCTCTCTCCCCACCCTCCGCTCCCTCCCTGCCAGAGGCAGGTACGGAAAAAGGTTGAAGAAAATACCTTGACCCTGGAAAAGTAGCCAAGGAAATTTTACAGGAAAGTGGAGAATATATAAATAGCTCTATATTTAGCTTGCTCACAGAGACACCGTGCAAGCGAACTCCTGCAGAGTTTTCTTATGTTTTAATCTTAAACTATGAGAGTAGTCAGTACTTTGTCTAGCCTATTTTTAAACACATTTACACTTTGACTGGAAACAACCTCTGAGGGAAGTTGGTTCCAGATATTAACTATTTTATAGGAAAAGAAATTTCCGCAGACAGAGGTCCTAAATGTCTTTAGTTCCAGTTTAAACCCATTATTTCTTGTCGGATTGGCATTAAGTGAGAATAAGTTTCTGTAATCTACCCTGTCTATTCCTTTGAGCATCTTGAAGACTTGAATAAGCTGACCCCGCAACCTCCTCGTCTCTAAGCTAAACAGATTTAGGCGCTCCAATCTCCGTTGGTAACTTTGCATTCTCGTTGAAGGGATCAATTTTGTAGCCCTTGCTTGTACTCTTTCTAACCTTTCTATATCCTTCCTGAGGGATGGAGACCAAAACTGCGCACAGTATTCCAGTTGAGGTCTGACTAGAGAATTATAAAGAGACATTACAGTCTCCTTGTTCCGAAACTGGAACTGTCTTTTAATATAACCTAATAATTTTAAGGCCCTCTTTTCGACTTCTGCACAGTGCTTCGACGGTTTCAGATCGTTGCTGATATAGACTCCCAAGTCTTTCTCTAGATCAGTCTCAGTCAAGTTCCTTCCCAAGAGAGAGTAATCGGTCTTCGGGTTTTTATAACCTACAGTATGTGCATTACCTTACATTTGTCCAAGTTGAATGGCATCTGCCAAGTAGCAGACCATTCGCCCAACCTGTCAAGATCGTTCTGAAGCGTTCTTACGCCCTCCTCAGTACCTACACTACTTCCTAATTTCGTATCGTCTGCAAATTTGGAGATTGCACTTAGAAGCCCACGTCTATATCGTTAATATAGATGATAAAAAGTAAAGGACCCAGCACGGAACCCTGTGGGACACCACTGGTGACGGGCGCCCACTCCGAAGCCACTCCATTTATTACCACTCTCTGCTTTCTATCTTTTAACCAATCCTCAATCCAGTTGGAAACGAGTCCGGTGATTCTTAGTCCTTTGACTTTAGCTATCAATCTAGCGTGAGGGATTTTGTCAAAGGCTTTTTGAAAGTCGAGATACACTATATCTATTGCCCTACTTGCAACGTACAGTGTATGCATATTATGGAAAAACTCTAACAGGTTTGTCAGACAGGATCTATGTCGCCTAAATCCATGTTGAGAATAAAAAATTAGATTGTTAGATTCAAGGTGATACACAATACGTTTTGTAATGATGGATTCCAACAGTTTGCCGACAACTGATGTTAAACTGATCGGGCGATAATTACAAGGATTTTCCCTATCACCCTTTTAAAGATAGGTGTTACATTTGCTAACTTCCAGTCGGTTGGAACTTTCCCTAACTCGATTGAGTGTTTGAATATGGTTACTAAGTCGTCAACAACATTGTGGCTAACCTCTTTTAATACCCTTGGAAGAAATAAGTCGGGACCAGGTGATTTGTATTTATTCATCTTATCAATTAATTGCTGTACCTCATTTCTCGTAAAACTTATGGTCTCTACGGGATTGTCACCATCATATGTAATCCGAGGACTTGGCACTTCTATTGTGTCTTCCTCCGTGAAGACTGTAACGAAGAACTCGTTTAACGTATTAGCTATATCTTTATCACCGAATTTCAGTACGCCATTTCTATCTTTTAAGGGGCCAACAGAATTTTTAATTGGCTTTCTGCTATTAACATGGGCAAAAAATTCTTTAGGGTTAACTTTACAGAGAGAGGCAACTCTAGCTTCTTCATCACGTTTGGCTGATCTAATTAAGGACTTAACCCTCCTACGTAGGTTTATATAGTTTTCTCAATTAGTGTGGTTGAAATGCGACTTAAGTAGTTTGTAGGCTCTATTTCTTCCCGTAATAGCCCTCCTAATTTCGTTGTTAAACCATTTCGGTGACTTTGTTGACAAGGAAACCATTTTAGTTGGTATAAAAGTGTTCTGTAATATTCTAAATTGATCCCTATATGAGCTCCAGGTGACATTGACATCCTCACTTATTAGAACTTCAAGTGTGTCTAAACTACTTCGGAAGCTTTCAAAATTTGCTCTCGAGAAATCCAGTCTTTCACGAGTCTTTTCGCGTGTATTAACTGGAACCCTGAGGTCAAACCTAATCAAATTATGATCGCTGTTACTTAAATTTTCACCAATAGTCAGGTTAGAGACTAGGTCATCTTCGTTCGTGAATATGAGGTCTAGTTTATTATTACCCCTAGTAGGCCCGTCAACCCATTGACTTAATAAGTTATCATCGGCAAATTCCAACAGTCTTGAGCCCTCAGCATCAGCTGTTTTGTTTTCCCAATTTACATTACCACAATTAAAATCACCAAAAATCACACTGATCTTATTATTCACTATTCTGCTTAATTTGTTATACAAGTTTATATCCTTATCACGGGGTAGTGAGGTGGTCTATATACTAGAAGTAGCTGCACTACTTTATTATTTAGGTTTAGATCAATTCCCAACATTTCATGAGCAGATACGATATTACTGTTTACCGGGTGCAGGGAGTCCCGAGCATACAAAAGTACACCGCCGCCTTCCCTTCCGTTCCTATCTTTGTGAAACATTTTGTAACCTACCATTTCAAATTCTCCTACAAAATCCCTTGATTCAGAATGAATCCAGGATTCCGTTATTCCGATGATATCAAAGTTCTCAGTTTTGACAAGCGCTATAAATTCCATTAGTTTGTTTCTAATTGACCTAGCATTGAAGAGCACAGTTTTGAGTGATTTTAAGTTGTGGTTTTTCCTAACTGGCCTGAGTCGTTTCCCGACGCAGTTGAACTAACTACTGGGGGAGGGGACTAACTGCTGGGAGGGGGACTAACTGCTGTTGGGGGGGACTACTGCTGTTGGAGGGGGACTAACTGCTGGGGGAGGGGACTAACTGCTGGGGGGGGGACTAACTGCTGGGGGAGGGGACTAACTGCTGGGGGAGGGGGACTAACTGCTGGGGGTAGGTTTAACTGTTTGGGGAGCAGGATCAATTGCTGGTTTGGGGGGTCCTAGTTTAAAAAGATTATAAAATTAATGTTCAGTAAATCACCATACTTCTTTTTCCCCTTCTGGTTAAAATGTATCCCGTCCGAACCAAAGTATTCCCCATTTCCGTAGAATGTAGGCCAAAAATCGACAAACTTTAGGCCTTTTTCATCACACATGCGTTTAACTCTTTTATTTATGCTAATGGCTTTACTTAGAGTATAGTCACTAGCACGCATTCGAGGGAGAATTCCTACGACCATACCCATGTCTGTCCTATCCCTAACCTTGTCAGTTAGGTTCTTGAATTCTTTTATAATGGACTCTGTCTGCCCTCCTGTCCCTCCCAGAAAAACGTCATTGCCACCAACATGGACAATGATAGGGCAACTCTTATTCTTGATATTAATTTTGCCTAATTCCCTATTAATTATCTGGCTTGTGGCACCCGGAAAACATCGGAGTTTTCTCTTGGTCACGCGTCTTGCTCCGAAAAAGTCCCCTTGATCCTTACCATAGAATCCCCAATTAAAAAGGATTCATCCTCCTCGTCAGCAAGTAAGTGAAACTTATTTTTGATGGTAATGGGTTCCAAATCCTTATGTTTTGGTTTTGGTTTGGAGGGTCTTTTATTTTTGACCAATTTGAATTCTTGTTCCTCCGTTCTATTTTCCGGAATAGTCACCGTGTTTTCCAAGCGTGCCACGCTTTGTTCTAGATGCTTAATCTTACAGTTTAAATCTGCTGGTGTGTTTTTAGTTTGATCTTGTCCACTGGGTTGGATTTCCAGTGCGACGACCCTAGCTTCAAGCTTTTTTACTAATTCCTTTAGCTCTTTAACTTCCTTTTCGTGGTTGTCTCTAAGTTTACAAAACAAACATACACTAAGGGATGTGATATCGCTGATACTACCTTCAGGGAAGTCAACGCACCAATGATTAACTTTACATTTAAAGCATTCTGCTTTCAATTTAGCTGGCCCTGCCATATTTTCTCTTTTTTTTTTTCTGAATACTCTGAATAAGATAAAGCGTTCTAGCAATGAAAACTATCAAAAACGTTCTGACCAGTATATAAAAAAGGGGGGGGGGTGAATTCATCCCGCGCGTAGACGCATCCACCTATTTGCAAGTGACGTTCATCCCTTCCAGAAGACTACACCTCTCGCTGCTGCCGCACCGACCAAAGGTCTCCCCAGGGCCGGACAGTCCCAAACGTGTCGCAGCTACCAACTGACAAACACTCGCGACGCAGGCGTCACGGATTTCCCGCAGGAGCGACAGCGAGATGCAGCCCCTTACTAAGTCTTACTAGTCACTCACAAGCGGCCAGACTCTTAGAATCCAGTGTTCAAGGGATATCCCACCAGACCCAGAGTCTACGCCCGAGACTTTACGCTGGCCTGGCAGCCAGCTGGGCAGTAAAGCTCTCTCACCTCAGAGCAGTACAGCCAAGCACCATCAATTGGTCACCAAAGAACGGTCGCAGGGGGCTGGTCAGGCCATTACGCGTTAGGAATGGGCTTAACGGGGCACTAGCCACACTCCATTCATCGCGCCCCTACGCCTGGGACCCCTCCATCCCAGTCTCTCACAACCTACGAGCGTTAAATGGTGTTATTTATAGAGGTTCCAAAGCCTCTCTTCCCACGCATGAGGTAGCAGTAGGGTCCTAATAGTAAAAGAGAAAAACTTAATACTAAAAGATTTTTTTTTTTTTTTTTTTTTTTTTGTCAGAGGAGAACATCCTTAATGTAATCTAAAAGGACAGAATAGGGATGGGATGGGGTCCTAGTAACCCACGGGACAGGATTGTACAACATACTTTACCCGCCCTCCCGAAAGAGAGAGAGAACCTAAAGCAGTGGTGCACAAACTTTTTTGATGTGAGGGCCAAGCGAAGAAAATAACTAAATGTATTAGCCTACTTACTTTCCATCTAAGTCATAAATTGGGTCACTTTTATATTCTAACTTTTTCATTGAATTGAAAAGACCCATGGGGCCACTGAAAAGACCCGTGGGGGACAGATTTGGCCCGCGGGCCAGGGTTTGTGCATCACTGACCTAAAGGAACTGGCAGCCAATTTCTCTAGAATCACGACTCGGGACCGGAGGGCTGTCACACCCCAAGTATAAAGTTTATAACATCCAGAAGAAGTGTGCATAACCTTTATACCCCCTGCGGGGAGAGGAGAGAGAGAGAGAGAGAGAGAGAAGAGAGAGAGAGAGGAGAGAGAGAGAGAGAGAGATTTGTTGAATTGTTCCTCCAGCAAATGAATTTGTGGATTGTGTGAAATTTAGATACAAATTATTTCTACAATTCCTTTTATCTCTTTTCCTGTATTATTCTCAGGGAGTTTTTCAGAACCTTTAAAGAGCTTCAAGTTATAGACAGGTATTGGGTATAAAAACGTCCAAAAGAAAGCTAAAAGTGGGTTAAACTTCTTTCTGAAATGTATTTTCGATGTTTGAAGAGCTGAATTCAGTCTCTGGCTAGAAATAATAGGATTTATTTTCACTAATGTCTTTGAAATCAAATATTTCGTCCTTTTTCGTCAGTGAAGGAACGATTTGTTAAATTCCTGACCGTTGTGTCAATAACCCATTTTGGTTTTGTTTTCCTCGCGCTTCTACACGTTTTCCCGCTTCCTTCCTTCGCACTTGTGATGAAAGCCGGTATTGAAAAATCGGTATTTATACCGGTATTGGACAAGAGACACGATAACGATATCGTGATTATCGATACCGGGTTTTCGGTATTGAAGAACTGCCTATTGTCTTTATTGTGGGAGCAATCAGCAAATGTCAAGTTAACAAAAATTTGGTTTTTGTAGGATTTTGTGGCCAATGTGAGTAGAAATAATGATTTATCTTCCTACATAACTTACACATGCAGTATATCTTTGAGGGGCGTCATTAGTGTATGTCACAATTTATCATTTGTTATAATATTATGTTACTGACGTTATATGATGTGTCCGTTTTTCTGAAAAGGGAAACTATCATCCAGAACTCTCGCCTTAAACATTTGAAATCGTATAAATACGTATTGAAACGTTCAAAAACGTTTTTACACGATTCCAAAACCTCGCTTTGCTTTTTTAGATTTGTTATTGAGTTCATTCAGATTTCGAATTTCGTACTAGACGTTTGCAGTGGTTGAATGATGCGCATATTTCACAAGTTAAATTTTGTAAGTTTGTTACGCGTGCATTGCAGTCTTGTGATATGGGAATAAGCTATTTCTTACTTTAAATAATCTACCCCTTCGAATCTATTACAAGAATGTCAAAAAATCAATCGTGTGGGATTATTTTATTAAGAAAAATAAAGACGAAGCTGAATGTTCAAAGTGTGAAAAAGTTATAAAATGCAGTGGGGGCTCAACTAGTAGATTATCTGTTCATTTGGGAACAATTCATAATATAAATGTTGCTGAAATCAAGATAGGTGAAAATCAACAACATAAAAATCAAAAAACTTTGGATACATTTATTAACAAAAAATCTATTGAAGAAGAAATTGCAAAACTTGCATGTGTTGATGGATTTAGCTTCCGCTCTATTGCCACAAGTGAATTCATTCAAGAGAGTTTAGCTAAAAATAAATATGATAAGCCTCATCCAACTTCACATTCAGGTGTCAAACATATGGTAGTTAGATTTCATGAAAGAAAGAAGGCTGAATTGATAGATCACTTTGGGAAATTAGTGAGTAAAGGGGTTCGATTTTCTACAACCCTTGATGAATATACCTCATTTCAGAATAAGAGATATATGAATATAAATGTTCATCAAGAAGACCAATATTGGTCCTTGGGATTAAAAAAAATCATTATAAATTATTCTCTGCATAAAACCGGTATCAGTAAAATATTTGTTCAAATACCGGTATTAAAAATTGTCGGTATTATTTCATCCCTACTTCGCACCCCATTTCCAGGAATTATATTACGAAGAACCGCGGTATATGAAAGGGCGGTTTCAGTCTCTATAATGCTTTATTCGTCATACAACATTAACCCATGAAGGTTTCGAAGGATAAGTATAAGCCATCATTAGTTATAATACTTTCAATAACAATAACCAATGTTATATGATGTAATTTAAATCATATTGGAAAAAAATTAATTATTTTACAGAATCTTTTGTTACATTTTCTTTGTTATTTATTTCTCTTCAGTGTTTCTTCATTCTTTCGAAAAAGTCATACTTTTTATTAGAGTCTGGGAAAGAACAATGAGGAGACAGTTCGTTTGTTTTCAATCAATACTTTTTAATCTATACACATTTTTCACCTAGTGTCTAGACTTTTAAAGAAAGCCTTTATTTAAGCTTTTAAAAATTTCTTCGAGGTTTGGTATATATATAACCTTTGGTTAACCTTATATATATATATATATATATATATATATATATATATATATATATATATATATATATATATATATATATATATATATATATATATATAAGTGGCCCAAAACTCAGGACACGTAAGGGAAATTGATTTATATTAACAATGTTTTCTCTGCTCCAGTTGAGACGTGGATGGGAAATTAACGAAAGATGAACGAATGAAGTCATTTGAAAATCCGTCATTCACAGTGATTATTTCCGGTCCTTGGAGGAACTGAAGACTTGAATAACGGCTGAATGTTTCAAGATTTCCCCTGTTATGATGAGACGTGTGAGGATGTCACTCAGAAGATTTGAGAAGTGTATCGAAGTTAATGGGTCTCAGTTTAAGCATTTATTATGAATAACCCAATGTAATGCATGAACCAGATTATTTCCCCTATGTGTCCTGACTTTTGGGCCACCCTATACATACTAAAAAATCTGATGATTACAGCCAGGACGCATCATGTGTCGAAAGAGTGTTAGATCACAAATGATAGCTATTACAGTTGGTGTTCGTGATATATTGCTATTTACCCTTGGTCGCGTGACTGGACAGCCTGACTGTGGGACGCATATAGCTCAGCATCTCAAATTTTTATCGAGCAAATAAAAGAGAAACTTACCATGCAGGACGGCCATCAATGATTACAGAATGAGTACATGCAAAGAACCTTTGCTTGACACGTTAGGTTTAATCCACGCAGAAAGCTTGAGACATTGTAGATATTGTTATTCTGTCACAACGAGCCAATTAACTTTATTTGAATAGACTGGGTTGCAGTGAATTTGTGACTCGATGATAAATCATTTTACTCACAGCCGCCATGCGCTGTTAACCGAAAACCGACATGGACCAAAGAAGTAATGTACAGACGTGTTCTCTTCTCGGACGAGTTTCACTTTAATCAGTTCACGTCGAACGATCGCACTTGGGTATGAAGAATGGCTAAGCAAGCATTCTGGTTTCGATATGATAGTATAAGCAGCGACTCAGCCTGCTGAAAAAAGGGAACTGATATGCATCGCGGGAACACTTACTTAACTGCTAGATACATATTCATTCTTGAGAATTCTCTCCACCTATTGTTCTAACAAGATATTTTGTAGTTTCAACTAATCATATGCTATAATAGGATTATAGCACGTTACATCTCCAAAACCACCGTTTGGTGGAAGAAACAAAAGGAATGCGGGTTTTCCTTCAGCGTTATCGAAGCCCAGACGTGAATCCTACTGGACACGTTTTAGGGTGTTTTTGTCATGCGATGGTACCGAAACTCATTTTGTTTGTCACAGAGTGTTCCTATTTTTTATTCGAAAAGTTACTCAATATAAATTAAGTTTTCCTATTTTGTCTATATATGTCTACATTCCATCTTTTCTAAACATTTGGCATATGTTAATTTTCATGATGAAATAAGCTTCAAAATCTCGAGGTTGTTCGCGGAGGAAGTAATGAAAATTTATTAAGATGGTCGCTTTCGTAGGAGTTTCGCTGGTTTTTGCCCGAAAAGCCATCGCAGAGCTATGAAATAACCTACCAAGACGAGCTGCTTCCACGCCATTCAGGTGACGAACATCACGCAAAAATAATTTCTTTTTATTATAAAAATTACACCACAAATCGATAAACTAAACATTTTCCTGTTGGCAAAGAGGCTTAAGAATATTACTCATGTAGGTAGCTCTGCTGAAAAAGTCGTTGGATTCTGTTATTTTAAGAAGAATTCCTGAACATTTTAACTTATTAGTCCTATCCTTTAGAGTCTGCATCATGACGCTTATATTTCTCTGTTAGCTGCTTTGGCCTGGAAATTTAACATCGTTAGTTCCAACATGCCACATGAATATTGTATTTTGATCAGCATCCTTACCAAACTGGAGTCTGTGATGTCGTCAACACGTTCCAGGATAGTAGTACCACCTTCTCCGAGTTGGGTTCCTGCCGCAGAACTCCTATAATTGACCTCGAATAATGGAGTTTCCATCTAGCCTAATTTCTTGCGAGTCATTCTGCTCTGACTCTAAATCTACTAGTTATAACTACTCTTATGCAATGTTTGTGATGTCTAGGTCGGGCTCCATTTCGAACAGGCTCAAACGGTCACTGCCCGAAAAGGAAAGAGGAACGGTAAAAATGACTGGTCGGTGGTTTGCCGAAGAGTCTACACGCGATCTCCACCCAGAGCAGAACCTGAGCCCAAGCTTTCTGAAAATGAGTTAAAACCAGCTGCCAAAGCACTAAATTCCTCCCTCAGCGCAGTCGCCTCACCACTACTTATTCGAAGGTCATTTCTCGCTGAAATCACCTCGTTTCGTGGTCCTCGTCGGTTTACGCAAAATCTGCAGACAAAAGGATTAGAAGAGACAACGCTAAAAATGTACTGAGGAAACTTTTTACTGCATTCAGAACAATCGTGAAGATTCGAAGCCATGTGAAGAAAAATTTTCTCACGAAAAAATTCTTTCCCAATCTAACAGGTAGACAGACAAAAGAGACTGGAAAGAATTATGGATCAGTGACCTGAAGATATTAGTTAACAAGATTCTGGAAATATGAAAAGAAGGAAATTCCACACAAGCACAGAAGAAGAAGTAGGTACGCGAAAAGTCTATCTAAGGGATTGATGGTGACAAACAACAACAGTTCTAAATTCTCTGTGTAATAATTATCAAATATGGAAGCAAAACAGAAATAACAATAAACGACAACAAAAGATCCCAGTTTCCTTGTGTAATACTTAATATATATTAATATATAATATACAATACGTACTTAATATATAATACTTAATAATTTATACACAGTTATTTGTGTGTATCTGATTAATTGCAGTGCTTGATTTATCTAATTTGTCACCTTATTATTTTACAGTACACCCAGGACTGTTTGGATGTGATAGAAGATTGAGGGAAATCTTTGTTTACTGTGAAACACAAGTTATTTATGCAGAAACTTTAAATATATTTACAGTATTACGTCGATACAATATATGAGAAAGAGAAAACTTCATCAACTTGAGTAGTCTAAGTATCATCATCCTGTTTGCATATACGTTTTGTGTTTCGTATTTATCAATTATTACGAAAGAATTCTTTTATAACTTGGAGCCTAATCATTTTCATTAATCAGTAAAGTAACATAAATATCATCAACTGTTGCTGCAAAATAGAAGTCAACATCTTCCTTCCTTGACTAATCAATTTTAAAATTAGAAAGAGCCGTGTTGAGCAGAAAACTGAGATTTGTTTATAAAAAACGTCTGAACAGGTAGCGAGAACAACGTGAAAAAAGTGTTAGCAGCTGACGAGGAAGCTTCTAAACAGTGGCTGCATCCTCCAGCGCAGGACACGTCAACGCGAAGAGGCGACGTCAAACCAAAACATCAACGCGCTGGTGGCCAAACTTCCTCAAATCTCCGTGCAGCGGGCTGTCTACGGTTGGCCAGACTGGCAGTCGACGGCCTGTTGCGTGGCACGGTCAGAGTGCCGATCGGCTCCCGGGGCCGGACCTATTCTCAGCGTGCTATTTTTTCAATTACAGGGAACAATTGCGTGCTCCCTGAACTACTCTTACTCTCTGGCGACATTAAGACTAATCCAGGCCCCACTACAACTTACACATGTCACCATACACAAAGACAGAGACACAATAGCACCATGAGACACATACAGAAGTATAATATTAACATATTACAGTACAACGTAGATGGCCTCACAAACAAAATCATGCAGCTTAGGGAATTCGTACACAAACAAAACATTCACATAGCACTTATACAAGAAACAAAACTAAAACGCACACACAAAACACCCACCATCCCTGACTTCACGGCGATCCGTCAAGATCGTACTGGGGGTAACGGGGTGGACTCATCACTTACATACGTAAAAGCATTAGCTACACTGATGCTACCCAAAACATTACAAACACAATCCAAGCAGATAACACGATAGAAATACAGGCAGTTAACATTAAAACACGCGCAAAACACAACACCACACTAATCAACATTTACATCCCACCAGATAGTTCACCTCAGGTGCCAGCCAATTACAATCCACAGTTACACAATCTTGCCTCTCTCACTAATGTCATCTTAGGAGGAGACTTCAACGCCAAAGACACTAGTTGGTACCTGCACAACCAAAACAACACCAGAGGCGCCAACATAGCCACACAACTAAACAGCCTCTTCATTCTTAACAATACAGAAGAACATACACACATACCACATCAAGCAGGATACTCAAACTCCTCCCCAGACATAACGTTCTGTTCCCCCTCACTAGCAACACATACACAATGGAGAACAGAAAAACAACTGTCATCAGACCACCTGCCCATCATCATTACAACACATTCTACACTCTGCCCCAACAGCCTTAGGCACACTTACAGAAATTACAAGAAAGCTGATTGGGAACAGTTCAAAATACAGACTGAGGAACAATTCACCACATTAAACAGCACACCCATCATAAACATCGATACAACACTCAAGACATTTAATCAGATTATCAATAATGCAAACAAATACATACCCAAGGGCAACATTAGGAAATACAACCCAAATTACACTAGAGAAATAGCCCACCTCATAAGGCAACGTAACAACCTCAAACATAACACAAACACCACACACAGAAGCCATAAAGCAGCAGATACAACAGCTCAACACAGAAATAAACAACAAACTCAAAGAATAACAAACAGAAACATTCAGGAAAATTCATAAACAACACTAAACCACTCCACAGATACATACAGGCTATACAAGACTATAAACAGCATTACCCACTCTAACAGCGGCATTCACACCTCACACGCGGCTATCTGTCGCAGCCAAAATAATATCCCAACATACACACAACAAGCTAACATTCTAGTTAATCACTACGCAAAGATAAGTCACTTAAACAGAGACAACAACCAGAAAACACGCAGACAAACAAACAGCCAGACACAAGAAAACCTACAGACTCGACACGACCATTACACCCTTCAATACAGACCAGACCACCAAGATCATCAAAAACATTAAAATTCGAAGGCTACTGGACCAGACAACATATCTAACATACACCTTAAACACTTGGGCCACAAGGAATACTAGCTCTCACAAATATCAGCACATATTCATACCAACACTGTATTATTCCTGACATATGGAAACAAGGTAAAATTATATACACTACTCAAACCAAACAAAAATCCAACAGAACCAGCTTCCTATAGACCCATTACTTTACTATGCACACCTTCCAAAGTAACAGAAAGACTAATCTTACAAATCACCAACCCACACATACCACTATCGCCTACTCAACATGGATTCAGACCTCACCACTCAACCACGACATTACTCACTAACCTGACGCAGCACATCATGGATGGCATCAACTCTAGTAGACCAGCTCAACGTACACTATTAGCAACAATAGACATTAGTAAAGCATTTGATGCTATCCCACGCTTCCCTCTCATAAACAAAATACTCAACACAAACATGCACAATAACACCAAAAGGTGGCTGAGCAACTATCTCTCAGGAAGATACTCACATGTCACATTTAATGGCAAGTCATCCAAAAACAAGCTTTTTCCGAACGGGGTCCCTCAAGGCTCTGTTCTCTCACCAACACTCTTCAACTTATACATGCATGACATTCCAACACCCATAGATAACAAGCTTACCTTATCATCATATGCAGATGATATCACTCTAACATCCACCCACAACAACATCGACACCGCTACAAATAACCTACAAACATACATAAACAGTATACAAGACTGGCTCACACACAATAGACTCAAAGTAGCGCCCACAAAATCAACCATCACCTTGCTTACAAGCAACACAAAAGAACACCAGGTAATTCCACAACTTACACTAAACAACATCAACATTCCACACACTCACAGAACCAAAATACTAGGTGTCACATACAACACATCATTATCTTTTGCAAACCACATTCAGGACATTAAAAACAAATGTACGTCAAGACTTAACACGCTTAGGGTACTAACAGGCACAAACTTTGGACACCAGCAGGAAACAACATCACTCATCTACAAACAATATATTCGCTCAGTTATGGACTATGCTAGCCCATGCTGGGCACCCATTATCTCAAACACAGACACAAACACCTTACAAACAATACAAAACAACGCACTTCGTATCATTACAGGATGCACTCAAACAACACCAATAGAACACCTGCACACAGAAACAAAAATACTAAAAGTTAGGGAACATTTAGACATGAGGGGAACACAATTCATGGCAGCAGCGACAACTAACCCACAACACCCTTGCCACTACATGTACAATCATGCACCAACACCTCGCACCATTAAGGTAACACCAGAGAGACATTATAACCAAATACTCCATTCCATACCACGCCCCACAGACATCACACAGTACAGAAAACACATACACACACACCTAACCCACAAAGCACTGACACGACTCGGTCCGAATGCGGTCCTAGGTGCGAAGCCGCCGCCCATTAACAGGTCAGAGATCAGCCTGAGCAGATCGGATCGAGTTAACTTAGCACGATTCCGATGTGGACATCACCCCAACTTATGGACATATAAACACAGACTAGACAACTCCATAGACGACACCTGCCACCTGTGCCAAGACACACCACAAACAATTGAACACATTATGACGGACTGTACCGCTCTAGCACAACAACGAACACAACACAACATCACGAGTGCGCTGAACCTCTGGTCCACTCCGGAGAGGGCGATCGGTTACCTGCGTGCCGCCGGCTTGCTCGATCAGGGTGGGCTGATCGGCTAAACAACAACAACAACAACAACAGTATTTCTGCTTCACTTATATGAAAATAAAAAAGGTTTATTGGCAGACTATAGTCCATATGACAAATTTTATTAATACAATGGCAGTTCATATACTAAGGATATAAATATATACAATTGATTAGAAATAATACTGTAATGTCGAAGTTAAGTGGAGCTACAGACAGACGTTTTCGTACCAAGAAGTCCATAGCTTAGAGCAGTGGTGCACAAACTTTTTTGATGTGAGGGCCAAGCGAAGAAAATAACTAAATGTATTAGCCTACTTACTTTCCATCTAAGTCATAAATTGGGTCACTTTTATATTCTAACTTTTTCATTGAATTGAAAAGACCCGTGGGGCCACTGAAAAGACCCGTGGGGGACATATTTGGCCCGCGGGCCAGGGTTTGTGCATCACTGGCTTAGAGGATAAATGGCAGGACTCATAGATAGCTTGGATGATCGGGTTGGTTGATTTTTTAATTCTTTGCATTAGACTGTGTTGAGCACGTCTTGTTACCTCCGGGAAGCTCGGGACATTGCGGGTAGCAAACATTTGCGAAGCTGAGCATCTCGGGGTTAATTTATATAAGAGTCTAAAAGACCTGTTGTACAGCAAATTTAGAGTTCTGCCTGAACCTTTTTTATAATTCACCCAGAGTTGCTGTTCGTATATATATCACTGCAGAAAGCGAAAGAGAGTGTCTTTAGCTTCACTTGCACAGAATCGAAAGTTTCTTATGTTCATATTCGCTTTAGCACACAGGCTTCGAGATTGTTTTCTTATATCCGAGTTATCACTCAAACAGCTGGTAATAGTTTGACCCAAATACTTAAACTCTTGTACTTCCTCAATTACTTCACCATTCATTTTAAACCTTATATCAGCCGGCTGATTACAGCTTTTACGATGAAATTGCATAACCTTACTTTTTGTAACATTAAAAAGAATATTATGTTTCTGCGAATACACTTCGCAGACTTTTAGTAGCCGATCCAGACCTTTAACAGAGGGACTTATTAACACCATATCATCGGCATAAACTAAGTTATTTATCCTTGTGTTATCTATACAACATCCCACTGTTGCCTCATTAAGTGAAGCAATTAATCCGTCGATATACACATTAAACAGCATAGGGGAGAGCAAGGAGCCTTGTCTCACCCCGCAAGAGGAGCCAAAACACTCCGATAGTACATTGCCCCACCTAACAGTGAAAGATTAGTGGGAATACCAAAATTTCAATAAATTTAATATGTACATGGGAACCTTCCTGTCTTCTAGTTTTGCAAATAAAATATTGTGGTTCACCCTATCATATGCCTTATTTATATCTAGGAAACAGCTATAAATAGTTGAATTACTGTCAATGTATTTAGATATTGTTTCTTTAAGTACATAGATACATAGGTCAGTTGAGTGGGACCTTTTAAAGCCAAACTGATTAGCAGATGTCCATAGGAAATCATTTAATCGGCGTAACAAGAGTTTTTCTAGTAGTTTCGAGAATCAGGAAGCGACAGCAATAGGCCTGTAATTATTGCTGGACAGAATGTCTCTGTACTTACTTTTGGCCAGGGGCAAGATATATACCCTCATGAACTCTGCAGGGATATAGCTATGAGCAAGCATGGCTGATAGGAGCAGTGGTATATGCAGACATACTACGTCATTTGCATATTTTAAGTGCTCATTCGATAAGTCATCTATCTCTGACGCAGAACGAGTCTTTAACTCTTTAATTAACCTCTTTACTTCAGAAAATGATATCAAAGTATTTTCCCTTGTCCCTCCCGCAATCGTTTCGCTGCAATCTATCTTAAGAATATCCCTACTCACACTGTTAAGAATGTTAGAATAGTGGTTTTTCCACAGCTTTGCAATTTCATCCTCCCCCGACACCCCATCGATTGTCGGAGGGAGGACATTTCTGACACCCGTTTGATTCTTAACAAATTTCCAAAATTTGTTATTATCGTTATTTATGCGAGCTTCACAGGCTTTTGATGCTCGAATAGACTCTTCTTCCTGTTTACATCGCCTTATGGCCGCCTTATACTGACCCCGGCTTCTACACATACTGGTCAAAAAAAGAAACGCAATTAGCTTGCATATGGTGTAAAATTTAAGTTAGTGGTATTATCACAGTTTCAAGATTATGGTTAAATGTTTGTTCAAATCTTTTAAAGCCACTTAGTGCATGTTTTTAAACCTGACTAATCCCGGCTAAGACGCCATTTTGTTACAAACAATAAACAGAGATTAAATTGAATGTATTCTTTATGAAGGCATGCATTTTTTCTTTGACTTCACAGAATACACACTGCCCGTTGAGAAAACCAAACTTTTTCCCGCGATTGAGGCATGCCACGACTCTCAGAGTTCAACAGAGGTCGTGCCTTGGGCATGTTGGATGCAGGCATGTCTGCTGTCCAAGTTGCACAACGAATGCATGTGCATCCCAGCACAATCTCTAGGCTTGTTAGACGGTACAATGCCACAGGAAGTGTTCAGGACCTGCCAAGACGTGGGCGACCTCGTGTGACGACCCAACGCCAGGATCGCCACATTGTACTGCAGCACCTGCGTCATCGGCAGCGGAATGCTCGTCAGACAGCCAGAGAGACACCTGGTATCCACAACAACAGAATTAGTGACCAGACCGTCAGAAACCGACTCCGTAATGCAGGACTCCGATCCCGCAGGCCTTACAGAGGTCCTTTTCTCACTGATGCAAGAAGGCAACGACGCCTGCAATGGGCCTATCAGCACCGTGACTGGACACAAAGAATGTGGAACCAAGTCCTCTTTTATGACGAGTCTCGCTTCAGACTGTCCAATTCTGATTCTTCACCCACATGTTCTTCCATTCATGAGGCAACATCCAGAATTGGTGCTCCTGCAACAGGAAAATGCCAGACCTCATGCAGCCAGGATAGTGCAGGCGTACCTGCAGGGACAACAGGTGCAGACCTTACCATGGCCAGCCTTCAGCCCAGACATGTCACCGATAGAGCACGCATGGGATGAACTTGAACGGTGAGTTCGCAGACGTCAGCATCAGCCGCAGAACATCAGGGAACTGACCAATGCAATTATTGAAGAGTGGAGGGCCATCCCTGTTGCTTTCCTGCAGAGACTGTTGAGGTCGATGAGGGCCAGACTCCAAGCCTGCATTGTGGCTAGGGGTGGCCATACGCGTTATTGACTGTTTGTTATGTTAAAGAATCATTTACTATATACTGAGTCCTCATGTTTATTAATAAATCTCAAAAATTGCGTTTCTTTTTTTGACCAGTATATATATATATATATATATATGCAACCCCAAATATTTTATGGGGACTTTTACGCGCATGTGAACTCGGAATTCTTTGTAGAATTGGGTAACATGTGCGAGTCGTCCAAATTAAATATAAGTGATGTAGATGTATTAGGGGTAACCAGTGGTAATTTTACATACGTTAGTGATATGAGTGGTACCACCAGGTGGATTGATCATTGTCTCACTAGTAATAATCTAAAAAATCGAATTGTTAGAGTTTATATTCTGCATGATTTCCTTTTTTCTGATAATAGACCATTAGAACTGTTAATTAATTTTACCAATTTATGCGCAACACGACATAACAAGAACTTAATAGGTAAGACCAATCGCGTCGATTGGTGTAATGTTAATATGCAACAGAGAATAGAATAAAAAGACACAACAGGTCACCTCTTTAATAATTTAGAAATTTTGTATCTTGCCTGTAGTAATCCTTGCTCAAATGATTCTCAC